>LQNS02277602.1:23340052-23398747 GCA_001587735.2 Parhyale hawaiensis | reverse complement strand
CTACATTCTACTAACATAATGGCAATAGCTCATAGAGGATCGGGGTGTAAATCCCGGTGTCTTTTTGGGAATGGGCCTTTTGGTTCGTCTACTGCCGCCTATCTAATCTAATCTAAAAATCTAAATCGTTATGCTCAGAGATAGGATCCTCACCGCGAAGAAACTGGCGCAAAGGTAACACTCCTACTGCCCGAGTAATAGCCTTCCAGTTAGCCCTGCTCTTAACGAACACCACTCTCCTAGTGTCTACCACAGGAACAACCTAGTTCAGGTCCAAGGACACAAGATGTGAGTGGTCTATAGTGCCAAAAGGGGAGCCAACCGACACCGTCATCAAGTTCAGACTCGTGCGTCCGGGACATCAATCATGACGAGGTCGAGACAGTTATCAGCAATATGCGCGGACCCATGAACTAGCTGCGCACAACTAGACAAGATGCAAATGTCCAACGCAGCTTCACCATAAGAATCTGTCGCTGATGTAGATCCCAACCAGTCCCTGTGGTGTGTATTAACATTTCCCACAAAGCGAACGTTGACTTAGGATCTGGATCGAGGTCATCGCCGTCAATAAACAGTCGTTAAGAAAATCATCAGTTGCAGGCTCCGATAAAAGGAGAATAAATAAAAATTATTCAGTAGGCCACACACCCTCGCAACATTGATTTCATGACAGGCGTATTTAGATTAGATTAGATAGGCGGCAGTAGACGGACCAATAGGCCCATTCCCAAAGAGACACCGGAACATACGCCCCGGCACTTTATGAGCCATTGCCATCATGTTAGTAGGATATAGAGGACAGGAGAAAAGAGAGAGAGAAAAAAAAGGCGGGTGAAGAGTCCATGCCCAAGAGACGATCTTGAATGCACGCAAGCACGTTCAAGAGCCGCTGACATGCGGAGCTTAGAGACATCAAACTGTGTAGTTGGAGCAGGAGAGAGAATGAGATGGATTAAGGTTGCCTCGGAAGCTTTGGCCGTTAAGTGCTTGCAACTCCCGGACTACTGGTAAGCGCAGAAACCACTCCTGACATAGAAGGCCATTCCACGGAATTCAGGCCCCCATCCCCATGGCCTGCAAAAATGGGAATGAAGACCCACCAAGGCAAGCTCAGCGTCGTGCCTTCTACTAGTCACCAATGTCTCGGAGCAGCACACGACATCCACACCACGAGACACAAAGACAAGCTCCGCAAGGTTTGTATGCAGTCCTCTAACATTGTTATAAAGGAAACGACACCCCCGAGCCCGACTCGGTCCCACGTTACTTTCAATATCCCCACAAAGAAGTAAAAGAGTAATTAAAAGATCATAATATACAGCATTATACAGATATATACAGAGGAGAAGAAAGAAAAAATTCCATATTGAAGTGATAAGTACAGACAGAAATACGGTCCACTCGGCAGAGCTGTTTACCAAGCAATGTTTACACAACCCTCAGGTTCGCCAGGTTGTGGGGAACGACAGTCACGGTGGATAAGTGGGTTCCTCCACCAACCGCCCATGACCCTGCTGCTGACAGCACGGGATTAGCACGGAGGAAAACCAAAAAAGTGGAAGAAAGAAGCAAAAAAAATGAGAGAAAGAATGAAAAAAAGAGGGAAAAGAGACTCGATTGTGCCATCCAGAGGTAGGGAGAGGAGCTGACTGTGGATGGCCGGGCACACGGCTATAGCAACAGCCAGGTGATCTCCTCTCTGGTTGCCGTTGTCTCGATGGAGCTTATCCACCTTTCATACGCATTTCCTCGCATGAAGGTTCCCACAACCCATCTTCTCAAGGCTCATACACCTGCCAGGAGACAGCCGGTGACTAATGAAAAGGAATTCAAGTTAAGTTGCTTGAAATCGACCCTGCGTTGGTCGTCTTTTACGCCACGTGCATGACGGGAGTGGTATTCAAATGCCCCACTCCAGAACTCACTCGAGTCTACATAGCGTCACACAGAGCTATCCGGGCCCACTTGAGTCTCCATGGCATCACACAGAGCTGTCCGGGGCCCATTTGAGTCTCCATGGCGTCACACAGAGCTGCCCAGGGCCCACTTGAGCCTCCATGTCGTCACACAGAGCTGTCTGGGGCCCACATGAACCTCCATGGCGTTACACAAAGCTGTCCGAGTCCCACTTGAGCCTCAATATCGTTCCACAGAGCTGTCGGGGGCCCACATGAACCTCCATGCCGTCACACAGAGCTGTCTGGGGCCCACATGAACCTCCATGCCGTCACACAGAGCTGTCCGGGGCCCACTTGAGCCTCCATGGCATCACATAAAGCTGTCCGGGGCCCACTTGAGTTTCCATGGCGTCACACAGAGCAATCTAGGGCCCACTTGAGTCTCCATGGCGTCAAACAGAGCTATCCGGGGCCCATTTGAGTCTCCATGGCGTCACACAGAGCTGCCCAGAGCCCACTTGAGCCTCCATGTCGTCACACAGAGCTGTCTGGGGCCCACATAAACCTCCATGGCGTTACACAAAGCTGTCCGAGTCCCACTTGAGCCTCAATATCGTCCCACAGAGCTGTCGGGGGCCCACATGAACCTCCATGCCGTCACACAGAGCTGTCCGGGGCCCACTTGAGCCTCCATGGCATTACACAAAGCTGTCCGGGGCCCACTTGAGTTTCCATGGCGTCACAAGGAGCTATCCGGGGCCCACTTGAGTTTCCATGGCGTCAAACAGAGCTGTCAAGGGCCCACTTGAGCCTCCATTACGTCACACAGAGCTGTCCGGGGCCCATTTGAGTTTCCATGGCGCCACAAAGAGCTGTCCGGCGCCCACTTGAGCCTCCATGGCATCACAAAGAGCTGTCGGGGGCCCTCTTGAGCCTCCATGGCGTCATACAAAGCTGTCCAGGGCTCACTTGAGTTTCCATAGCATCACACAAAGCTGTCCGGGGCCCACTTGAGCCTCCATGGCATCACACATAGCTGTCCGGGACCCACTTGAGCCTCCATGGCATCACACAAAGCTGTCCAGGGCTCACTTGAGTTTCCATGACGTCACAAAGAGCTGTCCGGCGCCCACTTGAGCCTCCATGACATCACAAAGAGCTGTCCGGGGCCCTCTTGAGCCTCCATGGCGTCACGTAGAGCAGTCCGGGGCCGTTTTGGGCATCCATGGCGTAGCACAGAGCTGTCCGGGGCCCACTTGAGTCTCCATGGCGTCAGACAGAGCTGTCCGGGCCCACTTGAGTCTCCATGGTGTCACCCAGAGCTGTCCGGGGCCCACCTAAGCTTCCATGGCACCACGCAGAGCTCTGCAGGAACCACTTGAGCTTCCATGACACCGCACAGAGCTATGCGGGACCCACATGAGCTTCCATGGCGTCACACAAAGCTGTCTGGGGCCCACTTGAGTCTCCTTGGCGTCACACAGACCTGTCCGGGTCCCACTTGAGCTTCCATGGCGTCACACAAAGCTGACCGGGGCCCACTTGAGTCTCCTTGGCGTCACACAGACCTGCCCGGGGCCCATTTGAGCCTCCAAGTCGTCACATAGAAATGTCTGGGGCCCACATGAGCCTCCATGCTTCACAAAATGCTATCCGGGCCCATTTAAGTCCCCATGGTGTTACACAGAGCTGTCCGGGGCCCACTTGAGCCTTCATTACGTCACACAGAGCTGTTCGGGGCCCATTAGAACCTCCATGGCGTCACACAGAGCTGTCCGGGGCCCTCTTGAGCCTCCATGGCGTCACACAGAGCTGTCCGTGGCCCACTTAAGCCTCCATGGCATCACACAAAGCTGTCCGGGGCCCACTTGAGTTTCCATGGCGTCAAACACAGCAATCCGGGCCTATTTGAGTCTCTATGGCGTCACACAAAGCTATCCGGGGTCCACTTGAGCCTCCATGGAGTCACACAGAGCCTTCCGGGCCCCACTTGAGTCTCTATGTCGTCACCCAGAGCTGTCATGGGCCCACTTGAGCCTCCATGGCGTCGCAGAGCTATTCGGGGCCCACTTAAGCTTCCATGGCACCACGTAGAGCTGTGCAGGACCCACTTGAGCTTCCATGGCACCGCACAGAGCTATGCGGGACCCACTTGAGCTTCCGTGGCGTCTCACAGAGCTATCCGGCACCCACTTGAGCTTCCATGGCATCACACAGAGGTGTTCGGGCCCACTTGAGCATCCATGACGTCACACAAAGCTAGCTGGGGCCACTTAAGCTTCCACAGCACCACACAGAGCTGTTCGGGGCCCACTTGAGCATTCGTGACGTCACACAAAGCTGGCTGGGGCCCACTTGAGCTTCCGTTGCATCACTCAGAGCTGCCACAGCGCCCACTTGAGCATCCATGGCCTCACAGCGCCCAGTTCATCACCCAACGGATCCCCATAAGCCATATTGGCTGGACCACGGCCCGTCGGGTCCCGGCAGATCCGCTCCTTCACCGACCCGTCAGGCGGAAAAACGCTCTTTGACCATCGAAAAAAACGGGGAAAATTCCAGAAAAATGTCAGAATATGGACACACTGGGGAATTTTGCAAAGAGTTCATTTCCGATTTGAAAATATAAAACGCAAAATAAAAGAACGAAACTTTCCCATAAACTTATCTAGAGTCTGCTCTCTGTTTATATAAATACTGCAGAGAATTGGTTGATTATCATATATTTCTCCACGAGCGGGATGTGTTCTTGGATTATTCTATTTAGAGCTTATAATAAATATGTCGTGGACATTCATTTCTTAATAATATTACAGCTATGAATTTACAACCTAATCAACAACGCTCAGTGGCATCACTCACCAAACAAGTTAACTGAACTGGCACCGCAATAGTACTTCCTTACGATTACAATCCCACGGGGAGAAATATAATAATTGTGGTTTCTGCTAATATCACAGCTTGTTTGCTTAAGGTAAGGTAAGTGCATCTATTTCTTCCCGAGGAGAGATCTGCATGGCTTAACACTATTTCACTTGACTGACTAAACACTAATGCATACAATATCATCCAATATGTATGGCACTACTACAGTATACAGCACAAGCATTCAAATTCGAAATCATGTAGTTATATCTCATAATATGACAGCTTTCATCAATTGAATTATTATTAAATGATTAGTTTAACTACCGTGTCCACCAAGGTGCGATCCGCACAGTGATGCTATTTAGCCAGGAGGCTCGAGTAGGAATATTATATCTCGACATTGGCTCTCCTCTGCCATATAGTATAAGTTGGCTCAGTGTGCTACGACTGGCAGGAAAAAACACTCGAGGGGACGGCCCCTTTCGTGGCCTTCCACACTAGAGAGACTAGAGGTGTCCCGCGTACGAGGTCAGCTATCTCGATCGACGGTCCACCTCACGGAACAGGAAGGGAAGAAATAGAGAACTCACCTAACTCTACAAAATTAACCTTCTCAGCAGGAACTGCGGCTAGCTGCAACATCCCCAGCGGTGAAGGCACTCAGGACAGCCCGTGGGTTCGTGAGTTCATCAATTGAAACTACAAAAAAAGAATAAGTACATCAACGAAACCCCATTTTCTTCGCTACAATTCACTCTTCAGTTGATTATCTGAAGAAAAGTTAATATTCTTCTCCTATTCTTGGATGTGTTCAGTCAAGTGGTGCGAATTTCTCGAATCAACTTTACATGTACGAACAGGTTCATCCAGGTGAGCTCAGGTTCACAGTCATTAACAGGTCGTCATTAGGTCCGACCGATGGCAACTTTACGATCTTCCATCTCGGGACTAAACGGAGATCCGTAATAACGGGATTTAGATAGAAAAATTCCCGGAAATTCCCAGGATCCTGGGAAATTTTAGAAGTTACTATAGTTTCCTGACACAGCTGCACGCATAAAAATCATGCTGCCTTTAGTACGAATGCTTGATCGGCTTACCAAAAGTTTATATTCATTCTCTCGTAACATGTATGTACTATCAACGTGGAACACTCATGGCGAACCTCTGCAGTAATATGTTCTTCAGTGTTCGTGCAACAGCTCCCTAAAAAAAGAGATGCTTAACAGTCTTCTGTGTTAAGCACGATCTTGGTGAAAATTTAAATATAATTTATTATCTGTCCTTCCGGGTTTTATTTTTCTCATTGTATTCTTAACACAAAATCAATGGATTAAGCTCTATTCGGCCACAAGGCTTACACTATAAACAAATTTCCGTAAATTTTATGGGGTTGTACCACCTAAATCGCAAGGCCAACATGTACTATATTTATTTTCAAATGAAACAATTGAAAATGCAAATGAAATCCCACTCGGTAAATCGATTAAAACGACAATTTATACAGAACAGCCGTCTGGCGCCACGCGTAGTAAGCCTACTGTAGGTATAGCCTCCTGCCACTGAGAAAATACGGGATTTCTCCAGTAAACGAAAATACAGGGCTCTTCAGGTTACATTTATGGTATTTCTTCAGTTAAAGTTAAGATTGTTTTGCAGTGTGGTGACGAAGTGTAGGTATAAATTATTACTGTTGAAAGGCAAGACGTAAATATGAATGCGAAGCAACGAGCAACTGCTTGGGGAAATACTAAAAATACCTACAATGTATGGAAGAAAAATTGCTCAAACAATAGTAAAAATACGTTTGTAAAAATAATGAAAAGTTCATCGAGAAAAGCTTCAAATATTGATGCCTAATAAAAACTGGTTGTTAACACAGCAAAACTGTGCGAAAGGAATAAAGGAATAGAAACTGGTTGGAAGAGCAGCAACGCTATATATATATATATATATATATATATATATATATATATATATATTTTCTTGAGATGGCAAAATGTAGATGATGATTAGCTATAGAAGCAGTTGAAGAAATTTTGGTACCAACGACGCGCTTTTCGCTGTTCTCCAGCTCATCAGGTGGGAGGATCAAAGTTGGTAAATTTAGTTCTTAAAATCCTGCAAAATTTAGAGAGGTTATCATAGGAAAGTGTAACTATGATACCGGCTGTTCCAGAAGTATAAATGAAGTTCCCAAACAAGCAAATGTTTCGTCAATTTTCAACTAAAGCCCGCTGCGTTGACTCCAATTACTGCACGTTGCAGACACGCAGATGTACCGAGAGCGACAGTTCGCACCCTGTCGAAGGTAAAAGGTCGGCACATAAGCATGGCAGTCTCCGTAGTAAATATATATATATATACACGCACAAGTAACAAAACATGACAGGACGAACTGTAAGAGTGTGTGTACGTAGTAAAACTGGAAGAAAGCTAGTTAAGAAATATTGTTTTGACGGCGAATGCACCATAAAATGCAGTAATTGAAACACCACAATAATTATTTTAGCCGAAAATAAAAAGATCTTTGAGCGCTGAGTCGACCAGTTTGCTTTCCGAACCGAAGAAGTGACCAAGGAAACCTTGGAAAGAGCGAGGCAAGACTCCCTCAAACCTATCGGAGACAGCATCAAAATTGAAGGAATATCCTATTTTCTGGTGATAAACCTGCCGCCGGTCCTGCTGATGACCGGGAATCTATTAGACGGGGGTCTTCGGTGCCGACCCCCATGGGAGGGGAAGGGGTGGGGTCGGTCAGTTATGGATGTGTGAGGGGGGGGAGAAGGGAGCGGGTGAATAGTTTGGATAAATGAAAGGGGAGGTTGAAGACTGTGGGAAGGGAGGTTAAAGAGGATGTGGAAAGGGAGGAAAAGGGGTATTTTTTTCAGGGATGGGATGGAGAGGGGGCTATAAAATCTCAGTAGGTAGTCAGGGGCATTGTGGAAAGAGTGTTTACAGCAGACGCTGAAGGAGCAGGGGTTTGGATGGGGAGTAAGGAAAATCATGGGCATGATAAATGGGCTTTCGGTAACTTGGTGCTGCATATTTGAAAGATTATCAGGAAAAGGAGAAATTGGTTAGGGGAAGTGGTAGACAGGAGGTAAGATATGCTACGACGCTGTTTTATTGTACTACTCCCGAAAAATCGCCTTGCCAAGAACAAACACTAAGCATCTCTCATCTACAACCTTCTTCCGAATTCTTGCAAAATTAATGTTTCTAATTATCTGCATTGAAAAACTATGATAATAACCGTGTGACGGGTATTCTGAGATGCTTTCCATAAGGTATTTGCTCAGAAATTCGAAATTTGGTAGGAAGACCTGAGACCTGATGATACATCCCTTCCAGTGATCCTTTCCAGTGCTCTAGTCCCTGTTTTATGGGTGAATATCTGCGGAGGGAATTGTTGGTTTCCTTTCGTGGCTTACTGCAAGGATGAACTTTCAAGTGCTGGAACATAGATAATAATTATATTATTATCCTTTATTATATCATCTTCCATGCACCAACTAAGTTAACGTCTGCGAGCTGCGCGGATCCGCAGCATCTAGAATAAAGAAAGAAAATCGTGCGTGCACCATCATCTCCTCTCCTAAGTTTATTTTTTCTTCTTCTCTTCCTCTGATAGGATATCTCAATGATCCTGACATAATGACAATAGCTTACAGAGGACCGGAGCGTAAGTCTTAGCTGCTCTATGGGAATCGTCCTGTTGGTCCTCTTAGTGCCAGCTATCTAATCTATTAGTTAGTAATAATAAATGATAACAATAATCATATTATCTAAACCTAATGAAATTATAATATTGAAATTTATGGGCTTTCCAACACGACAGGCACTGAGACGCACTACATATTGCGCTTGTTTCGCTAACCCAATTCAACCGAAATAATCTTAACCTATTAGCTTTACCTTGTAGGGAATTTTATTCCTGAGCTTTGGATTCATAAATTCGATCTAATTTCAAGTTTTAATCGTAAACAGATTACGATTCAAACAGCTGAAAATTAATCGTACCAAGCAAGATTCCGTTGAACCCAAAGTTCTCAGTTGCAGTGTCGAGGAAGCTAAAGCTAATGAAATTAGGTTATTACTATCCAGGTGGTCGAACCGAACATGCCCGCATCATTCAACGCCAGCGATGCACAACGTGAGTTGGTTTTTTTTCTTTTTGTGAAGTCACAAAGTGTTCTGTGACCCAAAATGGTAAACTCTACGCATAATAAGAATAATAATTTACTTACACCCGAAGTTGTGCCAGGCTAGAGAATGGGATTTCTTTGGCAATCAAGGTCGTAAGATCGAATAGCTACCCAGGCAGGGGACCTGATGCGTCTCTTGATGTGCTTGAGTCAACTTTTGATGATAGCAAAGCTGCTGCGGGGGTACTGATGAGAACGAAAAATTCGGAGGGTCGGGAGGGCATAGGTTGTTGCATAAGAGCCTTCCGTCGTCGGCGCCATAGCTCTTGACGATCTGAGGTCGTCTGCAGCCGTACACTCTCTGAGGCCAGTTAGCTCATATCAGCCGCACGAAACTGTGCGTGTTGGTTTCCTAGCAGGGGATACGAATACGTTCACTTTACCTCTACCTGTTATCTACAAGGTGAGTGACAGCACTACCTACATACCACGATCCGCTAAACTAAGTCTAAATCGACCCTTGGAGTCTAGATAATAAGCTAGAATCTCTCGCATCGCGTAGGACGAAAAATAGAATCGAAGACTCGCTGTACTGAGCCGTCGTCTGCATGTAAACCCTATTGGAACATACAGATCATAGGTTTCTCATGGGAATACAGTAGCACTGCTATTTTTTGTCATTAGTTTTCACCTCCGTATTATAATATTAAAACTTAATTAATCATTGTGGAGTTCGCTTAGCGGTGGGATCAAGATCAACAGCAGCAGTGGTGCACAAAGTTGATAATCCTGATGTGTAGTAGGGGCACTAAGTTGTTATTAATATTATTAATTTACACTAGACTGGCAACGTGGGAACGGAAAAACTCCATGAAGTTGACAAACTCCCACGCAACCAGCCCAGCGAGCGAAGAAAAATGAAAGAGAAGATCCGAGATCGAAAGTAGCTCTGTGTATAGATCGTTTAAAACTGCCAATACTCGCACCATGGAGCAAAGACAGCCATTAAGACCATTCGAAACATCCACACACGATGGAAAAACGAACGAGGAAACTAACCCGTATGGCATCGTACCAGTTCCAAGGCAAATTCACGAAGTAAGTCCTATATCACAGGGATAGCGCCCCCCTTCTTCTTCTTCTTCACTGCCCTTCTTTTTAAACAGATAAATTAGAAACAAGGGGCCAATGCTGGTTAGTGTTCCATTTTAGAGACGGTAAGAATGAAACTGTTCTAACCAGAAACTAGTATAGAATTGGGAGAGACAATCGCTAGGAATATTTCAAACTGGAATAGTTTGGCGATCATCATCAATTTTGAAAGCGATGATATTCTAAGTGAATTGTGGGACTCCTGAGTAGATGATTTACGATTTTGCTACTGGGACATCCAAAAATACTGCTAGGGCCAACTGCATGCGTGGCACGCCGTACTGCTCACTGAGCTTCAGGAACGCAAGTTATACAATTCGAACTTAAGTTACTCTGGTGGTAAAGAGCAAGCGCTTCGTAGTTCACAGTCCACATCATTTTTCTGAGGAACAGCACTAGCTCTTACGAGCAGGGCAAGAGCCACTGACACAGGTTGGCCAAAATAGACGAAATATAAGGAAATATGAACGAGAACGCCTAGCGACGTGCAACCATCACCCGCGAGGAGGGACTGGAAGTGCTGAGTCCCTTTTTTTGGCATTGTTTCATGTCTAGGTCAACCCTCCTGACTGCGTGCAAAACATTTTGATGATAGTTCAATTCATTCTGGCAGGTTTTTGGCTGGAGGACACATATAAATACTGTATATATATACACACAGAAAAAATGGTTGTTTGCTATTAAGCAAAATTAGTTCACTGTAAGCTACCTTGTCGTTTGAATTTGCGTCAATGCACATTGTCGTTTGTGACGAACAACAGATGAACAGGAGCATTGTGATGAACAACAGTGTCGTTTACGATTAATTATCATTGCTTAGTAGCTAAAATATTACGTCGTTAGTGATGAGAAACCAGGTGTAATTATCGTAAAGAACATACTTTTCTGCGTGTACCGACATATAGGCTACAGACACGAACGGGACGAAAACATTATCGCCTCTCTCAGTGCGTTCGCGGTTGATAATGACAGATAACCAACCCAAACTTTACCGACAGCTATCCATCTCCAGCTGTGAAACAATTTGTTCAACAGCCTGCATCCGAATGCCTTCAACCCTCTGCATTTTTGCTTATAAAATGGCATGCTTGTTCATTTGTTCTTCGTCCCAAATTGCAAGCTTTTTTAAATACTGTACTTCCATGGAATCAAACACAGCCAGCCATCTTCTACTACTATGCTCTTTCTTGAAACACCCACACCTATTTTCAGCGATATTTAACTTCCCAATGCCAAGCGCCATCTACTTTCCCAATTTTCCCATGAAACAAACCCCGCATTCCCCAATAATATTAACCCCCACCCCTCCAAAGGAAAAAAAACAGCAGCTCACCCCGGCAGTGTGGCAACTTTTGGAATAAACCTTTGAATAAATCGGTAATACAATTTTCTTGGGCCCAGTATCGCTTCAAGGATCTATTGGGCCAATAAATCTGTGACGGAGCGTGTGTTCATCATCGCCGCAAAGAGACTGGAAAGAGGAAAAAGAAAAAAAAATTAACGACGTAAACTTGGAGTGCCGGCCGACCGGGTTGCACTGTATGACCGCAAAGCGAGTGTGTTACTTTTAATTTTTCATGGGATATAAATGCATCTTATGTTATGCATTCTGTGAGTTAGGTCAGGAAAAGTTACATTTGGTCAGGTTATGTTACATTAGGTAAGATTAGGTTAAGGCTAATCTAAGTTGTCGTTTTGAGCTAAGCTATTTGGTTATTTTAGGTTAGCTTGCATAAGGCTTGGCTGTGTTATGTTAGATGAGGAAGGTTGTACACTGAAGTAAAAGATGATTTGGCTGTATATAGAACGCACACACGGAAGTGCCACGGTATTATTCACCGATAGTCAAATACCTCTTAATAGACCCCCCCTACGTAGTTTATTTTCGTCAAAAAATCATACAGCGTGAACTACTAAGCATCATCTATGTTATTTACGAAGTGTCGTATTTTCCTCACAAATGGCTTAAATTCTAGTTTCTGTGAAATTCCAAGTTTGACTCTTACTTGGTTATATACTAGTGTAACTAACTGTGGCAAAGACGACATCTAATGAGCGCTGAGCTCATTGCTTCTGCTTGCCAAACAACAGTGAGGCGAGAACAATTCAGAAAGAGGCAAAAATTTAACGAAAACTGAGGAGCGTATCATAGCACCGAGATTGGTATGGTAAATTTATATCAGTGAAGTAGTTAAAATCCGAATTTCAGTTCTGGAGATTACGTGCACAGCATTATCTCCAGTGAAGATCTGTATTATAATACTGTTCGAGGCTCCATCCGTCCGCCCATGTGTCTGTACTTTACACTTTTCAGTATTAGAGAGGGAGAAATTCAAGTTGCAAGAAGCTTTGATATTTGCTGGTAGGATAATTAACCATAGTTGCTTTCTCTTCGTTTTTTGAAGAAAGTTTCATTCAGTTTCGGAGCAAAGACATCAAGATCATCTCATCCGTATCATACTAACGCTTTTTATTTTTTTCAAGACAAATAATATTCGCTTTGGTAGTGGCGGATGACATTCTTAATAGGGCCTCATGCGTAGCTAGGATCTCGGAGAAAGCATAGATGAAGACTATTGAAAATCAACTTTATTAGCCAGCGACCCACTTTCATAGTGCGAGCTGGCTGACGCTCGGGCTGGCTGGAATGGGTCCAAGTCGATTTTCCTTTTAGCTGCGAAAACAGTAGACTCGGACTCATTTTCATTTGCATCAGCTGCAAATACTATTCACGAGAGAAGACTTTTAGATTTTTAGAGCACTAGACATGAATACCGCTTGGTATCCAGTTTACGACGAGCGTTAACTATCGATGCCGTTCTGATTCCGGAACGATAAATTTTTGCTAGCAGGTGCCGCCAAGCCGATCATACTGCTGTGATTCGGATCATGCAATTGAGTCTCTTATATCTGCTGCAGAAAGCAGCAATGAAAAAGCCACTGCGAACTTTTTGGTTCCACTGCCCAGGGCTTAAGTCATTTCTCTCTATGCTTCCTCTGAGGCTAGGCTATTCTTTGGGAGCCCAGAGCAGGTGGTGTTGGACATCTCGTATATTGCCTTAAGTGTATGTGCGTCGTCAAAGGAAGTACAAAGACATCTTGAGAACGAGGGGTTACGCTACTGTGACTGAAGAAACTTGCCTAGTCTGTTGTATTTTATTGCATAGCTATCGCACCAAACATAGCGGAAAAATTATGATCTACTAATCAATGTCCATGGGCCCCGTAATCGTGAGAGAAAAAACAAGAAAAAAAATCAGATGTACCGACAAAAATAGAAACTTTCAAGATTGGGAAGGGTTAATTTATCTCTAAACGGTAGGAAACGGAGCTTAGAAAAGGCGTGCAAATACACAGGACAACAATGCAAGAATTTATTACCGTCATACCTCTATGTCTTTATAAAGACACTAATGCGAACTCTTTGATTGCTGGCAGAAGATATGCGAGATTCACAGGTGACATATCAGAATACTAAGAGAAGTTAGACGAGGTGCAAGGTAGATTGACTGCGCAACGGTAGATAGGGTTAAGGCGCAGACGTTACTGTAGTTTAGACAGGGTGAGTTAAAGTTAGAAGCGCTGCCTCAGGTTAAACTAAGGTAAGTGCAAACCACTAACCGTGGAAATGCCATGGGTCCTGCTAGTATTTTTTAGTCTAAGAAAGAAGGCTGAGGATAGTGGATGAAAAACTACATGGAAATCAAATGCATTCGCTGTTTTGTGTAACTCTATGTAAAGCAGACCTCAGAAAATACTGTATTCCAAGCATAGTCCGAAATCTATATTTTACATTATTAATTGCTCGACTATCCTGCTATCTCATCCACATGGCATTCAGCAGCTGAACTTTCTTCTATTTTTCCTTTATACTGGGACGGAAAGATCAACCTATAAATCAACGGACAAACCAAGCGACCAACAAACAGTGCATTATTTTGTAGTGCAATGGTTCCCTAGGTATAACTCATCAATGTAGGCCCCTACAAAGAGAGCAGTGCATCGTCATAGACCAGTACTGTTCTAGTGTTGAATGTATGCATGATGCTACATTTAGGTAAAACTAATGTTACAAAGGATGCAAAAAATCTCTGTCTTATCAATATTAACTAGAGCACTCCGAGAACGCACACCGCCACCAAGCAAGGCAACACTGACGAAAAATTCAGATCGGCTCTCAAATCATTATTTTCTTTGTATCAGTTCCAAAATCTTACCATTTGTGCCTTTTGATAGTATTAAAAGTTTCTGTAATTTTCTTGAAGATCCATTCATTACTTTTTGAGTTATTTTTGTGACAGCCAAACAGATAAGGAATCAGACAGCCTGACAAACACGACAAAAACACAACTTCCTTGGCGGAAGTAATTAACTGGGTAACATAAATGCAATCAGAGTTGTAGAATACACAGAATACTGATGAATATTAAGAATTTAAGAAGTAATACATTATTATAATTAATTATTAACTGAAATTCCACATATTGGGGTATTTTTCGTCAAGAGTATTCCAGATTTAGGTTATTTAATAAGCATTTATCCATTACCGCTGCCAGTCAGTGATTCAAATTGCACAATAATTGTAAATAAAAAGTAATGCATGTTTCTACAGGTTGTAATTTTATATGTAATGAAACCTTAAATAGTTAAAAGTTACGAAGCAAGCAAAATTAAGTTTAGGTCAAGACTAGTAGGTATTTACCCTAATACTGAAAGAAAAAATGCCATTTTTGGAGAAAATGTGAATTATTTTAAGGGGAACACAGCAGATTTTCCGCTAATATTGGGTAAAAACTAATAAATCATGCGTATTGATTTTTTAAAATTTTACTTTAAGCTTGATGCATAGGTTTTAAGTTGGAGAATTTGTTTTCAGCCTGTAAATACAAAACAAAGAAATAGAAGTTTTCTTCGAATAGACCCCTTAGGGGGTATACGGTTGACCTCCTGGGGGGTCTACAGGATTCTATAGACCCCTTATAGGGAACCACTGAGTGTAGTGGATATTAAATTCTTGCTATGATGCAATACGCAATAATTAAATATTATAGGCACTCGTTTGCATGTTTTGTGCCTTCTTTGTTTGCTCAAAGCCTGCTTTGTATAGCGTAAATTTCAAGATAAATACTACATGCCATATGGCAAGGGGTCCGGTACTTTTTGGCGCCTATTTTTTGCCGCAGATGTTATGGCGTCGATTATTTGGTGCCGTTTTTATGGCGCCATCATTTTTGTGGTACCACTTTTTTTCGGCTCCGAATATTTTGGCGCTGATTGACAATGAAACAGGATATATATGGACTAGATGAAATAACTATAGAAACTTTTATTTTAGATTAATATCGAAAAACTAACATTGAAATAGCCGCACAATATATGAAATTCGTTTGTCAACTTTTACATACTAAAGAAGATAACATCAACACCATGCTGTATTGACTAAAGTTATTTATTAAATGCATCTCGCGATTGTGGGCTAAACCACTCAAATATTTTAACGACTCTTTATCTAACCTAACCATACCTATCCTAATCATATCTAAAGTACCCATACCTGACAAAAACTTATCCAGCTCTACCTAAACTAACCTAACCTAAATACTGGGCGCCAAAATATTCGGCGTGGTAAATTTTTACTATAACCCTCACTCAAATTCAGTGATTTTGTAGACGTATTTAGGTAAAATAAGGCATTCTAAGACTTTCATGAATGACGTTTTCGTCGGAAATGCTTAGTTTTCGAGCTAAGCTAACATAAAACATTATCTATCCTAACTTAACCAAATCTAACCTAACCTAACTCAACCTAATCCAGTCTAACCTAACTTAACCCAACCTAACCTTATTCAACCAAAACTAACGTAAAAATCCTATGAAAAGAGGTTTTCCATAACACTGTACCACTGTGATTATTCTATCTCATAGAAAAAGAATAGGAACATCAAAGGGAAATGTCTCGAAAACTAAGTATTCCCGACGAAATCTTAGTCATAAAAACCTCTTAGAATGCCTTATTTTACCTAAATATGTCAACAAAAATACTGGATTTGAGTGGGAGATAACAGTAAAAAATAATTTCGCCCCCCCCCCCAAAAAAAAAATTGTGGGCCTAAAAATCATCGCCATAAAGTCCCATTCCGTATGGCAAGAAAGCACTGCAAAATGTTACGATTGAAACTACACTAAAAGTATTCAAAACACTCAGGGTAGCAGCTTATGAACACATAAACTTTTTTTGTTTGTTTACTGCAAGTTTCTTGTCACATACTTTGGAAACTCCGCGGTTAATGTTTATTATTAATTTCTAAAATGTAGTAATCCTAAGCTACACTTTATAACTTACTTTAGTTTAACCTAACGTGGCTCTTCTAACCGAACCTACCCCGTTGAAACTAACGCCTTCCTCTTATCTTGTCGAACTCAGCCTAAACTTAAAGTTTCGAAACACTGAAACCCCTACCTATTCGCTCAGGGGAAGGGTTTGCCCCCCCAAAAAAAAATTTTATTATTAACAGAAATTTGAATAAAACTTGGCACAGATACGTAAAATCGAAAAAAAGAATGTGGATTGAACTCCTGTATTTTCCCATTTTCCCCATAAGAATAGTTGTTCAAAGAAAATGAAAAAGGGGGCTAGGGAAAACCTCCTAGAGTTTTTGAGCTTCAGAGAAGATTTTGATATAAAAAAAAACAGAATTTAATTCTCTACAACTCAGCGCTTGCTTTTTTCGATTTTCGAAGTTGCTTTTGAGTTGATACTAAATCATCTCTGTTGTTCAAAAATCAAAAACTACAAGAGGAGATAGGCTTTGAAGTCAAAAAAATCCCAATTCAGGCGAGGCGGGAAACGGGAAAACCGAGTTATTCAAAGAAAACGGTCTTCCCATTTTCTTTGAATAACTAGTTGATTAACTAGTAACATTCAGGCGCTTTGAATACCGTACAACATTCGCCACATTACACAGCGTATCACTGGCACGATATCCCAGT
Organism: Parhyale hawaiensis; assembly: GCA_001587735.2. Classification (NCBI taxonomy): domain Eukaryota; kingdom Metazoa; phylum Arthropoda; class Malacostraca; order Amphipoda; family Hyalidae; genus Parhyale; species Parhyale hawaiensis. The sequence continues at coordinate 23,381,688 of LQNS02277602.1, read as the reverse complement.
TACAGATAATTGTGTACATGGGTGAAAGCCGCCCTACTGGGTATCGTATTCTTTTCCTTAACTGCTTTCAACCGGGAGAGACAAGTAACATCCACACTGTATGCCTGACCCGAGTGGTACACAGCTCTTTTTGTCCATGAAGTTGAATTTGAAATATATTATTTACGCCCATGCTTGGTTAGCGAAAAGCGTTTTATCATCATTAGCATATCTATAATAGAATATTATCAACTATTACACATTTCTCAAACTCCTATCTTCTCTTCTCACCCCCTCACTCCCAATTTTGTGAGCCCTCGTTCTCGTTTTTTCAGTCTCTAACTCCCAGTTTTCCTAACTTGTAAGTCCCGTTTTCCCCATCTGCCGCCTTTTCTTCCCAGCCTTTTAATCCCAATTTTTCCAAGTCCTACCTCTTCTCTTCCCAGGCTTTGACTACCAATTTGACCAAGTCCTACATCTCCTATTCCAAGGCTTTAACTTTCAATTTTCACAAGTCTTGCCTTTTTCTCAGGCTTTATCCCCTAACTTCCCCAATCCACACTTTCACCCCTACCACCAGCTCTAATCTAGCACCCTCTCCCCACCCACTTCCCCCATCATCCCCCAGGGGAGCAGCCTGTCCGTATCCGCGGCAGCAGAAAGCAAGGACAGGTTTTCTCTGCAATTTTTGGCGAGTGGCGTTCGTTTCCGTGCGTATTGTTGCTGATAACTGATTTAGTGAAGCGCTGAGGGTAGTACTGAGGGATATCCTATGAGGGAGAGGGGGTGGGCGGGGAATGTGTGCAAAGCAGGCCAGGGTGCAAAGTAGAGAAATTAAATAATGTAATCTTTAGTTCAGGGCGATGTTAGTTAGTTTTCCTGTGCTGCTAAAGAATGTACAGATACATGACCGCAATAAATTAGAGTATGCAATGCGATCATATTTTCCGTCGGTTATGCTTTAGTAGTTGCCGTTGTCGTCGTGAAATAGAGAAAAATTTGGAGCCCTAGCGGAAACATACAGCCAGTAGCATAGCACACCCTCTATGCTGAGAGCATAGGCAGCGCTGAAACCTGAACTGACGCTGTTCGCTGAAGGCCGATACACGAGTAAACCTCAACAATGTCACCAATACAGCGCGGCTTTCGCTTTGCTTGACTGAACTGTAATTACTCAAAGGAGCCCCATTTTCTTCGTTTTTTTTCGTGGTTTTGTTGTGAAGAATATCTATCCCTTTTCTTGCGTTGTGTTTATATCCTGAGCAGCGCTGTGGCTAGGGGTGCTGCCTCACTCGTTGTGACGAAGTGGGACGTTCTATTCCCAGGCTAGGGAGGATATTCATGAAGGGCAGCAAAGTAGAGGCAGCATTTCTACCGTTGACAGTTTAATGAGAGGGGATGGACTGACCATATGGTGGGGGACACAATTGTCTTATGAGCCTTTCGTCTAAATTGCCACAGCTCAGCCAATTTATGACCGACTGCAGCCAGATATTCCTCTGAGAACTGGAGGGGATTTACTTGCGCCACAAATCAATGAACGTGGGTTTCCTACTCGGCATGTATGTCAACAAGACTTATTTTACGCATCATGAGCTCAGAGCAAACAAAGCTTTGCTGCAGGGAGGAAGTGAAATGCAGTGTAACATGCTACTGCTAAAAAGCCCATCACGCGTCTTCAGCGATTAGATTTCAAATTTGGACAAACAACAGAATCATTTTCATTTGCTAACCTAAATATTTTGGCTTGGAGAGCCACTGGAGGTAGGCTAGTTATGAAAAATATCGACGGAAGCAAATTACCGTAAGACAGACATTTATGATGTACGGTACTGAATCCAATAATGAAATGGGTTTCTTACCTAAATAATAAAAGAAGCAACTGAAGTTTAATTTAAAAGAAGTAATCTTTAATTTAAAAATACCACACTTTAGCGGAAAACAACTGAGTCTCAATTTGAAAGTAATTTCAGTTCGCTCTGAAATAAGTGAAATTTACCTTAAATGAGAGGAATTTCAATTGAAAATCAGATTAGCCTTTAAAAGTTATTGTTTGTTTTACCGTTTAAAATATATGTATATTTTTATCGAAACTGCACGTGGCCCTCCTCTCGTAGTGCTACTGCTGACGAACGCTGCCATGGTGAGCGATGATAATGACGCTGATGCTACATTTAGAGATGATAAATAAAAACAAAATACACACACAAACACACACTGCTACCTTTGCGTGCGGTCCATATCAGTATCCATTATCATATTTTCTAATGTATTGCTTTATTAGAGTTCATTTTGTGCAGTATTATTTTTTTAGAACTTGCCGAGACTGTTTGCCATCTTAGGAGCGAGACATAATAATGAGGGACCGCAAGAAATATTCCTATCGTTTATAAAACTTATCTAGGGTGTAATGCGAAAAATAAGTCACACAACTCGCATGCTTCTTGTAGAAAATACACCAAATAAGCACAAGTATAGTGTGCTGCTTATAATTCTTATTTTTCAATTGATTCGGCGGGCGGAGTATCTCCTTTGAGCTTTTTTTTAAGGATGAGGTTGGGAAGGCAGTGGCATGCTGGGGGAGGAGGGGGAGAGAGGAGAAGCGGCGTTGAAAATCCATGGATCCAGAACAGTATCCGCACGCCGAGGGTGTCGCTAATTGGGCCTGAATGCCACAATTACTGTGGCCCTCAGGAGCGTTGCCACAGCCCCAGTGTTGCCACTGCCAGGATCTGAGGATTGAAGGTAATTCCTCGTGTTCTGCACCCGTCACTGGAAGACACGCAGCCAAAAATTAAAGGTTTTTTCTAAAATGTATGAGGTTCCTGAGTTCATTTGGTACAATAGAGGAAAAACTATTTTGGTATTGGATAAAACGGGAGAGAAAGAGTGCCCACTGCCGTCGATTGTTCTAAAAAACAAAATAAGACTTTTCTTTTTTGTGTCTAAATTAAAAGGCTAACCTAGAGAAATTATGCTAAAATAATTTCCAGAAAGTAAGACGTTTCTCAAATCCTTCCTTCCAAAAAATGCATAGCTGTTTCTGAAAATTATGAAGACCCCGAAGATATGCGTTGTAAAAGTCAGTGTTTTCCCGAAAAGTCCTTTTTGTGAGTGTGTTTATGTGCGACTATGTGTCACCTTAGGTTTATTCAATACCTATGCCTGCTTTAGGGATAGTGATTTCTTTTTACCTTGTCCAAAAACTAAAACAAAATATATGATTATACAAATGCGGTTTGCGCCTCACAGAAAAGATGAATAGACGAATGGCACATTTTTCGGAAAAACAAAGTCGAAAAATGTTGAGAGTGGTATCAAATTAAGCTAAAATAAAGTATTTGTAGCATCGAAAAACCGTTAACAACGGATAAGCACTTTATTTGCAGCCCATTTTCCCGTAATAAAGTATTTTGTAAACTATTATTAATAACATAGCAAATTTTTATAATATTAGATTCTTACATTCTAAGTATTAGTTTCCAGTATGTAACCTGCACGACGTCACAATTATAAAATTCATTGTGTATCTTCATGGTGAAAAAACTATGATAAAAGTGCAATTCCCTAGCAGTATGCGGTCCGATACCACCCGATTCCAGCTTTTCCCATACCCACTTTGCCAGAAGGTAAATTCCATTAAATAAATGGATGTGCCCACGTGTGCTATGAAACGTAAGGCACAGGGTGATTACATTCATAATATAAAATGTAATAATTATGATAAAGGCTATTATACCAAAGTACGCTAGAGGCATGTTCGATTGGGTAATAAAAATTAGGCCTTCGAGGCATAACTTGTCCAAAACTTTAGAGAGAGGCATTAGCTTTGCAACTTTGAATAAGTGCTTCAAATATTAGAAGCTACGCGATTACGTTGAGTTCGCTGAAATCTCTATTTTATGGAACAAGATTGAGTTTCTCGAAGTCTCAGGGCAATATCGGGGGGGGGGTCAACGCCTGAAACTCAATTCAGCAGATCGAAGCCGGCGCACCTGCCTAGAGTTTCGGACAAGTCGAGCCTCGAAGACTTAGTTTTGGTGCCCAGTCAAACATGCCCTAAGTTTATAACACTTACGACACGTACGACTTGGCAGTAAAATGAAGCCTTAGAGGCTTCCCTTGTTCGAGACTTCTGACAGGTGCCTGGCTTAGACCCGTTGACTCAAGTATCTGGCGCTGACCAAAATCGATTACACGGGAAACTTCCAAAAACTCATCATAGCTTCATAAAATTCATATTTCAGTAGGCTCAGCGTAATAGGATATTGCGTCTAACACTTGCAACGATTCAAAGTGACGAAGGCTAAGTTCCTGCTTCCAGCTCCAGATAAGTCATATATCAAGCGGGCTTGGGTTAGATCGACTTTTACCCTCCCATCGAACGCTTGGCCTCAAGTTATAATAACCTAGCTTTTCGAATCACCTTGCCAAATAGTCAGTAGGAAACTTGTCTTGAACAAACTACATGCGAAATTATCTTCCCAAAGGTTGTCCACCTCACGCAGGTTAAAGGGAAATTCACGTATAAAAAGTGTGACTTTATTTAATATCCGGACAGCGTATCAGAACGCAACTTACTTAATATTTGTTAAAAAGTCGAACCAATACGACTAGTCCAATAAGGCGCACGAAATAAAATTTGAAACTGAACTATCTCAGCCAGATCGACGAACCTCCCTAATTTTTAGCGTTTACATGACTTTAATAATGTAAAATAGTTAAATCTATATTACATTAGAAAGTTAAACAAAAGCAATTAAGGAAAGTTGGGTTTGTCATAGCCTATAATGTTAGGCATTCACTAATAAATAGGATCCCCGCACGGTACCATTAAAGATATCCACTTGTTTCTCAACCGCTAGTAACCGAGCATACAATAACCATATACCAACTTAGAATTCATCTTATTCCGAAATAGCAAACCCAAGGAAGTTAATCCTAATTACGAGTCCAACGCCTCTAAGTCAGGCCCACCCTGGCAGCTGTGAAGATTAGAGTCAACCACGCAGCACAGTCAACATGCAACTCACGTCAAGTTTCGTTCAGGCTGCTATTAGAAACATGTTATCACTAACTTTCCGAATGTAGTTTATTAACTTCCAACGGTGATTACGATTAAATCCTCATATACTGTGATAAATTCTTGAACTAAAGTTTAGAGATTATGAATCGTCGTAATATGACGAACTAAATGAGTTCTTATGTATGTATTGAATTTCAGTTGAACCAACTGTACCTAAATATTTATTTTATCTTCAACAATAAATTCAAATAGTTAACTGAAGTATTGTGAATTTTTCCCTTTACAACGAGCAAAGGAGCAAGTGGTTATGCATCAAGCTCGTGGAAAGCCAGAGATTGGTAAACAGCGACGTATACAGCAGCGAATGGAGCACGTGTATCCACCGGCATCAAACGTTTGTCCTGTGAAAAAATAGGACTACATCATTTCAGGGAAAATTATGCTTTAGGCAGCTGCTACACACAGAAAAATGGTTCTTTGCAATTAAGTAAAATTAGTTAACTGTAAATTAAGTACCTTGCCGTTTGAATTTGAATTTTCGTCAATGCACATTGTCGCTTGTGATGAACAACAGATGAACAAGAGCGTTGTGATTAACAACAGTGTCTTTTACGATTAATTATTATTGCTTTGTAGCTAAAATATTACATCGTTTGTGATAAGAAACCAGGTGTTTTTATCGTAAAGAACATATTTTCTGCATGTAATGTTTAGCGTTTCTTGGTATAGCTGAAACATATATTCAAAGTTGATTTGAACGTTAGCTTAAATATTGACTAATAGTCAATGACTATCCAGTTCTTTAGATTTAAGTATAGCAAAGGTGATAACTAGGGACACAAATCTGTCACTCCATGTACGCACCTCGAACTGTAAGTGCCGGAATGGCGCATCTAAGTAGATGCTTTATATCAGTGTTAGACAAAATGAATATACTGAGATTTTTCCAAGAATGGACAGAGGCAAAAGAAAAGAAGTTTTAAGCCACGATCCAACAATGGCCTGGTGAAAACGGGGAGCTCGACGACCCATTTTATTAATCAGAGACTTCTGTGAAACAGATCACATTAGTACACAAGTGACGTGATTAACCATAGGCGACCGAAATGAAAGAAAAAAGGGAAATTTGGAGATAGACAGCTGAGAAGATGCCCGCCGAATCTCAATTGGTTGGTAGACGACTGTAGACGGGACTCAGAGTTCCACTGTCATGCGGCATAGTGTCAAATCTTCGTCTGTCGGTAGATACTTTGGGACTTCATAGCTATAGTTACGGCGTTTTACGTCACTTGGAGTTACAGAGTTGCATTGTGATCTGATCTCAACTTATAGAAATAATTATCACTGAGTTCCATTGTCACCAATTATCAGAACGATGAAAACGTGGCAACGGACAATCACAACAACTCCAAGAATGGACTTGACCAATAAGAACGCCGATAAATGATCCAACAATTGAAAGTAACGAACTTCACGAATTGGTAAACCGTAAACGGGTAAGCAGAGAAAATGCTTGCATAGCCGAAAATGATTTTACCGTCTTGGATCTTTTCGGCTTCACCGTCCGCAAAATTATGAAACCAGAATGCACGTTTCAAATGTAGTATTTTATGCTCTTTCCAAATATATAATTGTTTTTTCGAGAAATGAGAACTAAAAATACTATGGCATTTAAAGATCGATATTTCCAGTGTATTTCTTAAGAAATGCAATTTTCATTTCGTCAAGCTTTAATGACGACGCTAAGTAAGGCCAATCAAAGATTGACGCTGAGTTAGGCCAATCAAAGATTGACGTTAAGCAACGTATAGCTAACCAAAAAATGAAGCCATCGGTTAGGCCGAAAACATTGTAGGTTAGGAGGCGAGGCCTGGTTTTCCCAGTATTCAATATACGTCTTTAAAACGCTAGGAAAACCATGCCTTGCCTCCTAACTTACAAGGTTCTCAGCGTAGCCGATGGCTTCATTGTTGGCTGTAATAGGGTGGTGCTCGGTGGTGATGGGTGGCAGCATCAAAGAAATTTTTGGGCTTTTATCTGTCCAGAAACCTACGAGATGGGTCCGTAGACGTTTATCCACGTCCTCTTTACGTAGATAGATACCCCTATAATGATGTGAGGACATAGCTTCGTTTACTTCGTTGTGATGAGCATAAAAACCACATTAGACAAGCGTACTTTGGTTTTGCGGGCAGTCAAACAAAAAAGACCCACCGTATTTACCAATTATAAGCCAATTAATGACCATGTATGGTCATTTGCTGGACAGTAGCTATTTAATAATCAAGTGCCGCTGCCAGCACGTCATCAGATTTTTTTTTTCGGAATGCCAAATAGGAGCATTGACTGACGATCTACATTGTACTAACTTTACGACAATGTAAATGACGAGTATTTAAACAACCATAGGCTGCAGCCAAGTTCAAGTTGAAGGTCTAAAATCAGCGCCCAACAGAGAGCTAGAGTCGCACTCCCAGAGCGCCGACCTCTGCCAAGTAAGGCAATGCTAGAAGAAAGAATTTTAGATAGACAGCCAAAAGGGCTGACAGATCATTTCTAAAATTTAGCAATCTGTTCCTCCTAACATTCTTAATGGTTCCTGTAAATTTCATGGAGATCCGTCGATAACTACGTATATGAGTTATGTGGCGGACAAACAAAAAAGCAAATTTCTTCAAAATTCGTAACTTTCTTGGCGAAGGTAATTGAAAGCAGTTTGAAGAAGTAAGTTACTTTTGTCTTGTTTAAACCAGTGTCAATGTATAAGAGTACGATGACATGCTGCTTAAAGTACATTTTAATAGTAATACTAACTCATCACTGCTAACGTAAGCTTTGGATAGATATATGTGTAATCAAAATTTACCATCATCATGTTATTATTCTGCTTCATCCTCCCTACGGCGTATCCTTAGTTAGTTCGACCGTTACGCTTTTAGTACTAGACTAGAGGGCCTAGGCAATGCCACCTAGACAATCTGTTTTCTAGGTGGCCTTGGCCCAGGCGTCATGAATGACAGCAAAACTTTTGTAAATGAGCTTTTATCATTCCGGTTAAGTGTATAGGTTTTGCTGCATTATCGGTCTCATCCCTGCAGGCCTGATCTTCTATTAGTGAAACGCAAGTTGTACAGCCATGACTATTGCGATGGTAAATTACCTCCTCTCCCCCCCCCTCCCGCAGGTCAGGCGTGATTATCAGCTTGGAATTGAGTAAACATTAAGCTGCACTAAGAAAAATATAATTCAGTCAAAAGAATTCACTGGAAATGCCCAGGGCTCACCGTATCGTGGAAACTAACTGATTGTTGAACCTCAATCGTCGAAATTTGGCTGCGATGTAAATTCAATATAAAAAGGCGTCTCCTCGGCGTGAAGATTGAATTGCTACGATATGATTCAGCTAATGAAAGATAAGAGGAATGGATTATGTACCAAAGGAACGAAAACTCCAGGACTGAGGAGCGAGACTGAGCTTCTTTAACTGCTCTAATTACTGGGGATACAGAGCCGGGATTCAGAGCTCGGGATCCACAGCGCGGGATCCAGAGGCCGGAGATCTAGATGCCGGAGATGCAGAACCGGGGATCCAGAGCCCGGGATCCAAAGGCCGGGGTTCCAGATGCTGGGGATCCAGAGGCCGGAGATTCAGAGTCAGGGCCCTCAAATTTCCATTTACCTTATTCCCATTCATTGGATCGCTTCACCCTTAAATTTATTCCGATCTTATGGAGCGTGGCCGAGAGTTTGATTATATTAGGATAGCCATTAACGCGGTTGTCAAGTTTTTCAAGGAAATAAGCCCCGCCCAGTTTCCAAAGTAGTAATCTTGAGATCAAAGTAAATAGAGTAGAGAATTTGACCTCCCATGTCACTAATACAAGTTCTCACTTGATATCGCATCTTATACACAGAGTACCTGGCAAAGCGCAGTTGGCTGCTACGTATTGCGACGTAATACTTTGTTTTATTGTGACTAAAATATTGTATGTATACAGCATGCACGACATATTCGATTCAGCATGCCATGCGAGCCTAACTTCTGTGCTAGAGGTGCCAGGATCGAGTGACAAGCCAGCCGGCGATTTTTGTAGCAACCGGAGTGCTGGTTCGGCAATTGCTTGGTATACGGAGCTGGGTGGGGGCACTTGTCTGACCAGGAATGGGAGGGTAGGAGCTCGAGCCTTTGAGTTTTCCGTTTCGGTACCATAGTTCTCAGTTACCTGTGGCCGGCTGCAGCTGTACTAACCACTCTCGGGCCAGTTGGCCTAATTCTACAGCACAAACTAGTGCGTGTGGGTTTCCCAGTGGAGGGTGCTGTCAAAGTTTACTTTAACTTTACGCTTTACCTTGTTTCTTCACTGCAGTAGAAATAAACGGTGTATTAAATAGAACATGGCGAAAGGCCAGAAAAACGGTGATCTGAGACTGCTTTGCCAGCCCAAGGAGCGACCAATCGAAGAGCTTGTCAAAACCTAATGCCTGCATAAACTGCCCAATCGCAGAGCTCGCAGCAGCTCAGTGCCAGCTGTTAATTAAATGGAAACAGTGCGTCACTTGCTGCTGGTGCAGATTTGGTGTGGCATGGTGTGTCTCCAGAATTTTATTTACTGAGATCTTTTACCATAGCATCAGCGTCGTCAGCACATCGCTCTCAGTAAAAAAGCTTGACAGTTGTACTAACCCTACCAATGAATTGAACAAAATGCAAAACTGCCAAATTATTTGAAGATTTGAGATAAATTAGACTTTGCAAATCCATAATTGGTCCCACTGAACAAATTTTTTTACCAATACTCTTCAAGTGCACACACTCACTATAGCCAATAATCGCCTTCAACAGAATGTGCTTTGTTCAGTTACTACCTGCACAGCCGACACAACCAAAGTGTGCATGGCAAGTGCAATAATTCTGTGCAAGGGTCACAATATCATTAATGTTTCCTGATGGGTAGATTATAAATTATATTGTGCATAAAATACTTACAATTGGCATCACAAAAGACTTTGTACCTCAATATCTACAGAGAAATATTTTCTACCTAAAGCACGAATAGGATGCTTATCGTTATCAGAAGCAGCTATACATCTGCTAATCCCTCTCTCTTGTTCATAATATACAGAAAAAGCTAAAAGAATACCTTTCCTTGCGAATTCATATACATATAGCTATCAGTTTCTTTTTCCCTCTTGGCACCGACACACGGTTGACTTAAGACACTTATCAGTTGGTAAATCAAAAGCAGCCGCTTGCACAACTGCAAGCTGATTCCTGCTTTCCTCAGCTTCCCGTGTTTTTCAACATACAGAGTGTTTGTTCAAACTGTAGGTCTTACTTCACCCTGTAGCTACGGGATCCTGTAGCTAGGGGACCCTGTAACTAGGGGACCCTGTAGCTAGGGGGGCCTGTAGCTAGGGGACCCTGTAGCTAGGACACTTATAAATTACTTGGCTATTCAAGAATGTTTCTAGATATGTCAGACTTTGTTACACTTCAATCAACTATCTAAACGCATAACTTTGTCTGTTAGCAAAACTGAGACGTTCATTTTGGATTATTACTCGTTGAAGAGTTGAAGCGGGATGAGTATTGCATGTGTGTCTTAGATGCGCACGGCCTCGCATACTGACTTTTTGCTTAGCTAAAAAGTAATTATTTCGGGTTTTTGGTTAGCTAAAAAGTAATTATTTCGGGTTTATATTGAACGGCACATGTAGGGAAATTTCATTATTTATTGATATATAAAGCAGCTTGCTGTCCATTTCATATTTTAAGTAGAAAATGAAACTTCGGCCGCCTAATAAGTTTTGCATCATAGATTTAATTCAATTTTTGCCAAATTTAGCTACTGATGCAGATCCCGAGATTCATCATTCACGCTGTTAATGGTTTCTTTTGTGAAACTTGTCCTATGCTAATTAACTGTTCTTCTCATATCCAATAGAGTAGAGATTGTTTTTTTTTTTCGATACATGCAAACAGCAGTCTGTATCTAACGATTCGATCCTGGATGAGTAATGGCATGAGTGTAAACAGCAGTCTGTATCTAATAGATTCGATGCTGGATGAGTATTGGTATGAATGCAAGCAGCAGTCTGTATCTGTGCAGATCTGTCACTGCGTGTCCTTCCTAGGTAGGTAATAAATAGGCTGGCCGCCTAGCACTCATCAGCACTTTAATATACACCTCAGTCGGGGGAACATCCCTTCAGTTTATCAGCCTGTAATAAGCCTGCATTAGTCCTCGGAATACACCCTTTAGTCCGTCATCGAGTTTCACTTCTACCCTACTCTGCAACCGGACCCTCGGTACTAGGAGATTTAGAGTCTTAGTCTCTAATAACGAACAGTAGCCGACACATATCTAACAGATACGACCTGGATGAGTATTGATATGAATGCAAGCAGCAGTCTGTATCTAATAGATTCGATGCTGGATGAGTATTGGTGTGAATGCAAGCAGCTTTTGTTAAGCAATCTCCCTCTCCTTATAGTGAAGCTAAAAAAATATACTGTCGCCGCGGCTTTTCCACCATCTCTGCTTACAGTGCGTATTTCACAAGTCCTTCTAGTTGTTTCTGAGTGGCTAGCGACAATCCGCTGATTCACATTCACAGTGATACGTTCCAGAATTTTTCAAATATATATTATTGTAATTTGTAGATCGCCCAAATTTTCGTTGTATTGAATTCAATTGGCCACAGCTAAGTTCTTTGTGGTAGTCGTACTAATGCATGCCTCGAGTTTTGGCCGTGAACGAGCATTGGATGGCTTCAAGTTGTCCTAGCTTTTTCCTTCTACTCGGCATCCAAAGTGGATAACAGTACTTAATTCTCGGCAGAATTGATTGTTTTCATTTTGTGAACATCACCTTTACTTTGCTTGACAGGAAAGTACACAAAAACCCATCCACTCCACTTATTTCCATAGCGATAACTCTAGTCGCAAGTTCTTCGAAGGTAGTGTCGTCTTGCATTCTCACTCCAGGGTATCTTAAAACTGTCTTTCTTTCAATTTCAAGACATCGCTGGTAGTATATTGTGTGGATTCAAAGAGTAATTAATTTTTACCGTAGCTTAGCATCTCAAATTTGGTTTCATTGAAAGTAATTTTATTTTTTACCGACCATTGGCAGATGCTTTCCAAGTCTCGCTGCACAGACAACACGTCTTCCATACATTGCAGAGCGGCTTCTATTCCAGCACCGTAGGGAAATGTCGAAGGGACTGCATAGTTGCATCCGTACCCCATGTCATTGACAATGATGAGAAAAAGTAAATTTTGATCTTAATGCAAATAACAATCTGTATATATCAGAATCGGTCCCTAATAAGTTTTGGTGTTGATGTAAATAGCAATCTGTATCCAACAACGACTCTCTTGGGTAAATTTCTTACACATTCTTATCATAAAGACATAAAGACATACAAACAGGCGTACAGATTACCGCAAAAACCTGATCAGCTGCTTGATCTTTCGCTACATTCTCAACAATTCCTACAAATTTTATGAGGATCCGTTTATAACTATTTGAGTCATGTTACCTAGCACAAACTTGCAGACATGGTAACAAATGGTTTTACGAATCTTCACCAAAGGTTAAGCATCTGTTCCTCCTAACATACCTAGCAATCCCCGCAAATTTCATAAAACCCTATCTACAACTTTTTGAGTTAACTTTGTGACAGACAAGAAGAATAATAGACATGGAGACAGACAAACTCCCACAAAGCATAACTTCATTGAGGGAGAGAGTAATTTGTGAGTATTTCAATAAAGAGCAGTCTGCCAAGAAGAAAGCACCACTTCAGAAGTTTAAACAAGCATTTAATATCAACCAGAGTCCATTAAAATAGATTCTTAATTTTTTCTTTTTCGGATGCAGTCAATATTTTCTCACCTTGCGCTTCATGACTTGTGTACTTACATTATTTTTAAAATGTTTTTTGCTGCATGTATTCGCCTTTACAATTGAGTCCATTGTGTTTCTTATCAACCATTTCTTTGTTCTCACTTTAAGAGGCTTCTCTTCAATTAAGTCATCCCCTTTTACCCCAGTCCCTATTCGTCTACTCCCCAGTGTGTGGGGATTATGTGGAGTCGGTGAAAAAATGCACGGCAATGCAGAGTCTTAAAAGCAGTCGGGGAGTATAAGGAGATTGGGGAATGGGGTTGGGGGAACTGGACTTTGTGGGCTATGGATTTGGCAGCTAGCTGGACTTCGTGGGCAAAGGGTTGGAAACGTGGACTTGATGAGTTATGGGTTTTGGAAGCTGGGCATTGTGGGTCATGAACCTTAGCACGTCGGACTTGCACGGGCTATGCGTTGGGTAACTTGGATTTTGTTGGCTATGGGTAAAACAGGAAGAAGGACTGAATAGATAGCTGAAATAAGTTACAGAAATAACTAAAAACTTCAGAAAACATGGAAGATGGCCCGGAATATAATAAAGTACGGCCATTGTATGCATGCAGGGTTCCAACTGGGGATATGTGAAGTTTTGAAACTTGAGGGAAATAGGAGGAATGTATACATGTTATATTAAAACATACTTGTATTTGAAAGGAATAAGGAGTTATTAAGTGAAGACAGCAAACTGAAAATTTCAAGAAACCTAAATATTTTTGGTATATAGGTATAAAGTATGGAGATATATAGTTTAATACAAAAACTGCATGAAACTTAAATGAGTTCAGTAACGGCGATGTGCCCGACAATGTGTATTAATACTGTAGTAGGGCAGTCAATGAACTACTGTTGATATTTGATACGTAAAAAGTGAAATGAAAGAAGTAAAACTGACGAAATTCGAAACCTACGATAACATCTGTCGAGAAGTGGCAGAGTGTCAAAGAGGTGATAGTGGGAAATAAAAAAAAATTGAAAAAAAATGAATACGGAAAAATAAGGAGATGGGTAAATAATTTGAGAAGGAACTGGAGACGCTCATTAGAAGTCGTGACTTCCAAGTGAATTGGATTTTTGAATTTAGCACTGAGGAATAGAAATCGCTAGTGGGCTTCCCAAATTCAATACAAAATTGGATTTCATCCAGCCAGGATGTTTGCAAATTTTTCATGGTACAAAGGTTGGCTGCACTAACATTACAGTATTGTACTTACAGTAAAGTAATGCTAGCAGCACCGCAATAGTTCATGTAAGAATTATAAACTAAATATCTTGGCATGGAACAGTAAATCACCCAACTTTAGTAGCCACGATTCCATACCAACCAGCACCCTACATAAGCGAAATGCTGGGCTGCCTTAGAAGATAAGCTGTAGATCAGTTTCCTGGCGGCCAGAAAGTTTTTTAGGGTACTGTAACATTGCAAGTGCTGTATACCGAAAAGGGAATCGTGTTACCCTAGCGTTGTTATAGGGCGTGTTCGATTGGGGTATAAACTCATGTTGCTTAGCTTAAATCGAGCGGGATTTCAATTCCGACCGTTTTTTTTCGCCTCTTTGACTTAAGTTTAAGGGCTTAAGCGGAACGGCTTGGGCCGACGACTCAGTGTTGCTCCGGAGGTAGTTTGACTTTTTTAAGGGTAATGCACTTGACGTTACCCTAATGTATACAACAAAGGTGGCATGGAAACGAACTTTTTTCCTTTTGGTGAAATAATATTATAAAAAGGAAGAACTTTTACAACTTTAACCTTCTAAAACAATGTTTTTTTAACAGTAGTTCGTTTTGTATGAAAGCCGCAAAAGAATAGCAGAAAACTTATTTCAGGGTTAACTCAAGTATATTTCTCTGGCATCATATTACACTCCTGGCTTTCTGGCTCAAACCATGGATTGGTAAAATGACGAAAACATTGCAGCCTAGTGTTGTGTTCTGTTTAGGTAGTACAGCAAAATACCCAAAATTAAGACTGTGCAGTTGACTTAATTTTCGGCGTTAGGCTTAATATTTGGCGTCGACAAGTCTCCCTAGTTTCCCCTAAAATTGATATATTTCATTCAACCGTACCAAAAGAAAGCGTACAGAGGGTAAACTAAATTATATTTGAAACAATACGTCAGAGTTATAAATAGGTCCGTAAATATGAGACCGTCTGATTTTTTTTTTTTTCTTTTAATGAAACATGTGAATATTCATATATACTAGCGGGACCCGTGAAAATTCCACGGTCGGTTAGTTAATGTCCTCACTTTTTATATGAACCAATCTTAACCTACGCTATTATAACTTACTTTAGTTCGATCTAATGCAGCTTCTCAACCTAACCTACCGATAAATAGCGCCTTTTCATTAATCTAACTTCAAATGCCCTGCACACAAGAATCGAAACATGACAAAGTTGCTCCCTATCCTTCCCTTTGCGCTGTTGTGTATGCAGCTTCGACTTATCTAATATTATTATATTCAAAACGGTTAAAACTCCAAGCCGCGGCAGCTATTCCACTACAGCGAGGCCCACGTGCTCACTTTAGACTGTGTCTTTGAATTACTACTGAGTTTCAATTCACAACTGTACATATACTTTGCATGTGTTATCATGAGCACAGAAACATCTGTTCCAAGAACGTGAAGCGCTTCGGTCTTCCAACTCGTAGCAAGTCCATCCCTAATAGTGTGGGCACACTATCGTAATACTTGCTCAGCCACTTAACTTTTCGCTTTGGCCGTCATGCTGCCGTGACTACAACTAATAGCGTTTGAAAGTCACGTTAAACTATGCGTCATTGCAACTGTAAACTAACTCTAAAGTAGGAGGTACATATTCCTAAAGCTTGGCCATTGCTGCTTGTTGTAACGTACAAGCTGCCAGAAACGGCTCAAACCTTAGATATTCTTTTCAGTGGCATAGCAATGTACAATCAGATACAGATTTGCGTGGCCATGCAACTTTTACGTAAGCGTGCCTGCGCCCTAAGTCACGTCACCCTGCACATGCACAACATATCTAGACGCTATCACTGGTGGATATCGCAGATATTTTGCCAGTAAAATTTTCGCCCCTATATATTATGATAGAGATATAAAGACAGCATAAGCAAATATAGCAATTTTGCTTTTAGGAGGTACTTTTCTCATTAATTTTCTTCTATATTTACACGCCTTCGCTATGCTTTGTTTCTCATCGACTAAAGATAACATTATTTAGACTTTCATATTTTTAACGTCTCCATTTTCATCGGTGTTTTTGATGATTTCAGTTCTACTGCGGGACCCATGGCTGCTTTACAGTTGATGTTCGATAGCTTGCCAACATAAAATACAACACTCAGCCTATTTAAAAAAAATGATTCATGCCGCTTAAAGTTCGTTTTCTGTTAGTTTACGTCACTTCTCTAAACACTGCACTTGAAAAATGCAGTTTATAATGATGCAGTAGAGAGCAGCTTCGTTTGAACCGTATTGTGACTACAATCGGATCTTCCCATATTTGGATCGGTAGGCAACCCTAGCAACGTGGATATTGCAAAAAAAGAAATTTGGTATCATGGTTGGTATGATATGTGCAATATGAACTTCATGTCTTTGCTTCGAAACTGACTGAATTTTTTTTCAAGTGAACTGCCTCCAGCGAAAATCAGAGCTTCTTACAAGTTGAATTTTCCCTATTTATTATTATCGAAGAGCTATTAATATGATAGATAATATGAAATTGAATGTTAATTGTTCAATTAGATTTGTGAATAATATTATACCTACCATGAAGTCGAAAGCGATAAAAAAAACGTCATAGTTTGCGTATTTACATACATATCACGCATGTCCTAAAAATTGCATGAACATCCGCCCAGCACTTTTGGTGCAAGAAAACAGTGACCGAAAATTCAAAACCTGACAAAAATGAGAGAAACAACCCCAAAATGACCCCTAAATATTTCAACCCCCAATATGCACCAGACATCCCACAAAAAAACCTGAACGTTTATTAAATCAAAACAATTTTCTTAATCAATTTTATTGATTATTAAAGTAAGAAACAACTTGTAGTAGAGAGGAAGTTTAGACCCACCCAAAAACTTGATCCTTAATTAGGGGTAAAAATCTTTAGGATTATTCTAAAACCTAGAAGAGATAATCAGACTACTGGCAAAATCGAATAATTTGTTACTTGTGACAAGACTAACAAATCTTGAAAATGTAAAGAAAAATTGTTTAGTAGTTTTGGCGTAATGTTGCTGACTATAGCAGCCATAATCCCTAATAGTCACATAACTTCCTGTGAGAGGAAACAATAGTTTCACATTAACTGACTAAAAAATATAAATACTTTAGTATGCAATAACAAGAACTTCAAAACACGACAATAAGGGTTTTACATGTTCATTCCGACAGTCAACGAACATGTAAAACCTTGTTGTTGTGTTTTGCAGTTCTTGGCATTACATACTTCTTTTCTACTACATGTTGTTTTTCACTTCAATAATCAATAGAATTTTATAGGAAATAGTTTTTATTTAATAAAAATTCGGGTTTTTTTTGTGCAATCTCCGGTATAGGTAAAATTTTACTTTCACTTACACATGTTTTTTTGGGGGTTTTTGTTGCTTTCACTATGTAAATTGGATCAATTTAAGACAATTTACATGAATAACGTTTTCGTCGCAAATGCTTAGTTTTTGAGATATTAGACTTTGAAGTTCCCATTGTTTTCCTATGGGAGGAAATAGCCGATGTCCTCACAGGCTTGCCAACGACCTAAAAGGAACCTAACCAAACCTAACCTTGCCTAACCTAACCTTACCTAACCTTACTTTCCCTAACCTTACCTTACCTAACCTTACCTTACCTAACCTAACCTTACTTTACCTATCCTTACCTTACCTAACCTTACCTACCCTAACCTTACCTTACCTAACCTAACCTTACCTAACCTTACCTAACCTTACCTAACCTTACCTAACCTTACCTAACCTTACCTAACCTTACCTAACCTTACCTAACCTTACCTAACCTTACCTAACCTTACCTAACCTCTTCTAACCCAACCTTACCTGACCCAACCCTAATTTCACTTGCATGGGATCGCTTGGTATTTTCTCCCATAGAAAAACAATGGGAACTTTAAAGTCATATATCTCGCAAACTAAGCATTTGCGACGAAAACGTTATTCATGTAAATTGTCTTAAATTGACCCAATTTACATCCTGAACATAATAAAAATCATGAAAATCATGTGTAAGTGAAAGTAAAATAATACCCCGGTATATATTGGGGGTTGATATCTTTAAAGGTCATTTTGGGGGTTGATTCTTTTTTTTTTTTTTTTTTGCCAGGATTCGAATTTTCGGTCACTGTTTTCTTGCACATAAAATACTGGGCAGATATTCATGCAATTGTGGCTTTTTATCATTTTCGACTCCATAGTAAGTATAATATTATTTTCAACTCTAATCTGCCAATTAACATTTTACTTTTCCTCTGTCAATTTCGTATTATATATATATATATATAACTGTTCATATGTTTTATTAGAATGAAAAATATCAGACACTCTCATTTTTACGTACCTTTTTATAACTCTGACATATTGTTTTAAAAATAGTATAGTTAACCCTCCGCACGTTTTCTTTTGGTAGGGTTGAAGGAAATGTATCTATTTAAGGAAAAACTAGAGAAACTTCTCGACGCCAAATATTAAGCCCAACGC
Source organism: Parhyale hawaiensis (assembly GCA_001587735.2). Taxonomy (NCBI): domain Eukaryota; kingdom Metazoa; phylum Arthropoda; class Malacostraca; order Amphipoda; family Hyalidae; genus Parhyale; species Parhyale hawaiensis. Next base: position 23,363,068 of record LQNS02277602.1, on the reverse strand, counting down.
CGGAAATGAGCCAACCGCGCGCTCTTAATTTTCGGCGTTTTACTGTATCATCACTGTTGTGTCCGACACATCATAAATAACTAGCATAAAATTAGCAGAGCCAGCTCCATATTTTTAACTTATCTTAGGGAACGACATTGTTACAGCTTACGAATAAAAATCCATAAGTTTTACTTCAAGGATGCTTAACTTTTAAATGTTAGGAATGTAGGAGTGGTTTTGCTAGAGACATCACAGCTTAGGCTAATATATTGCAGCTCAAGTCCTACAATCCGTTCGATGGGACACGCTTAAATAAGTCCGAAAAGTCAAGTCAAGTGCACTTAAAAAATATTCGACAGTGATGTCATAGTCGAACACGTCATTAGTGTCGAAGTTCCGGCGGGAGTTTCCCTTTCTGCCAGAGTGAGCTACTTTAGCTTAGTTTACTACCCTCAATTTCAAGTCAGAAACGATACTGAAGAAAAGCTCCTAAATTTCAAGTCAAAGTCAATAAAGAAGAAAAGCTTCTTAAGTTCAAGTCAAAGCCGGCAAAGAAGAAAAGCTTCTAAAGTTCAAGTCAAAGGATGTTTTCGATTGGGACATCGCTGACGTCGCTTGACTTTTCGGACCGATTTAAGCATGTTCAAATCGAACGGATTTTAAGAGTTAAAAACTAAGCATCCTTGGAAGTAAATATAATGGATTTTGTATTCGCAAGCTGCAACAATGTCGCTCCCTTAGATAGGCTAGGTTAGAAATATGGAGCTGGCTCTGCTAATTTTTTGCTAGTTATTTATGATGTGTCAGGTACCAGTGAATGCGACGAGCGTTCCCAGCGCCCCAACAAAGTGCTGCGGAATTTTCGGCAAGCTTGAACATATACATTTCGGCGTAGCCTTATTACGGCTGTGCATATTTTTGGATAACAAGCTAAGAAAACTAGAAAAAGAAGTGTGTCAAATGTTAGAATTTAGCAATGTATGGCTGTTCTAGAGTTTGTAATACTAATTTTTTAGTACTACAGTCAATGTTTGTAAACAAATGCACTAATGCCCAGCTCATAACCCTACAATATTGGAGCTTCTAAGGTTCAAGCCAGAGTTTTCGTAAATTTCGGTATTCAAAAAGTTACTTCGTTGAAAATACACAAACTCATCACTTCTAGTACTCCATATCGGTACCGTATTGGTTTATAGTCCAAGTGTACGTTAATATCCTCTGGAAGAAATATTGTGGAGAAGACGTGCCATTAACTGGTACGTAATTCAGAGTGCTCAATTTGAGTCACTGTTCATACTATGAAACTGTACCCAATTTTCTACTTTGGCCTTTTTATTGTATTATCGAAACAACCATATGGTTTAGAATTAGCAAGCAAATAATTCTTGGATATCATTGCATGAGCGGAAACTGATAACTGTTCAATGATAATGTTACACAAAGTGAAATTTGATTATTTTACAGCAAAAACTATCAACTGACATTCATGGGCACTACAGTGTCACAGGTACGCAATGAAAATACTTAAATTAGCGTTGTATCGCAAAATAAATCAATGTTCGTGGCTGTTACAGTGTTGAAGAGACGCAATGCATCTACCGAAATTTTTTTTTTTTTTTCACTACATAACATTAGAAGTCAGGTGATTGGAGCATTACAGGGTTATATCTATCAACTAAAAATGCTGAAATTTAACCCCCTACTTCAATAACTAAGAATCGGTTCTCATGGGAATTGCAGGACTATACCTATAAATTGAGTATGGAGTCCAGATCTCGCTGTACGATAAATTGGCGTAAGTTGCTTACTTCATCATAATAATCTGACCCGATTATTGCTAGTAAATCCGGAACATTAGTCCGAGGCATTGGACCCTATCAAAAATCTACGAGTATTTAGTGAACGGTTCTGGTAAGTATCGGATAATAAGCTTAGAATGCGTTTAGGGGTTCGTAGCTTCCAGAAGATTTTCGGGCAAGAATCGCAAATCAATAACGTTTGAGACGGTTAGATTGAAGATCCAAAAAGTTCAAGCTCATCAGAGCGGATCATTTAAATCGACGCGGGCTGACTAAATTTGTTTTCATTGTACAAGAAGTTATTAATATATTTTGCTTTATTTTATCCCTATATGCTTATCTCGTTTTCTCAAGTTCGTCGAGAAGTGTGGCATGTTATACCGGAGTCACACTATATAATCTTACGGGCAATATTTATGGGATAAAGTCGTTCGTTCCTTTTGCCGTATCTACACTTCCGCTTTGTTGTGTTGTAACCACAACTGCTTGTTAACCCAATGCCCTTCCCCTCTGTTCTTCCTCCCGGTCTTTTCGTTCCTTCCCTCCTTCATCTTTTTTCTTTCTTGGGAGGGCCGCATGGGCTCACCCGGTCCTCCTTCCCTTTTGAGCTGACCTCTTCTTGCCTTCTACTTCACAGCACCCGGGGCCGCCTTCTGGAGTTGCTCCTGGTAGAGGCCGGGTTTCATCCTAACCCTGGCCCAACAGTTGACTTCCCTTGAAGCGTTTGCAGCTGCAGTGGAAGGGGGCTGCTCTTCCCGCTGTGGAGTCTGCTGCTACTGGGTCCATCGACGGTGATAGATCCTTCCCTGTGCCTCGAGCTGGTTCGCCGATTGGGCTTGCCCGCTTGCCAAGTTCCAGCCTCTCTCTCCCAGCCCTCCAGTTAACCCCCAACCCTTGCCTCTTGCCCCCACTCCACCACCTGAGCTCTCGTTATCCTCTCCTACCGTGTCGCCGTTTCCTTTTCCCCCTGCTTCCCCTCCTGCTTCATCTTCCCTTCCCCCTTCACGCCCCCTACTTCCGCGGGGAGGGTTTTCTTCCAGGTAAACTACAATGGCATTCACCCCTGCCACGAGGAGCTAGAGACCATCCTCACGCGCGAGCGGAATTCAGTCGCCTGTTTTCAAAAGACGAAGTTGTCCGTTCGCTGTCACTTACGTAATTTTACCCATTTCTCTCCTGTCAGACGGGGGGGAGGTGCTTAATCACCCTCGTTCACCAGTCCCTGTCCTACAACTTTCTGGACTCCAGTTACTTGCTCCTGGATGATGGATTGATGATGTTTGAGGAATCCAGGGAGTAAAGTTTGCTTCCACCGACAGTTTCCCATACATTTATAACTAGGGTTGTGACTTTATAGATATGCAAACGTACTAAAACAATTGCATATAAGCACAGGATGCATATATTATGCACTTGCATAAAATATGCATAGCGTTCTTGCATGAAACATGCACTCGTATATTATTTGCAAATTATACCTGCATTAAATATGCACGTGCATACTATATGCAAATTATACTTGCATAAATTATTCACGTGCATATTATATGCATTGTGGTATATATGCAATGTTCAAAAAGTGCATATAATATGCATACAGTTTTTCCGTGCATATGCAGCATTTGATATGCAAGTCAGGGTCACAACCCTATTAAATTTTATAACATTTACCTCCCTCCGTACTCATCCTGCCCGGCTGACTACTCCCCAGATTTTTCTCTTCTTCAGAACTCCATCAAGACCTCTGACGTGCTCGTCTGTGAGGATATAAACGCCCACCATCCCTCTTGGTGCCCGCCTGACATCAGCACTCCACCGGTAAAAGTGAGGCGCTACACGAAGCCATTTGCTCTAGCGAGATAGTTGTCTTTCATGGCGAGTACCCAGTCGCCTCCCTACTTACGGCTACCCTTCCTCACTTGATTTATCCCTTGCGAGTGCCCACCGGGCACTCAACTTGGAGTAGCACACCTTTATTTCCTTACATTCCGACCACCTCCCTATTATCATCTCGCTTATCTGTCTCTCCCGTCACGCTTGTGACCCCGCTTTTTACAACTTCGGCAAAGCGGACAGGGACTTGTTCCGAACACAGTTGGAGGCGCGTTTGAAAGCCTGCCTTCGTTTTCCTCCGCCTTTTCTGGCGAACCCGTCTTCAAGAGAGTCTTCCCACAGGCGGTTACGTATCACATCCCTGCGTGTAGAGTGAAGGACTTCGTCCCCAGTCTCCCTAGCACTGCCGTGCTTTGGCCCACCGTCGGGACGAGGTGCAAGCCCCTCGAATGATCTCTTTAATCAGGAGATCAATAGGATCACCTCCGAGGCCACAAGGATAGTTTGGGTGGAAACCGCAGAGCACTATGATTACCGCACTGACATCTCCCGTTTCTGGTCTCTCCTAAGGTCACTCTCTGGCAAGCGCGCCCACATGGACCCGAATCATCCGATTTGATTGGCTAACCGTTGTGAGACTTCGGACCCGGCGATCTCACAACAATTCAGTCGCCTTTTTGCCATCCCTGTGCTTCACTCGCAAACCCGTTTTACGCGGACACTACATCGCCGGATCAGCCGGTGTCACTCTCTTGGCAGATCCTATATTCCACTCACCGTCGAAGATGTGCAGCGGGCGCTGCTTCAGGGCGGGAATTGTACCGCCGCAGCCCTGACAGCTTCACCATTTTTCATTTGCGTAACCTGGAACGCAGTGGCTTGGATTTCCTGTGCCAGCTCTTCAATCTGTCCCTACAAGAGTCATGTGTCCCATTCATTTGGTCCCTGGTCGTCCTCATCGTACTGCCCAAACCGGGCAAAATCATAGACGAAGACACTCTTACCGCCCGTTTCCCTGCTCAGCCCGGTGGCTATGCTGCTTGAGAGGCACCTTCTTCCCCAGCTACTCCCTGCTTTGCCTACTGCAAACCAACAACATGGTTTCAAAGCCTGCAGATCTACGACTTCGGCCCTACTGCTTTTAGCACAGGCTGTTTCATGTTGCAGTGAGCTTTAACACGGAGAAGCCCCCGTTGCTGACCGTTGTGCTGGCCGTGGATTTTTTCAAGGAACTTTGACACAATCAATCACAACAAACTTCTCCAATTAACCCAAGCTTCTACGCTAAGTCATAACACAATACGTTGGTTGTCCTCCAGGTTTATGAGGCAGAGCGGCCTGCTGCCGCATCGGCTCTGCCACGTCACCCTTCTGCCGCATACATTGAGGCTTTCCACATGCATCACTGATCTCCCCACTGCTCTTCAACTACTTCGTGTCTTCCTTCCCAGTGTCTGCCGCCCTTATCACTTCCTATGCCGACGACTTCACTGTCGCGGAGCAGGATACAAAGGTGGCTCATGCGGCCGAGAAACTCTCGTCGCTCGCGGCTGAGGTCGCGGATTGGGCCACCGTGAACGACCTATCCCTTTTGGTCCAAAAAATTACACCGACATTGTTCACCCCGGATATTCACGACGTAAACATGAACGAACCTAGGGTCTCCTTGCATGATTCCCCTCTCTCCGTTGACAAATACCCCAAAATATTGGGCGTCTATTGGGACCCGCTGTTGAACTCCTCTAAGCACTTCACGGAAATCCAAAATCGTGCTGCTTCTTCTTCTAAACTCCGCATCCTCAAAGCCCTAGCTAGCACTAACTAGGACCAATAGAAGGAAACGCTTATTTGAGTATAGTGGGCCCTCATTCGGTCCGCCATCATTTATACGGCCCCATTGTAGTACCCCAACGTCTCGGCTAATTACATAACTAAGCTGCAAGTCATGCAAAACGCCGCTCTGAAAGTAACTGCGGGCTTCCGCATGTGTCCTGCAATCATCTAAAAAAACGAGTCAAAGCTGCTCTTAGTCGGTGAATCCCTTGATCTCCTTAGCGGGCAGTATTTACTGCAGGCTCTGGTTCCCGGCCATCAGTCGCCCGACACGGTCACCGCTCCCAGCGACGGTGTTGACATGAAAATTTGCGCCGACCTTCGGTGTCGCACTTGCTGACCGATGGCGTCGTCTCGGACTCCACTCCTAATGCGGCTCTGTCGTCTGTCCACATAGAGGTGGTGGCCTCCTCCATTCGGGGCTGGAGGTTAACAAAATGCTCGGCACCCATCCGTCGCAATCTACCCATTCGAATCAATACTATATCGCCCCTTTCGAACGGTGCTGTCGCAGTTGAGGTCAGGTTACTGTGTGATGCTGGTTTCCTACAAGCACAGGATCTGGCTGGCGACCTCTCTGTGGTGCCCGCTCTGTCATGTTAGAGAGAATACCGTCTCCCATCTATAATATTTGTGTGTAGCGTATTTCCGATGGATCTCTCTCGCTCTACTATGCATTTCGGGGAGGACTTCTGCGGTGTTTCTGTCTTGCTTTCTTCGCAACCTTCCTTTGCTTATCTCCCTCCGATTCCCTGTCTCCCTCCGAGTCCCTCTGGACGGAGCTCGCAGTTAGGGGCCAATACTACTATAACAACATCAACAACAAAGATTAGGTTAAATGTTAGCGGTTATGTCTGCTGGTGATTTGCGCACGTTTGTTAGTAGAGCTTTGGTTATAACTTCAAACTGGAAGTGACTTAGAACATAAAAGCGGTGCGCCTTTCAAAAGTTTATAATGAAGCAACTGAAAATTCTGATGCTTTCACTGAGTGAAGTGAACAGAAACTGTAGTGGGAACCAAGTATATGAGGAAGCGTAGCTGTATTGGGAGCAACAAGTGTGACTGTTGTGTGTGTCTCTACATTTTCTCTGTCCGGGTGAAGGCGCATGCCCTAATGGGCTGCGCGTGCACGTAAAGCTTCTGTTTTATGTATCTGTTCGTCCAAAAAGTTTCCTCGCCAAAAATTGGCGGAGAATACATGTTCATCAACGGATTTCCCACGTTAAGAATTCTATGCTACTGCCGAACTACGAATTGATTGCGCGTAGACGTTCCGCCCTGTAGGTCTGGTTGTGGCCTTCAGCCAAAGATCCTGTTGAATAAGTTCAGCAGAAACTACAGGTAAAGTCATCAGTAAAATGAAATGCAACAATTTCCCATCATTTTGATGTACCCTTCAATCCAGTCTTCGACTTATGCATTGAACTCCATCAAGACCGACTCAAGAAACTCAACAAGACCTCTCCTAGACCATAATTAAGACACGCGGTAATCTCAATCAAAGGCTAGTGAAATTCCCATGAAAGCCCTCATCAAGGCTAGCACTAAGACCTTCATCAACAGCCTTATCAGGACCTCATCATCACCGTCAAAAAGACCCTCTTTAACACCTCATAAATACCAACAGCAGGATCCCATCAAAGAGCCCGTCAAGTCCCTCATGGGACTCCATCAACCCCCTTTAGCAGCACCGATAGAAGCGCACATCAAAACCACGTTTAAATTACCTACCATTTGAGTCCTTACCAGGACCATCACGACTGCAACGCTCAAGCAATCATCATTCACTTGAGAAGACACTTGTCACTGCGTCCTCCAAACCTTCATCATGTTCTTGATCCATACCCACACCAATGTCATCAAGACAGTTATCAGCATTCGAACAAGACACTCGATAAGAACTTCATGAAGGCTCTCAACAAAAGGCGCATCAAGACCTCATCAGGATCCTTGCCAAGACGCTATTAAGAGCCTCAATGAGAGCCACATAAAAACTCTCAACAATACAACCCCTCAAGAATCTCATGAAAATATTCATAAGAAGCGAATCAAGATCTTCAACAAGACCCCTATCGAAACCCACGTCAAAATCCCAATCAAGAACCTCATCGAGACCTTCTTGAAGACAGAACAAGACCTTCGTCAATGCTTCGCCGAGAACCTACCAAAAACCCTCTTCAAGACTAACATCAAGATTCTCATCAAGACGTTCACCAGCACTCTTCTGTAACCTCATGATGAGGGAAGACTGAACCCTGATTTTCGTCAAGGCCTTATCGAGATTCCAATCAAGACCCTCATCAGGACCCCATAATGACCCTCATCTTGACCCCAGCAAGATTCTCATCAAGACCCCCATCAAGACCCTCATCATAACCCCAGCAAGACCCTCATCAAGACCCCCATCAAGACCATTCCCTCATCAACAGCGGCAAGTTTTCCTCCTCCAAAGCTCCTTTAATTACGGGATCTCGCGTGCATTAAAATTCAGCGGCGGCAGCGAGAGCTCCCAAGAAAAATAGCTAATGTGTTTTTAATCCCTTGTCAATAATGGCTAATTGAAATGAATTATGCAGCACCCAAATAGAGTGGCACAGTGCGTGGTGCTGAGCCTCTTAAGACTGCTGCTGTGTTTGTGCCACTGGGAGAGTGGCGCTGTTAGAGCGGGCCGGCAGAGGGGCACGGAGACAGTGGCACTGGAGAGTGAACCGGGAGAGTGGCATTGGGGTAGTGAACCGGGAGAGTGGCACTGGGATAGTGGCACTGGGAGAATGACTGGGAAAGTGGCACTGGGAGCGTGGTACTGGCAGAGTGGCACAGGCAGAGTGGCACTGGCAGAGTGGCACGGCAAGAGTGGTACTGGGGTTGAGGCGCTGGTAGAGTGGCACTGGGAGAGTTGCACTGCGGGAGTGGCACTGAAAGAGAGGCACTGAAACAGTAGCGCTGGAAGAGTGGCACTGAGACATTGGCACTAAGAGAGTGCCACTGGAGAGTGAACCGATAGAGTGGCATTGGGAGAGTGAACCGAGAGAGTGTCACTGGAAGAGTTTCACTGGGAGAGTGGCACTGGGATATGGCACTAGGAGAGTGGCATTGGCAGAGTGGCACTGGGAGAGTGGCACTGGGAGAGTGAGCCTGGGAGAGTAGTGATGGCAGAGTGGCACTGGCAGAGAGGCGCTTAGAGAGTAGCACGGCAAGAGTGGTACTAGGATAGAGGCGCTGGTTGAGTGCCACTGGGTGAGTGGCACTGCGGGAGTGGCACTGAGACATTGGCACTAGGAGAGTGACACTGGGTGAGTGGCACTGGGAGAGTGGCACTGGGAGAGTGGCACGGATGCAGTTGCACTGGGAGAGTGGGACTGACACAGTGGCACTGGGAGAGTAGCACTGGAAGAGTGGCATTAAGACAGCGGCACCAGGAGAGTGGCACAGGAAGACTGGCATTGGGACAGTGGCACTGAAAGAGGGGCACTGAAAGAATGGCACTGAGACAGTGGCACTAACAGATTGGCAGAGATACCGTGGCACTGAGAGGGTGGCACTGAGACAGTGGCACTAACAGATTGGCAGAGATACCGTGGCACTGAGAGGGTGGCACTGAGACTGTGGCAATATGAGAGTGACACTAAGGCGCTAGCACTAAGACTAGCTCTGAGCGAGTGGCACTGGAAGAGTGGTAGTCAGAAAGGGGCAGTGGGGCTTGGAGAGTGGCCCTCATTTAGATACACAATGTAGTTACCTGAGCCAGCCCTTGAGAAAGTCAAAACTCAGTGGTGCTTCAGCGCACAATTCATAAGTGGCAGTTACAAAACAACATGTACCTATGTATGTATACACTGAATGTGGTACTCAAAGAGAGACACTATGAAAGCGTCAGTGTTCGAGCCTGTGCACACGCTGGTAAAAAAACGAACTTTGTCATCGCCAGTCTCCACGTCCTAATGTGTTGATGAGTCCATTTAAATGGCACACAATTGCTGAAAATTCTGAGTTACAATTCATTATAACTTTGAGGAGATGTTCGAAACATTACAAATTAATAATGATAATAATTAGCTTTTATGGCACAAATGGCACTTGCTCAGTAGACTGAATTGACCGAAAATCTTTTTTTTTTAGTATACTCTAAGCTGTGTTAAATAGGGCTCAGAAAAAAGGTCGTACAGTTAGCCGAGAAATCGCGTTCTTTTGACAAGTGTGTGTACCAGCTGTTAGAAGAATACCGTGATTATTGTGAATAGAGAAAAATAATTTGTAAATTGCCAAGAAACGGGTACCAACTCTCCACAACAAAATATGTTCGGTCATGTGTTACATAGTGTTGCTACTTCTACTATGAAAGTTTATTTTAATGTAACTGACGAGTTGAATGGTTCCTGTAGCAAGTGAAATTGATGTAATCTTAGAACTGTGTCTGTGGTCATGAGATATATATGTATACTCTCACCGACAAAAGCACAAAATACGACACTAAAATTGGCACTAAGTATGAGTCGGTTAAAATTTACTCTAAGATTACTTTACTCTACAGTACATGTTATCAGGCTGCCCTTTCAGTATATGTGATAGATCATATATTTTAAAGTTTGTTCTTGTCTTCCATTCTCGTTGGGCATGCTGTGCGTTTAGGTACGTCGATTTACCTGCACGTAACATGCATGATAACTGGAGTATGTGAACAGGGAGGCAAGGGTAGCCTTGCTGGAGGAAGATAGAACGCTCATTACCTCCGTCAAGAAGATTATATTTTCATCGGGTTTGTCTGTCTCTCTGTCTGTCTGTCTGTTAGTCTGTCCTTCATTTTGTCTTTCTGTCTGTCATGAAGATTACTCAAAAAGTTATGCACGGATTTTGACGAAACTTACAAGGATTATTAGATATGTTAGGAGGAACAGATGAATAACTTTTGGTGAAGATCCGTCCATCCGTTTGTTTGTTGGTCTGCCGCATTTTGCTCAATGCCATAATTCAAGAAGTTATGAATGAATTTTTATGAAATTTACATGAGTCGTTGGGTATATCACGAAGAGTAAATGACCAAGTTGTTGTGATGATATGTTTGTTTCTTTGTCGTTTTGTTTGATTTTAGGCTTGTTAGTGCAACAACTCAAATGTTTTTAATGGATCTTTATGAAATTTACTGGAGTTGTTGGTAATGTTAAAAGACATAAATGATTAAATTTTGGTGCAGACCGGTTGGTTCCTTTGTATGTTTGACCCATGTTTGTCATGATGTTTGTTAGCAGCATAACTCAAAAATCTATGAACGGATCTTCAAGAAAATTGCTCAAGTTGTTAACACTCTTCAAGAGCACAAATGATTATGTTTTCGTGTTGCTACAAAGAATATCATGGTCTCAGTTCCAATTGTAATTTTCCATAACCGTTGCCTTGTTGGGCGGAAGTATGCGCTCTCAGAGTGCTCTAGTTCTTGTCTGTGACACAACACATTGACTTTTACTGTAGTGCTCCATTCGCTTTAGATAGTTTCCTAATGCTTGGTATTTACAATTCACTCGTTTTGAAATTCGCGCACGTTTTTACTGTTCCACCCAATAATCGATGAATGAAAGAGAGCACATTCTTGCCTTATTATTAAGAGTTAATGCACGCTATTGCATTTTCACCTTTTGATTTTTCATGCTTTTTCTTTAATAGTGTTCATTTACCTCCTATAGTTTATCTGTTTCAACTTCGCTATGATAGGCATTACAGTTTATGGCCTCGTGCATTTCTGACTGCTCAAAGAACGTACTACACATTAGTTCCGCCAAGGAGATTATGTTTTCGTCGGGTTTATCTGTCGGTTATTCTGTGTGTGTGTCTGTTATTCTGCCTGTCATCAAGATTACTCAAAAAGTTATGGACAGATTTTGGATAAAATTTACAGGGATTGTTAAGTATTTTAGGAGGAACATATGATTACTTCTGGTGAAGATCCGTCCATCCGTTTGTTTGTTTGTCTCCCTCTTTTTTGACTAGGCCATAACTCAGAAAAATATGGACGGACTTTCATGAAATTTACATGAGTTGTTAGGTTTATTACGAAGAGTAAATGATCAAATTTTTGTGATGATCTGTATATTCGTTCGTCTGTTTGCTGCTGTGTTTGATTTTGTGATTGTTAGTGCAATAACTCAAAAAGTTCTAAATGGATCTATATGAAATTTACAGGAGTTGTTAGCAATGTATGTTTGATTTACTGTAATTTTCTTGAAGATCCGCTCATAACTTTTTGAATTATACTGCTAAAAACATTTTGAAAACATAAGTCAAACAGAACAACAGATCATCACCCAAAATTTAATCATTTATGTCTTTCAGGATTGCTAACAATTCCTGAATTTCGTAAATAACCAGTAATAACTTTTTGAATTATTGTGCTAACAAGCATAAAATCAAACACCCCGACAAACGGACGAGCAAACAGATTATCAAAAAATTTCATCATTTATTCTTCGTCATGGAGGTAAATGATCGCCTGCGAAACAACGGTTAAAAACTCAAACATAAAGCTGGAAGAACAACCTTAAGTCAGCAGTTCTTTCCGTATTCCATAGTGAGTTTTAGAATAGACTCCCTTCCGACGTTGGCGTTGCAGAGACAGTCAACGCTTTTAAAAATCGTCTTGACGTACATTGGGAGAGACATCCTCCACAGCTAAGAACTCCTCCTCCAGGAGTCGCAAACTCTTAACGGCCAAAGCTTCTGAGGCCACTTTAATCCAACTACACAGATAGATCTCCCTAAGCTCCGCATATCAGCGGCTATTGATCGTGCTTGGGTGCATGCATGATCTTCTCTTTAACTGAGATTCTTCCCCCTTTATTCTTCTTTTTTCCACACTCATCTATATCGTATTGACATTATGGCAATCGCTCATAGAGGGCCGGGGTGTAAGTCCCGGTGTCTCTTTGAGAATGGGCCTGTTGTTTCGTCTACTGCCGCCTATCTAATCTAATATACCTAACAACTCCCGTAAATTTCATGAAAATCCGCCCATAACTTTTCGAGTTATGGTACTAAGAAAAAATAGGCAGATAAACGAACAGATGAACGGATTTTCACCAAGAGATAATCTGTTACTGTTAACATGCCTAACAATCCCTGTCAATTTCGTAAAGATCCGTTCATAAATTTTTGAGTTATCTTAGTGACAGACATAGAAACAAACAGACAGACAAACACTACAAAACATAACCTCCTTGGCGGAGGTACGTAAATATTGTGGCCCTCTTCAGTTCTTCTGATTTTTTATATAATAGCACTCTCGATTTTTTTTTTTTTAGTGTCTCCTTCTCTCACCGTCTTTTTGCATGCATACATGCTGGCCCCTCTCCTTCCCTTCGCTGTTTTACTTTATCTTCTCAGACGCTAGTTTTGTTTTCTTTTTAGCTTCCAGGCTCCTGCATCTTCACTATTCATCCGCTCTTAGTCACTTCCTCCTTCGCCCTCTTCCCCCTCCCCCTGTCCCCCTCCGTATCCCCGCAGTAAAACAGTCTTTTCCGGAGTGAAGGCAGTCCATTAGAAGCACATTAGGATTACGGAGAGCTGTCCCGGCCCCTCTGACCCGCCCCCTGCCCTCCTACCCCCCGCAACGATCCCTCTCCCTCAGTGCACTTACTCTCTCACGTGCATAGCAGGAAAAGCTTCTTTCACTTTACCTGGTGAGTCTGCTCAGAGGGAAACGTTTCCCTCACTTACCCTGGTTCTCTTCCATAAGGCAAAAGTTTTTCTTGAACTCTCGTGGTGCACTTTCATAGACGCGACTGATTCTTTCACTTTCTCTGGATTTCTTTCATAGAGATAAAAGTTTCCTTCACAATCCTTGGTGCACTTGCTTATAATCAAAACTTTTTCCAACTTTTCCGAGTGCACTTGCATTGACACAAAAGTTTTCCAGTGTACTCTGGTTCTCTTCTATTGGGGTATAATTTCCCTCATTTTCCTTGTGTGTTTGCGCAAAGGCATATACATATTTCCCTCACTTTCCTTCGTGTAGTTGCGTTAAGGCAAAAACTTCCCTCACTTTCCTTGATGCCCTTGTTCAGAGTCTGTGTCTTCCTTCAGTTTATTTACCCTTGATATTTCGTCTGCTTACCTGCATTGTTGAACAAATGCTTGACCGTTGAGATGCAAGCAGCGCCACATTCATCGAGCTCTTTCCATACTCAGACGAAATGCTTGGATCCAAATACAGGCGACAGGTCGGTTTTGGCGATATTTTGTCATTCTCGCAACAGACGAAATTCTACGACAGACGACAAGACGATGAAGAGAGCTACACCGACATGTCGTCGGTGGCTTCTGGTATAAGAAGTGCTTTTCTCTAATTACCAAAACGTGCACAATATAAGTACAGACTACAAGACACGGAAGAGAGCTACACCTACAAGTCGTCGGCTTCGTTTCACTAACGAAGCGCCCGCCGCCACATTCGTCAAAACTCAACAACGTCAACATTAGGACGAGCCGTCCGTCTCGTGCTCGCATGACGTAAACACGTCTTGCGAAGGCCGTTAGCTGATTGGCTGGCCGATTGTGAGCGATCTGAGGCACGAAATTCGTGATTGGTTGTTTCAATCAGTGGAGCGATATGGTGCACGCGATGTGTGGTGAGCGGTGTGTGTGATTGTTATACGAGTGTGATGGCGCGCTAATATGGCTCACATATGACACTGAATGAGTGTGATAGCGCACTAGTGTGGCTCATATGAGACTGCGATGTAGCGCGCTAATATATGGTTACGAATGACTGTCACATGTGCTCTAATATGGCTATGATATGACTGCTACATGACTGTGATAGTGCCGCAATGTGATAGGGTGATATAGAACACTAGTATGGCTCTCAACAGTATGACATTTGCTCTAATGTGATGTCATATGAGAGTGGTAACGCTGTAGTGTGAATCATATGATGGTGATAACGTGCTAATACACGTCATATAGGTGTGATAGCGTGGCAATGGATTAGCACGCTAATGTAAATCACATAATAACTTGCAGCATGGTGTGAATTACATGAATGACCGTGAGAGCTCGCAAGTTGTACGAAACACATTCGTGCTAAGCTACGCTTGTGTGATTCGCATGGATACGAGTCAGCACTGAGATGAATGTCATAAGGAGGTAGAATCAGTAGAAGCAGGTTATGATTCTACTGATTTCTCTGTCTGTGAGTCGGGCTCTTTGTCTGTCCCCGATAGAACTCAAAAAGGATCGTCAAAAAATTACAGATTCTCTTATTACTGCCAAAGGCACAAATGACAAAATTTGGGCCCTCATCAAAAAGAAACCAAAGTTTCAGAACCAACTGGAATTTTCGTTAACGTTAACTTGCTTGGCGGAGGTATGCGCTCTCCATGCTCGGGCTGCTCATATGATTCTAACGATTCTGTTGCTTGACTGTTTCTTGACTGTCGCAAAGCGCTCCTGAGACTGATGTGACAGTCACATGAGCGCAATAACACTATCTCAATGCAGTCACACGAACTCTACAACAATGTCATCTGACAGTCACATGGGCGCTATAATCTCGCATATATGAGCCCTCGCAGTACCGCTGAAACTGATACGGCACTTTACAACAAAATCGAAAATTCACTGAGTGCTCAGAATGAAACAATTCTAATGGGAGACTTCAACCTTCCCCAAATTGATTGGAGTACTTTGCGCAGCCCAGCCCCAGGCAGTAAACTGCTCAAACTCCTCAGTCACATCCACATGACCCAGCACGTTGATGAACCCACGCGATACGGTAATATTCTAGATCTGGTATTCTCCACTCCTGATTGTTAAATTGTTGACCTAGCCATCCTAGACCGGCTAAGAGACCACAACATGATTGAATTTACGCTCAAAACTGGCAATGAATTCACCACTAATGCGAGTCGTATCAAGCTGCCAGACTATCGACGAGCGAATTTTCAGGATATGGCTACTGAAATTGGAACAACTGACTTCGAAACCCCGAAAAGAGACGCCAGTGTTGAACAATAATCTCACATTTTGAAGACGAGCATCCTGAGAGCAGCTGAACAATACATCCCAAATAGACTAGTTAGTATCAGTAATGATCCCCTCTGAATGAATCGCACAGTGATGTGCTGCATTGCAAGGCGTCAAGCGAGGTACAAACTTTGGAAGCTTAATCCAATAGAGGAGAACAGGTCCAATCACATAAGGGCATGTCGGGATGTAAAGAAAATAGTCAGGACCACTAAAAGGGAAAAACAAGTTTCCATAGCTGCTATGGCAAAACGCAACCCATAAGTGTTCCAAAGATATGTATATGAAACAAGACTAAAAAAAAAAAGAATCCATAGGTCCACTCCACTACAGTGCAATCACCAATGACCTAGGAGACAAAGCCACAATCCGGAACGACTATTTCACCTCTGTATATACTGTTGAAAATGTTGCGAATATCCCTGAACCAGCACCGATGCAAGTTGCTCCCATAAACACATGTGTTTTCACGGAGATTGAGGTTCTTCAAGAACTAACTCACCTAAATGTGTACAAATCCACTGGCCCTGATAATCTTACTCCCCGTGTACTACGGGAAATGGCTCCAGTCATTGTGAAGCCACTGCTAGCAATATTTAATCGCTCTCTAAGAACAGGAGAAGTTCCGCAGGATTGGAACCTAGCCATAACGTGATACCGATCATAAGAAGGGGATAGGAAAAGCCCCAGCAACTATTGACCAATCAGTCTTATATCGGTCGTCAGCAAAACTATCGAACGCCTATTGAAAAAGCGCATCACTGATCACCTGAGGATGCAGCAGCTCATATCCGACACTTAGCATGGCTTTCGAAATTGAAGAAGCTGCCTAACAAACCTCTATGACTTTTCTCAAGAGTTACAGATATACAGATATTAAAGATGAACAAAAAGGCGTAGACTTTGTGTATCTAGACTTCTAAAAGGCTTTTGGCAAAATCCCCCATCAACGGCTAATGAAAAAATTTGAAGCCCATAGCATCCAGGGATACTATTTGCTATGGATCAGGGCATGGCTTACGGGTCAGCAGCAGCGAATAAAGCTTGAAGGAGAGACGAGCGCCTGGACGCACGTTTCTTCATGGGTTCCACAAGGTAGCTTGCTAGGCCCACTTCTGTTCTCAATTTACATCAATGATCTCGATCTTAACATTCGTTGTAAAATCAGTAAATTTACTGATGATACTAAACAATGTCGTCCTGACACGAAAAGAGCCAAGCTCCAACAAGACCTTGACCACCTCATAGAAGGGAGCGAAACGTGGCAGATGAGCTTTAATGTCAACAAATGCTCAGTAATGCACATATCATAGGGCTGATAAACCCTTCATCCCCATTGCAAATGAATGCGACGGTATTGGCTGCTGTCACCCAACAACGTGACTTGGGAATCACTATTACAAAGAAACTACAGCACAGTCAGCAATTTAACAAAAATGGCAAGCAGAGTACTGGGATTCATCACCAGAAATTTTGAATACAAGTCCAACGACATCATCGTTCCCTTGTACAAGGCATTAGTGCGGACACACTTAGAATTTGCTGTTCAATTCTCGTCGCCACATAATTGCAAAGATTTCGATAATATGGAAAGAGTCCAAACTCAGGGCAACAAAATTGATACCTCAGCTGCGATATAATCGTATGAATGTCGCCTAAAGAACTGGGTCTGATCTCTCTCGAGCAAAGATGATTCAGGGGCAGCTAATAGAAACATTCAAGTATTTGAATGTCTTCAACGACGTACCTACAGCGGGGCTCTTTGAAAGAGACATCATTAATCGCTTGCGAAACAACGGTCAAAAACTCAAGCATAAAACTCGAAGAACGATCCTAAGTCAGCAGTTCTTTCCATATTTATAGTCAGCATTAGGAATAGACTCTCTTCTGGTGTTGTTAGTGAGGAGTCAGTCAACGCGTTTAAAAATCGTCGTGACATCCATTGGCAGAGACATCCTCCACAGCTAAGAACTCCTCCTCCAGGAGTCGCAAGCTCTTAACGGCCAAAGCTTCCGAGGCCACCTTAATCCATCTTCTTCTCTCTCCCGCTCCAACTACACAGTTTGACGTCTACAGTGTGTTACCTCTGATTATGAAAAAACAATTTTTTTACTTCACTTCTCAAGATTACTGTCTAACTGTGAAATATCAATATTAACTAAATGTATGACTTTGTTGAATATATAAACAGCACTTGCAAAATAAATATTTAGCCATTTCCTAAGTTTATATTACAATTTGCTTATTTACGAGCTTTTACTGTCCCTCAGATTATGCAACAATTTAATAAAAACGTCATAAAGTGGAAATAAGTAAAGGTGAACAGGAATATTTTTACTGAACGTTCAAAACCAAGAAATTATAACCAAAATATTTCAATAAACACTGAAATAAGTGTACAGGAGTGGTAAACAAAACGAGTTATTTCTGAACATGGCAACCTCCATTTTTCATGATTTTTATAAGGCGATTATCAACAGACTGTATCAGGTTTGATATTTCAGATTGTGGAATAGATTCTGCAGCTGTTTTTACTGCATCCACAGGCTTACATTCGCAGGCCAGATAGCAGCGTACCGTGCTCGGTGTGAGTGAGCATTATTGTGCTGAAATACCTATTTGAATCTGCGTGCGATAGTCTGGTCATCAAGCCATGGAATCAAGTTTGCTTCAAGAAACTGGCATTCAGTTTAAATCCTTCTGCCACTTCAAATGGACCAATAAGGGTGTCACCTACTATCCCAGCCCAAAACATTACACCTCCACCACCTTGTTGACGCTTAATCCGTGTCTGTTGAGGTCGGTCATGGAGGACCCATCCAGACGCCCATCCATCTGGACCATCAAGAATGGCTCTGCATTCGTCAGTAAATATGACATCGGAGAAATCAGTTTTCATGTTCTCTTCGGCCCATTTGACCCTATTTTCTTCATCGGTTTTTGTTAGAAGTCGTCGCTTAATTGCGTTTTTCACTTTCTCTAGCTTCTGCAGAACCTCACATCTTGTCTTTCTGCTTGGGGCTCCAGCGTCTTCAAATATCGCCTTACTTGTAGAAAGTTGTTTTCCAGCCATAGAAACCTTCAAATGGCATATCCCGAGCAGACAATTTCCTTGTAGAGGCTCTATCCGGAGTTTTCTGATTGACTATACCTTCAATTGCATAAGCTTTAATTGTTCGGTGATCACGCTGTAATTCCTTGGAAATTTCGAGTGTTGTCTTACTTGAAGCCAATAACGAGATCGCTTTGATCTTTTCTTCACTGGTTAGACCGCTTTTCTAGCCCATGTTGACTAGAGAGTGATGTAGCATAATCTGGCGTAACAGCAGAACTCCGTGTGATACGCAAATGTTGCCAAAACGTGGGAAATAGTTTAATTTTATTTTTCTCTAATTGTTTTTATGGTTACAACATACCTGTGCACTAACTTACTATTAACATTTTAAATGTTTGACACTTATCTTGAAAAATAAGTAAAAAAAAATTTATTTGCTTAATCAAAAGTAACGTACTGTATAAGCTCCGCATGTCAGCGGTTCTTGATCGTGCTTGCGTGCATTCATGATCGTCTTTTTGGCAGGGACTCTTCACCCCCCTTTTTTTCTCATTTCTCATTTTTCTCATTTCTCACATAATGGCAATAGCTCATACAGGGCCGGGGCGTAAGTTCCGGTGTCTCTTTGGGAATGGGCTTATTGGTTCGTCTACTGCGGCTTATCTAATCTAATCTATAACTTTGTCATACGACAGTCACACGTGCGCTATAACGCTGTCATATGACAGCCACAGGAGAGCTTTAAGGGGGTCTTTCAGAATTTTTTTATTTTTGAACCGATTTCTCTGAAATTTGCACATGAGATGTAGAATCAAAAAATAAAAACATTTTGTTCGTGTAACTTTTTCAGTTTAGGCCTTAGTTTTTTCAGAAAATTAGATTTTCATTTTTTTCTTTTTTCTCATAAATTTTAAAACGAATGTAAGTCGATGAGTTTTTATGCTACACTTTTTTCAATTTCTTTATCGTTTTCTATTGACATGAGACTTTAGATGGGTTACCAAAGAATTCATAAAATTTGTAAATTTTCTTGATATTTCATAAAATAAAAAAAATAAAAGGAAATTGAAAAAAAGCTCTTCATAGTGTTGTAGGGAATCTTTCAAGGATTCCAAAACTGTCTTTGTTTTTAGTGTAGCTAAAAAACTCACCGACTTACGTTCATTTTTATTCTAAAAAATCAAATTTTTCACGGCGGCAAATATTATGTTTTTGTGGATGAATTTTGTAAAAAACGCGCTGTTTGCAGTGGAAATGCACTTGACATGTTTAATCGATAGTACATTTCCACCTACAAATACTTTACATTCGTCATTCACTAATAAAAATATAAAATAGCTATGTATTAGATGAATAAATAATAAAAAAGTCTATTTTTGACCCCTTCCGTACCCCCTTTGCCCCCCTTTTTGGGGGGTTCTAGTGCTGCTAGCCCCCTAAAAATTTGGGACGTAATAGCCCTTGGTATGCAGATCATTTTGCACTAAAATAGAATTAGTCAATTTTTGACCCCCTCCGGACCGTCCCCTTCTGGACCCCTTTTGCCCCCCCCCCCCCCTTTCGGGGGGTTCTAGTGCTGCTAGCCCCCTAAGAATTTGGGACGTTATAGCCCCATACCTGAGGACACTTTCTGAGCATAAAACAAAAAATTGGAAATTTTTGCAGTCGCATGAACGTTACAACACTGCCATTTGGTTATCGCACTAGTGTGAAACACAGGGTGTGCATGAATACATAGCTCTCATAAATATCATTGAATGAAAGCAACAGTAGATATTTACAAACAAGGTATCAAATATGGATACCGTTGTAGTCGAATTAGGTCGCTGCTTACCGTCTTGCTTTGACTCGGAAATCATATTGGTTAAGAGGTCACGGAGTAGTGGGCTACCTGCATTTAGCGTCTAAGCACTTAATGCGACTATAATGAGAAACTAATGATTGTACGGCGGGACAGAAGGGAAAACCATTAACCAGGGGCTAGTAAATGCAAGGTGAGACAGGTGGGAAAGGACCAATAATTGCGAGGTGACACAAAAGAGAGCCAACGTGAGAGACTTATTAACAAAAATAGCAAGACGAGAGAGAAACAACAAATAACTAACGAAGTGTAAATAAAGTTATACTAGTGAGGGTTTAGGTTAAAGAACTAGAGAACGCTATGCATGATGCAAAATGTCAGTCATTACCTTTTTGCTATAAATAAAAGCAATCATCTCTATGGAAGAAGAGAAACTAAGATCAGAACAAAAAATAGGTAGAAAGAGAAAAACAACTGCGGTATTTACTCTACTGGTTCTTGAAATCATTTGTGATTAAAAAAAAGGTGTGTCAAGCTGTCTCACATATCAAAATAATAATGATTAAATACTAGGGTTTTCACAAAGATTTATCACAATGAAGAAAACAAGCACAATCACAGCGTCATCTACGCAGTGATTTGTTACAGTGTGTTTTGAGGAAGAAACGCTGTAAAAAAAGTCTCCAAGGTTCACAAACATCTTTCCAAAAGAGTGGCACTAAAACAGGGACCGCTCTACATATATGACCCTCGTTTTCGGATACGGTTCAATTTCTGGAAAAACATTGGGAAGAGCTGAAAAAAAATATCAGGAGCAGAAAAAGTTAAAAGTCAAAGAAATTACAATTAGTCCAAAGACGGATTCACACAATAGTCAGTTGTTCACCGTACGTTAAATATGTTGTGTATTACTGGTTTGGGGAAACTGAATTTTATCTTTTCCACAACTTTCAGTAAGCGTCTTTGAAAACTCACAGAATGTAAATTATTAATGATTATATTTCAATCACAAATTGAAATAAAGGGTAGCGTGGCAAACTTCCTTATTATTCAAAGTTGACTCATACGAAATGATCTCTCGAAATCAGAACTAGTGAGTATTAATTATATCAATTATCAGGTGCATTAATAACGACTCGTCTGATCAATGGATATTAATATGGTATCTGTTTTGAGCGGAGGCACGTTTCCAAAACAAGGGGGTGTGTGGCGCAGCAGAGGATAATAACGACAAGAAGTAAAATACCTTATCTATATATTCACTCTTCTCTAACGACCCTGATACAGAATTCTTCCGGGGACCAAAGACACAATGGAATCACTACCTACGAGTATATTGAAAGAGACACATGAAACACTCCTACCGCCTGTCTACACATCTCACCGGAATTTTCGAACCCCACTATCATGGATACACCATTCAGATACTCATCTCAAAATTTGTAGTGCGGCAGTCTTGATCCGTCCCGGCTATCTCTCGCCTCTCCGCCACACTAACTAGGGCTGTTCTTCTGTAAACGTCTGGACACACTGGCTGGCTCGATAGTCCGTCCTAGGTTTTTATACCTGGCTTTTTGTGCAAAAGTAAACAGCCAGCCGATCTGTACTCCCTGACACTTTTGCCCCTCACAGCCTTTGATTTGTGTTTGTCTAGTCGACTATTTTGCCCTCTAATTCGCTAGCCGTGACGCCAATCTCAATGAATTATATATCAAATTACAGGTCTAGTGATATTACAGCTATTTAATGATCTTTCCCGCTCCTACAGTTCCTAGTTTTGATACTATTTGTAATAAATTGAGAGAGGAGAGCGAGGCTATATCGTTTTTTCCATTAGAAACTCTAATTTCTCTACCTTGGCGGGTTCCATGTGCCTATACACTAATATCAAGTCTATGGGTATACCCTAGCTATGAATACACATACATAAATGTTTGCGGCATGCCATGGTTCGCCCGCAATCGTTCAAAAAGGGTTCCTGAACAAACACAAATTAGATGTTCCGACTGCCGGCGTCCCTCGGGCGGGCTGCTATTGGAGGAACACAGGTGCGATGCTTGCTGACGTCACAGGCGTCCCTCGAGTCCCTGCGCCCTTTCCAAGCGGCGTCGCTTGTCGGTTGCCGACTTGCTATAACTGCGTAGTAGCTGAATGCTGGATATTGGTGGTAATTTAGGTATGTCGTGTCATACTAAACGACAAATAAACGTCTGAATATTTTTTTGTGGTGCAAACTATAACCGAAACTGTGCTAGTGACATGTACAAAGAGCGAGCTGACATCACGATTAGCAGTTTAACAAGTGTTTTCGTAGACACACAGTGGTACAGGAATACATAGGCAAACACACAGTGGTACAGGAATACTTTGGTAGACACACAGTGGTACAGGAATACTTTCGTAGACACACAGTGGTACAGGAATACTTTGGCAAACACACAGTGGTACAGGAATACTTAGGCAAACACACAGTGGTACAGGAATACTTTGGCAAACACACAGTGGTACAGGAATACTTTGGCAAACACACAGTGGTACAGGAATACTTAGGCAAACACACAGTGGTACAGGAATACTTTGGTAGACACACAGTGGTACAGGAATACTTTGGTAGACACACAGTGGTACAGGAATACTTAGGCAAACACACAGTGGTACAGGAATACTTTGGTAGACACACAGTGGTACAGGAATACTTTGG
>LQNS02277602.1:23302132-23328822 GCA_001587735.2 Parhyale hawaiensis | reverse complement strand
ATGTATGGAGAAGCTAATACTCGTACAAATCAGACTAAGCCTGCGATGTCTTCATTGTTGGAATTTCATCTGTCCCTGCTTAACATACGTTTGCCATCTTCTGCAACCCGGCCTATTTTCTGCCTATCACTTTCGATGGAGCTTGAGAGGAGCACCAGAGCCTCCAACCTGGGCTAATTTCCGCCTATCTATTTCGTTAAGAGCGTGACACCATCTTCGATCCTCCCACCTGATGAGCTGAGGTTACAGCGAAACGCGTCGTGGGTAATAAAAATTTCAACTATATTATTTGCTTCTGATCTAATTCTTCAATATATATATTTATTTATAAACACACGACGGTCATTCTTAGTATTAGAAGATTAGAAGATTATCAGAGATTGTATGAATATTTCGAATCGTTATCAGAATTCTTCATAATGAATTGCCATGAAAACAACGGTTAATATGCGTAGCTTAGCTTCGAAAACTGCCGTTTATTTGTTGAATTGCACGTTGCAAGCTTTACACTTGTTATAGATTTGAACCTTAATTTTTTCATTGCTCAGAAATTAATGCATTAACTAGTTAGTTCCTTCTATGGGTTGAAGTGAATAGAGATAAATTGGATCCCATCACATTCACTTCCCTGTGATGTACCACCGCATTGTCACTATTTCATTTTCCGTACCTTACTTTTTTTTAGATAACATGACTTTATGCATTTCGATTGCAGTAGCTTCACCTAAGCGCATTTAAACTAAGTGTTGCTGATATTAGTTTTTGTGCCCTTCCATCGGACGCACCGCACTCACATATTGCTGCCCGACACAGTTATATGCAATGAAAATATTCTACATCATTATGCAGTTCTACACCCTCGCTTACTTTACAATTTCAAACCCTTCAAAACTTCACACGTGTTACTACTTCAAACAATTGTATAATATCAATCCTTTTATAAAATTTTATCTCAAGTGCTGTTACAACTTCAGCCACGTTTACCGCCGTAAATATTTTTACAAAATCAAATTCGTTTACATCATAATACCCCTGTAACGGCAAACCCATTTACAATTATTTTCATCCTATTTACAGCTTCAGATACTTCCATCTCATAAAATACTTTCATTACCTAAAAAACCCTTTCCCAACCTCAAGCCAATTTCTAACTTGATATTTTATAATGATATCTAGCACCTTTACAACTTCAATCTCTTTGGAGCTTTGAATTTCCTACAGTTTTAAGCTTTTGTGCTGCTTCAAAGAAAACATATTAAAATTTATAATCCCTTCATACCTTCAATCTAGACCAGCTTTAACTCATTTTATAATTTGTAATACGATTAAATTTTTAAATATTCTCATGAATTCAAATCTTTTTCAAACTTCAAATATGCTTACAACTTTAAACAATTTTGTAAATTCAATCTCTTTCGTAAACTTCTCATACTTCTGAAACACTTTTGAGAGTTTTAATATTATTGCAGTTTGAAGCACGTTTACAATTTTGGATCCATCCAAAATTTTGGACATTAACCATTTCCAACATTTTTACAAAATCAAGCTCACCGACAACAGCAAACACTGTAAGAACTTCAAACCCTTTTCAATTTGAGGTACTTGACACCCGCTCAAGTTTTGTAACACTGAAACAGGAAACACAATGAAATATGCACAAACACTACCTCTCACACATGTTTACCTCATCCAAGAGTGTTATATTTTTAGTTTTTGCCAAGGTTTTGAGTGCTTGTTTGTCACTTCGTTAGCATCATAACTTAAAAAGTTCGTCCAGTTTACGGGAGCTGTTTGCAATGTCACGAAGAACAAATTATTATGTTCTTTGATAATCCGTCTTTCCGTTTACCTGTCTGTCTACCATTCTATCTTTTAGAAATGCCTTGCTGGGCGGAGGTTTCCGCTTTCGGAGTGTAGCTCAAGACAAGCGTAAGAATAGTTTCATGTGCTAGTATGTTTTCATGCTCTCAGACGGTCTCACTAGCTCTCGTTCCCTCAAACACGATCATTCCCTGAACACCGTTATTCATTTACCACAATCGCACTCAATAATCATCTTTCTCACTATACCAAGCCTTCAACATCCTGAAATAGTTAAATTAGGTTCTAAATCTCATTCATTTCTTCAACATTTTTCCATCCTTAGACTCTTGAGTTTTCCTTAACACACTCCGTCGCCTTTACATAACCGAAGTAGGTTTTAATTGTTAACTTGTTCTTTCAAACATTTTCATGTCTTTTATAGTATCTCGCCTAGGTGCATTTAAATATCTTCTCTGAATCTTTTCCCATGCCCTGAAGTACATTAATACAACTGACACTTTTCCACGATTAAAATCATTTAGAACTTTATTTCAAACAAGTCCACAATGTAATTACTTTTCGCCCATGCATGTTCATGAATCTATCTTCAAGTACTTTCCCGGCGTCATAGATTTCAGATTTTTCTAAAAAGCATCCTTCTTTCAAGGATTTGTTTCTTCCATCGACTACTTTCACCCATTCACATTTCATGCATTTTCTCTAGAACACCGTCATGTTTTTGACGCTTTCCCACCTCTGCGCATTTACATATACATATTCCCTCCCTCGAACACATTCACATTTATTCCCTTGACCACTTTCATATTTTTAAGCACTTTCCCACCCTTGCGCATTTATATTTCCTCCCTCGCGCGTTTTCACACCGCCAACACTTTCACTCACACATTCACCCACTAATTTGATATGTACGCAAGTTGCGGTCAGGCGACGGCAGAGCCACAGCGGCGGAGGTTGACTTTGATGGCCAGGGAGCAGAAGAAACCATCAAGCGTTGCACATAAAATTCCTGCACTCCTATGAATTAAACATCTCGTGACGAAGTTTTTTCAGGGTTCGCAAATCAGAACTGAACTCTCAAAAGAAGCAATGCATAAATTGACGTCCAATAGATATATTTATCCACGCGGTTCTTCTCCAAATTCGAGCAATAAAACTGGAGACTCGTGCCATGCAGCAACTAACTGTGGTAGTAATGGTACGTTTGCATGTGTTACGTAAGTTAAAACCATTACTGCGGTTGAGTTTCTTAGCACAGTCGAAAATATTTTTAAGCAGCATAGATCACCGGATCATTACCGTAGCAGAATCCTTGGCTGTCGCAAAAGTTATTATACTTGCTAACAGCTTCTGGGGCGTCCAAAAATACTGTTAGACCGGAAATCATAATAAAGGGTGACGATTAAATGCTGGAAAGCTCAATTCTTTCCCGCACACTGCACCCATTTAAGACCATTACAAGTGATGCTAATCCCACTGAGAACGATACTCAAATTGGTCCTGAAGGGGTTAAAATTAGTGAGAAAAATATGGAAAATAGTTAAAGACTGGTGTAAATTATTGGTTAGGACATGAATTAATCTTACAATTTCGAAAAAGGCAAATAATTACGTCTTGAAGTTAGTATAGTATCTCTATAGTTCATTTAGGGCCGCAGCGTAGGTCTCGGCTGTTTTCTGAGAATGGGCCTGTTAGTTCTTTATTGCCAGCTATCTAATCTCATGCGATCGCGATAATGTGTTCTTTTCCAATGGCATTAATTTCATTACCTTAAATACCTAATACATAGTCAATAACATAATTAACATTTATGGCTGAAACGTAGTAAATTTTGCGTATATGCCCATCACTGCAAGATAGCACACGTGTGGTGCATATACGCCCTCTGGCGGTCGTACTCACTGGGTTGGGATTTTTCTGATTTTTCTTTACGCATTTCTCAACCCTCCTGTAATATGTTCACAGGGACATAAATACGCGGAATTGTGGAATATCTTAAATTCTTTACCTTTATTTTTTATTTCTCCCACCAATTGAACAGTTAGCTGCCTTGAAACCGTAAAGAATGGCAAATTTACGAATATTTTAATATTGAAGTAAAAGTTGACGTAGACCAAAAAGCCGATGAAAAAAATCATTTTTTTCTAAGCTCAAGAGCTCAAAAATATAATTTATGAACAATTTGGTACTGGAGAGTGAGCTCCAGTAATTGCTTGAGGGAAGACAGTCAACACGTTCAAAAGCCGCCTGGATGGCCAGGGAAGCAGCACCCTCGTGGCTTCGGATCTCACGTCCTTATTCAACTAATATATTGTTAGATTATTTTCCATAGGCTGTCCCTCACCAGGACAATTTAATAAAAAGCATCAACAAGCCAACAACTGCGTTGGATCTAATAAAGTCGCAAAGTCTTTCCTTCAGCACAAGGACATTTAATAAGTAAGCTAGAGAAGCACTTCGAGAAAACAGAGCTCTGCCCAGAAATGCATTGCAAACAAAACATTCAAGCTGGTCCTCAATCTAGGATATCTTTTTAATTAGCACCGATACTTAATCATTTATTCCTTCTAATACTCCTAGCAGTTCCTGTAAAATTCATGAAAATCTGTTCGTAACTTTTGGGTTATATTCTGACAAAGAGAAAGGCAAGCAGAGAGACAAATAAACGGATGAGCAGAGCATTACCAGAATTGGTCATATATTCTTCATGATATTTTTTTACTGCAAAATTTTATGACGATCCGTTCGCAACTTTTCAAATTACGTTACTAACCGACAAATAAACATGAAGATAGTTAAACATGCAGCCAAAAACCTAACTACTTTGGTGGAGGTACTTAATCATTGACATGCTGTACATCATCACTGAGTTAATATTCAGGAGTGCCTTCCGCTGCATTCAGTGCGTGGGTGTTCTTGCACTTTTCAGGCACAAAATTCAAAGGAGTATAAGAGTGCAAATGAGCAGCTACAGAGGGGTGGCAGAAGAGGGTTGGTCAAAAGTTTCGAGAAGTTTCTCTGCAAGCCAATTGTCACGATATTAGTCCCTCCCCCCCCCCTTCAAAATAAAATGACTGAACGTCGATGATGTAACAGTTTTCGATTCTTCATTGATATACTCACGAGTCTTATGGCTCCAAATACTTAGAAATATCAACATGAGAGATGCCTTCAGTCGGGAGCTAGTACGTACGACCATCAAAGTTTGATAAGAGTGGTGACATGAGGTGAGCATCATAAGAGTGGTGACATGAGGTGAGCATCATAAGAGTGGTAACGTGAAGTGAGCAAAATCGAGGTCAGCGCTGAAATCCAGTCTCCAAACTGAGCTTTTTGACCTGAGATTCCAACCGACCAGCTAGATGGCATCTATAGGTGAGCGATGTTGGGGGCTATCAACTGGCCAGCTCGCGGCACCGTGGAAGACTATGTGAAACATTTCTTGAGCTACGGATGTCGTTGGACAATTGAAGACTGCTGTTAGGTGCTAAGTTCTTGGCAGATACCACATACGCGTAGAGCATCAAGCAGACTACCCGTATATCACGAGCCGATAAAGATACAAATAGAAGACGTCAGCTTCCAATGACAACTTCTCTCCAGTCAGAAACTAAAATTCAACTCATCGCTCGTATCTCGGAATACCTCAGAGAACCCTTAACATCATTTGAGAAGCAAACTCCTTTTTTATGACTTGGAAAATCCCACCCCTGTTGTAATTTTCAATTTTAGCGCGACATAGAGAGCAGAATGGGGAGCCACACATGAGGTAGTCGACATAATTATTGTTCTACAAGCAGTTTGTCTGGCCAAGTCAGGTAGATTCAGTCTCCGCGGAGTTGCTAGTGATACAAACATCTTCACATTGCTGTTTCACCACTATATAGCTCAAAATGTATTCTGTTACCTTATCATGTTTGTCTAGAATCAGGTAGAAAGTGTGTTGCCATCAATGCAACGATGGAAAAGCACTTTATCATCACCGTCGACATGTTGGTGGGACGAGTGCTCTTCTGTTCTAATAGTTTCGTGTCTGCAGGGAATCGCGAAGAGAACCTTAAACGAAATTCTTAAAGCCGGAAAGAAACTCAGTAATCTAATAATAAATACAATGTCGACAGATGATAAAATTTAGCATTTCGGGAGAAAGCATTCCATCATCAGAAACCAAATTTGAATCTAAACCTATGAAAATTTTTTTTCCTTTATTACTAATTAGCGAGGGGAGCATGGGTGTTGTCGGGAGGAGATCTAAAAGGCGAATGAACCAAGATAGGTGGAGAGGCCGGATGGCAGCTCCTGTACAGTCAGCGAGTGTGGGGGTAATTTGGGACCGTGTGAAGCGGTACAGCCGAGGTCATGATGTTAAGGCTGGGTCTTAATCTGTGGATATAGAGGGATTCTATATTGAGGGTAACTCCATGTAACAAACAAAAAAAACAGCGGCACATGAAAAAGTACCTTGAATATGTTGTTGCATACCTCTGCAAGATGAATGTGAATGTCGCCGCGGCACGTTCCAGTTAGTTCCATATCATTCATTTCGATGCATGGCCCATGAAGTTCACAAATGCGCCTACAGTCATCCCACACTAACCACCTTAGTGAACCACAGCTATAAACTCTCCACTGCCACTAAAATGTGGTTTACTATTTAACTCTTCGAATGCCACAACACTCTCCATCCATAGAGCATTAACTTTAACGTGTCACCATCACCGTCTAACCAAACCATCACTACCAGCAGTGGCAGAATGCTCCCTAATTAGCCAGCTTTTAATTAGACTTCAGTAAACAATCCTGAAAACTGCACGCAGGTGTGCGTGATTAGGTGGTGTGATGGTGGTGATGTAGTGGTGCGGTATAGTCATGTGGTGTGGTTGTGAAATGGTGTAATGGTACGATGGAGAGGTGATCTGCTATTGCAATACAATTAATTAAGTAATGGTTAGGCTGAGTGGTGGTATAATGGCGTGGCATGGTCGTGTGGTGTGGTTGTCAAGTGGTGTACTAGTCCTATAGATGTGGTGTGAGACGGTGTAGAGTGTGATGTGGAATGGTGATATGTTGCGGTGGTAGTGGAGTGGTGCAATGGTGTGATAGCGTTGTGGTGTTGTGTCAAGAGATGTTGCAGCGTAGTGTGGTGTGGTGTTGTGTCAAGAGATGTTGCGGCGTAGTGTGGTGTGGTGCTGTGTCAAGAGATGTTGCGGCGTAGTGTGGTGTGGTGTTGTGTCAAGAGATGTTGCGGCGTAGTGTTGTGTGGTGTTGTGGGTGACTCGTAGTTTCGCCGCTAACTGTTTCGCCGTACGACAGTTTCACCTCAAGCAGTTTCGCCGTAAAGTTCCGTACGGCGAAAAGTTTTAGAATAAAATCAAATTAAATTTACGCTATGTTCACTCCATATGTTTTAAGTATTAGTGCTACAAATTCTCTAAAAAAAATTCCAGCATCCGAGAGCTAAAATTGTTGAAAATCACTTAATAAACATGAATGAAACGCAACGTCAACCCTTATTTCGCCAAATTTAAAACACGAAATGAAGTAAGCCAATGCTGAAGCAGTTAATAGCGTAAGTTAAGCTATAGTTTTATAATGACTATAAAAACTCACACGATTCTTGATTGGTCCATTTAACCCATAGTAAAATGCATTAATTTCTGGAAGAATTTTATTTTAATTGAAATTATAACTGTTACAATCTACATAAGTAAATTTGTCGGAAATGGTTAGCTTTGGAGATATTTGGCTTTGAAGCTCCCATTGTTTTTCTAAGCGAAATAATAACCGGCGTCGACTGCAGGCTGCTGAACGCGCTATGCAGTCTATAAGAAACTATAGAATGACGAAGCACTCTATGGTTAACCATTTCTCATGCCATAAAATGTCCTTTGCCCAACTAGCCGTGAAATGTAGTTACGTAAAAAGCATTGCCCCAAATTAACCCTGAAGTGTTATATGTTAGGTGTTGTTGGTCAGGTTCTGACAGTGCTCATTAATTAGGTTAGGTTACGTAACGTAAATCCCAAGATCTTGGGAAATATCTCAAGCTCTGGGATCCCTGTTTGGTGAACGTGTGCCGCTGTTGCAAACTGCGGAAACAATCATAAAAGGCGGTAATCATATCCAGTCGTAACTGTGCAATGATATTGCTACTGACACATTTAACCTATTATGTATCGAAAACTAAGCATATATGGGAATGAAAGGATCATTAAATGACCCATTACCAAATATATGATTGAAAATATTCTAACCACAGATATGGTAACACTGCTCTTTCAAAAATTAAGCAATGAGCACCCCTTTGGCAATACATAAGGTAAATGCAAAGCAAACCGGTATAAATTTCTTTCTATTCTAATGCCATCACATGCGAATCTGAGAACCAATAAATGAACTATAATGACACTAAAGTTTTGCAATCGTAAACTGAGAACACGTCCCAGGAAGAAAGTAAAGATGTACGTATCCGACAAATTTCCGATGACATGTTTACAAGGCACTGATATATATAGGCAAGGAAGACACAGGCGCACTACAAGAAATGTAACCAAGAAGTAAAGTTTAAATAACAAAGTAAAGATTCTAGGGCAGTTGTAAACAATCAATGCACGATAACTTTAAGCATAAACTTCTACCTTTTTCGCCGGACGGAACGTTCATTACGGCGAAACTGCTTGCAGGGGAATTTGTCGTACGGCGAAACTGTTTGCTGCGAAACTACCTAGAACCGGTGTTGTGAACCTTTGGGCCTTTGGTAGAGCCATCATCATCGGTGTCATGATGAACTATACCGCTGTATCTTACTTGACTATATAACTTGTTCATCACCAGCGGTTCACTCCTTTGGTGAAAATTAGTATTGTTTGGAAACCTTAAATCAACTGCACCTGCTTTATATATAACTGAACTCGTGGTATCTTAGAAAGCACATCGTATGACATTGTAACTAACTAAGCTCCACTACCAGACGTACCAATACGATATTATTGGCAATACGGTACTGGGGCAAACAACCGATAACATCCGATGCTCTTTATGCAAGAGCTGTTTGCGTAAAATTTTCCGACTGGGAATGCGAGACCGTTCGCTGCAATGCCGAAGGTGTGAAACTAACATTATTTTGCTCGATTTATTTGCTCTGCCATCATACCGCACCATCTCTACACTGTAATATTTTTGTATTAATGAAAGCCCCTTCACAGAGAGCTCTTCATTTATCATTTTTACGTCCTTCTGCATAAAGGGAAATGCGCCATTTTGCATAGAGTGTCCAATTATATTGTCTACCCTGAACCTTTTTATTTTTGCACGTGCCATTTTCTTTTGGCTGAAAACTGCTACAAGCTTCAATACAATCATAGATTGGAAAACAGAAAACGAGCGGAAAATACCACGTGTCAAGAACACAAGTAGCTATATCCTCCTCTAACCCTGTTCTAATATATTGTGTCTTTTACGCACGTTTCAACATCACTAGACCAATTTTAGCTGCTTATAAAACCCCGTCTTATTCTGTTGCTAAATTCCTCGTTCCATTACTTGAACTCTTAACTACTAATCAGTTCAGTTTGCGCAATTCATATGAATTTTGTGACCGTATCAAAGACCTCCAATTGCCTCACAACTCTTACTTGTCCAGCATCGATGTTACCTCTCTTTTCACCAACATCCCCGTAGACGAAACTATTGATATCATTTGCAACAAAGTTTTTGACCGCACGGACTTATTCCACAACATGGACAAACCTACATTTAAAACTTTCCTTAGTCTCGCCATTAAAGTTTCCTTCTTCATGTCTAACAATAGACTGTACAAACAAATAGATGGAGTCTCCATACGGAGCCTGCTCAGTCCGTCGTTAGCAAAAATATTCCTATGCCATCATGAAACCCTCTGGCTTAACGATTGCCCAAATAACTTCAAACCGACCCCCTATAACCGTTATGTAGATGATACCTTCCTCATATTTAAGAATAAAGCGGATTCTGATTTATTTCTGGAATATGTAAATTGTAAACATCCAAATGTCAAGTTCATTGCCGAAAATCAGTCAGATAACATCTTAGCCTTTCTAGATGTTCTAATAACCAACCAACACTCAACGCTTGTCACGGGGGTTTACAGAAACGCCACGTTCTCAGGCCTCGGGACAAGATTTTTCAGTCACTGCTACGATCAATTCAAAATCAATGCAATAAAAACTTTGCTATTTCGTTCATACCATTTGTCCTCCTCTTACCTTATCTTCTCGAAAGAAGTTGACTTTTTCCGAACTTTCTTTAAAAAGAACGGTTATCCGCAATATCTTCTGGGCCACTGCTGCAAATTGTTCCTAGAAAAGCTGGTTGATTCTTGCATTAGTATACCTTCCGTCCGTAAATTAGACTTCTTTCACTCGCTTCCGTACTACAACAGAGCCTCTATTAGTGCAGTAAACACATTGAAAACGTTCCTCTCTGAAGCCTACCCACACATAAACTTCAGATTTTCATACAAAAACACATTCACCATAGGGTCCTACTTTAAATTTAAAGACAACCACCCCCCCCCCACACCACTTCTGTCGAGTGTTAATCTACTGTTTCAAATGCAGAGAATGCAATGCCTCGTACATCGGTAGCACTGGACAACATTTCAAAGCCCGCATTGACTAACACTTAGGGGTATCCAGCCGAACTGGTTTACCACTTGCAAAACCTTCACATTCAGCTCCCGCCTACATGCTGAGCAAAGCAACCATCCCATCAGCAAGAATGACTTCTCAACCATTGACTCTTATAATGCAATCGAACTCACAACATTAGAATCCCTCTACATCAACAGAACTAAACCCAGCCTTAGCATTATGACCTCAGCTGTACCGCTTCACACAACCCTTGACTAGCCCACATCTGCCGACTAGCTGTACAGGA
Organism: Parhyale hawaiensis; assembly: GCA_001587735.2. Classification (NCBI taxonomy): domain Eukaryota; kingdom Metazoa; phylum Arthropoda; class Malacostraca; order Amphipoda; family Hyalidae; genus Parhyale; species Parhyale hawaiensis. Next base: position 23,318,085 of record LQNS02277602.1, on the reverse strand, counting down.
GCTGACATCCGGTTCCTCCACGCAGCTCTGTTCATTTGCTCTTTAGACTTGCCTCCGACCACATCTATGCTCCCCTATCTAGATAATAAAGAAAACATTTTATTTATGGGTTTAGATTTTCAATTTTCTTCTCTGATGATGGAATTTTAAACCATTCCAAAACGTTAAATTTTATCATTTGTCGACAATAGATCTGAAATGTTTATATTTGCAAACAACACTATTATGCCCAAATTACATTTCAAAAGCAATTGATTGGGACATTTCATAAGGCGAAGCTCACCCGAAGTTTGTAACACAGTTCACTCACTATATAGTAGTTATATCAGACCTGAGTGTATGCCCTACGCCCTTGATATCATCAGAATTGTGACATCAAAATTACGTCACGCCACTGTGGAAATATCAAAAATTACTCACTGCAATAGTGGTGTGACGCAATTGTGACGTCATAATTCTAAAAATTCAAGGGCGTAGCGCTTACACTCAAATCTGGCACATCTATCTGGTGTAAATGAACTGTGGCCCCCATCGGCGGCGTCAAAAATGCCACCTGCAGCATTCTGCTGTCGCTTGCTGTAGCTCTGTCAGTCGCCAGAGTAGCGGCGTCGTTTGTTGGTCGACGGGCTATGACGGCAACGAGAGTTGAGAGTAGCAATCGTACTTGATTTTCTCGTATAAACAGCAATATATGACATATCTCAATAGGATGTCGATGGGTGTGCTACAGGAATAGAGCTGAGGAAATTCAAGAAACAGTGAGTGATTACTTGAATGTCGGAAAGCGGAACTGATAAACATGTAGCTGAAAGAAATCAATGGCCATATTTGGCTGCCGATCAATGTAATATTTTTCGACCCCAAATTAAGCTTGTGTATTCTCCAACTCACAGCAGCTTATTTGTACTATCTTGAAGTAGCACGAAGTAGATCAACTTCAACGCCGCGTCATATATATATTTTCTCATGAAATTTTTCCAATGTGTTACAGGTGATTGACATAGTGGTATGAAACTAATGCATTTCAACATTGTATCAGTGGTGCCTTAGAAACTTCTTCAAATCACTGTAATTTTTCTATAGAAAACGAATTAATTATCCCTAGTCGTTAGGTCAGAATATGATCTCTCACAAAAACATTCCAGCTTCTTGCTGCCACTCCAATTCTAATTTAAATACTTTCCTTGCCCACAGATCACAATTGTATCTCTTACAAAAATTTCTCTTCTGACAATATCATTCATTACCTAAGCAACAAATCGAGTGAGAAATATTTAATAAAAAGCATATGAAATTCTCGCCTCCACCATTCCAGTTACGACACTATATTAGTTGTGATTCCAAAATTCCTGCCGCTCCTAATTACTCCCACTCACCGGGAATGGGAATGAGACGGTTCCGTGTCACTCCTAACAGGAATGAGCGCATTCCAGGAATGAATAAGTTTTCATGAATCTTTCTAAATTAAAATTCCCACCATTCCTGAATTCCAGTTTTGTTTAATGATAACCGGAGGCTTTTAGCTTGGAACACCTGGGGATTCGCTAGGAAAGATGGGAATCTTGGAGAATCGTATTTCAAGTCTACATTGCTGGAGAAGTGAAATTAGAAAATACAGCAGTCTGGAAACATGGGTATCTAGGAAAAGAGAAGTCGATAATTTTGAAAGTAATGAAAATGGGAAAATGTGAACTGAAAAATAAGCAAACGCATTTGGTAAAAAATTATTAATTGAACAAAATAGAATCTAATACTCACGGAAATTTCCGAACTGAGAGCATCTAGAATGCAAAAAATACATAGAAAATATGGTTCTGTGAAGCTTACTAATCTGAAAACGTAAAAATTTCTGACCTACAGAATGGTTTAAATTTATTGTATAAAGATTGTGGGAATTTCGACCAAGCACCACTCGCGCCTGGGTTCAGTACGCAAGGCTGCAGTCACCCTGAGTGAAAAAAAAATCACTTTTTGTGAAACCAACGCAACAGCATGAACCAGTAATATTAATGGACACTTTAAAAAGTTTTTCGTTTTATAAGTGTTATCCTTCGTCTCAATTAATAATCTACCTGTTTTTTAACCTTTACCTTTGCCAAGAAGGTTATGTTTTTGTAGAGTTTGCCTGGCATCAAGATAACTCACAAAGTTACGGGCGGATCTTTACGAAATTTATAGGAATTGTTAAACGTGTTAGAAGTAACGGACTTTTAACTTTTTTGGAAGATCCGTTCAACCTGTTGTTTGTTTGTCTGTTTTATTGAGCTATGACAACTTTCAGTCTCTTTTTTAACCCCAACTTAGCTCCGTTCAGAACACTTCTCAGCCCTTTTCTTCGACCGAATTTATCGGGTTTCCACACTTACATATCTATAATATTTATTTTAAATTCTAGTGGCCCTTTTCTTTATCCAGAGCTCTTTTTTTCTCGCCCTTACGCTATCTAGCATCAAAACTGGGAGGCGTATCCAATTCTTCTTGCTGGTCCAAGACTTTCTGGAAACGTTTATTTTAATTTTTTTTTCCTTCAGTGTCAAAATTAAGTAATGGAAGGCGTATCCAATTCTTCTTGCTGGTCCAAGACTTTCTGAAAACGTTTATTTTAATTTTTTTTCCTTCAGTGTCAAAATTTCTTAACTCATAACCTCTATTACATTTTTTTCTGATCCAAGTGTCTTTAATTTCCTGTTGTTTACTTAGAGTTCTTAATTCCTTCTCCGGCGCCGTATATCAAAGTTTGTTGCCCGTACGTTCGTTCTATTTTTCTTCATGGCCCATCTGTTTTTTTTATATATCCAGTACTCTGCTGAGTTCTTTTCCCCGATGCCATATATTTAGCTTGCCCCACTCGTAGGTGTCGCCCTGCCCGGCCCTCCCTGTGGAGAAAAGCTCTGATGAATGGAACTGGCATGGGGAATGACAGGGGAAGTGTGTAATCGCTTCTCAGATCCCATTTCTGTTCCCCTGGAAGTAAGATGACAGGCTCTCTATTGTTTCTTCCCCTATAAGCTTCGTAAATTCTTCCCCTTGCATCTTACGTTTAGGGTACTTGGTCTCCAATGACGTCACAGCCCATCGTTTTGTGTGAGGTCAAAAGTTACTTTCCTCCTTCAGTTTGCTCTGCACGCGTTAAGTATTGAATCTGGTCGAAGAAAAAATACAAAACATGCACTGTTGACCCGGCTAAGTGATTGCATTAATCTTTTCCATTCCATGAAGCGTTTTTTTTTTTGAGCAGTTTTAACTACATGACTCTAAACGCCAGTTGCTGTCAATCTCCTATTTATCTACTGCCAGCGCTTTTTGACTTTTCAATCTTTCAACGTTTCCATCTTACTGTCGCCAACTTCTCTCAACTTCTCTGTCTCTCATTCGGCAGCTCTTTTCAACCTTTTCAGTTTTCAGTGGCCTGCTCTTTTCAACTTTTCAGTCTTTCTGTCGCCAGTACTTGTCAGTTTTTTCAAGCGTTACACACCCAACCCTCAGACGCTCTCGCTTTCAAAATACTTTTTTTTTTTTTTTGAAGCGGAGCACGTGGTCAACGTGGAGCCGTAGTGGTGCAGAGCATTAACTTTTACATGAGACATGGTCCGTAAGGCAGCTTATAAGTCTTTCAGGGGAGGTGCGGCTAACATGACATCCCCTGACGGTATGCTTACTTATTGAAAGATGGGGGGGGGGGGGGGGGGATTGACTCAGGCATTGCACACGTGATGAGTGTATTGGATGAGGAGGGATAGGTCAAAAAAAGGGGAGCAAAGGAAAAAAGATGGCATTTTTGCTTATCCACATTGGTAGGCATACTTAATTCCTACTGTTGCCATAGAATGATCATCGTTTATACCTAATTACATCCAGAGGTTATCCAAAGAGTGAAAGATATATTGGTAAATCTGACGAAAATTTATGAAGAGGATAGCATCAATTTCAGCCAATGACTTAAAAAATTCAGGCAGCTACTACGTAAAATGTGGACCTTGGTTTAGAGACATGAGTAGAGGTGCGTGGATGAACCAAACTGGGCACGAAATCGTGGAGTGAATAAATGATAAGAAAAGTATTTCCGTTGAAAAATTAGAGAAACGACTCACAAATTCGGAGTCTCGGGAAGGAACGGTCTGAAAATTAGGGAGCAATGGAAGCTAAAGTGTGAAATGAGCAGAATTGGACTCATTGTATTTAATCAAAAACATAGGTACAAATACATAGGAGTGAAATAATGTAAAAAAAAAAACTGGCGAATAGCTAGGGCAAGAGATAGCTGAGCTGAAAAGTTGTCGCTAGATTAGATACAAACTTCGTTGGCGAAAAAAAAAATAAATAAATAGGGAATAATACTTTAGAAGAATTAGTACTGATAGAGTAACGTCAATGCAAAAGTGAATAATTGGGAAACTAGAGGAAGTAGAGCAGTGAGACTAAGAATATGCTGAAAAGGAGAAATAATGAAAACTAGAGTTCTCTGAGAGCGCATACCTCCGCCAAGCGAGACAATGGTAGCAAAAAATACAAATTGGTTCTGGTACCAGGATTTTCTTTGTATCAACTCCAAAATCTAATCATTTGTGACTTTTGTTAGTAATAACGGCTTGTGCAATTTTCTTGAAGATGCGTCCATAACTTTCTGAGTTATGCTGCTAACAAACGTGACGACGAACATGAGTCAAACATACAAACGAACCAGCCGATCTGCTCCAAAATTCAATCACTCATGTCTTTTAATATTACTAACAACCCTTATAAATTTCAGAAAGATCCATTCATTATTTTTTGAGGTATTGTGCTAACAAGCATAAAATTAAAAACAATGGACGAATCTTCACCAAAAACTATATCATCTGTTCCTCCTAACATGCCAACAATCCCTGCAAATTTTGTCCAAATCGGTTTTTCAGTTATCTTGGTGACAGACAGAGATACAAACACGACGAAAACATAATCTCCTTGGCGAAGGTAATAATTTATTACCTCGCATACCATTGATATACCTAACGAGGTTTTCTTTTGCTTTAAATGCTAGAATTTTGAAAATCGGATAGTGGGAAGAGTAGGATAAGTCATTGGTGGTGAGAGTCAGTTTGAGAATCCCAGTGTGCTACAGGCAGTGAAAATCCGTTGTCAGCGATCGAGACTCGAACCCGGCTCCCCAGCTTGCGATGCAGAGACGCAGTCACTTTGCCGCCGAGGGTATTGTCGGTGATTGATTGGAATGTGCGGTAACGGTGATACATATCTGAAAAAATGTCAACGAATATCGTATAGTACGCTAAAAACATTGAAAATTTGAATTCAAAGGCAGCTAAACTATTAGAATAAGGCAAGAAATGAATGTACCAAGAGCACTGTCTCTACTGGCGGGTCGTGATGAAGATGGATGTCCACTGCAGAACTGCAGCACCCCTTATATGATTTGATATTATCGTTGACATTCAATACAATACACTTTTGTGCCTATTTTTAAATCAAAGAAAAGCATCATTGAATTTCATGAAATTAGAAAAATACGGAGTACTGATCTCCCCAAAGCAACCATGCACCGATTATAATATTATTATCATTGAAAGAATAAGAAAAATGAAAGAGTCAGTAGTGTGGTACAACATTAAACTAAAGCACCTGTGGAAAGTGACGTCATTGTAGCTATTAGTTCGTCAAGAGCGGTACATTTTGCTACACTAGCACTACAGACGGTAAGGCCTGTGAGGCAATTCCACGACACTGTTTCAAAACTAAGCTATCGTCTGCACGGATGACCCCTCATTCCACGATGGGAGGTAGTACAGGTGGATTGATATACACTATATTCAAGTCTGAGTTAACATAGCTGGCCGTGACAGAACCGTCCGGCAGTGGGACCGAAAAGTTTGAAGTGGCTGGGTCATATTCGGATGCTCAGCCAGCTCAGTCCCAAGAATAAATATAGTTGCAGAAGATATATCAGAGAGCGGCTCTCTTTTTCTTAGTCGAGTTTGGTACCGCACATGCTGGCTGAAATGGCTCACGTTCCGGCCTCAGAGTTATAATTATGTGTATCAATACTTAGTCAGATGCCAAATGAGCCAGCATACAAGGGACGCCAGCCAATTAGTGCAGGTAAAATTGGGCTGCTGGCTAATGGAGCGTAGGTCCCTTGTGCCGTCTCCATCTATACTTACTCCCAGATGTACAGCCCGTGCACCCATCGTCAAACAATGACATCTAAGAGATAGCATTGCCACCTTTTCACTGCTTATCACAATGCGTACATAACGATTGAGTAACAATCGCAACTCTCTGTATATATCTGTTACTATAGCAAAGTTTTAGCCGAATTTTAAACTGCCAAGCACTTATTGAAAAAGGCTCCTGAAATATCTCAACAAACCGAAAAAAATACGACACAATTAGCGAAGGAGTACTAAAAGTCATGAAATTTACTAAAATCGCCAAACCAAGTTCAAATGATGATTTTCATTTCATGCTAAATTTTGTTTCCCATTGGACAGAACAGCAAAAGCCGTTTTCTGGTATACAAAACGACAGGGAACAACAATTATAACTTCGACTAGAAAGCAAGCCTAGTCTAAGAGTAGTTCATGTCTGAGTCGTATATGTTGTAATATAATTATAATTAAACTGCTAAGACGTAGACTAAAATATCGTCTCAGTTCCAAGTTAACAAGTTCTACCTACAGCATGCTTCTTTCTCCCTAGGTTCCTAAGACATTATCTTTAGTTAACACCAACGGAAATCGTGAAGCTGTGCAGCTGAATATGCTACCAATTTAGTTTTACTGCGCAGTTTTACTGGGCACTCAATATGATGACTGCTATTGCTACAACTCACGACAGGAGGCGTTGTATGCGGTCCCCCGTTTTCTGAAATTTCTCATGGGGGGGGGGGGAAGAACGGAGATCTCCCACGCAGGAGTTTTTATCACCCGCGAGTGAAGCGATGAGCGATGATATTATTTTCGTTGAAGCTTTACGTGTGTATATATGTATATATATTTATACAGTAGGCGGTTCTGGGGATCGAACCCGAGCTGCATTCTTGAATATTTCCAGGTGCGAATGGGACTATTAATCTGTGCAGTTTTTCGTCTCGTCAACACCAGGAATTATCCAGACAGGGGGTTCATCCGTTCACCCCTGTGTTTTAATAGAATAAATACAAAGCATCGAGCAGGGACTCGACCTGGGGACCTAAAGATTACCACGCTGATACTCTAACCAGTAAGCCACAGCAGCTGAAAACAACGCAAGAACACGAGGTGCTTGTACTGCCCGCTGCATTAGGGCAAACAATAATTAAGGCAGAGCCGTCTGATTTCGGCCAGACAAGGGTCGATGGACCTTGGCAGTAAGTCTGAAAACTTCTTTTAGGGTTGGGTTAGCAAGATTTGGCAAGGGCCTCAAAAACACCGCGCCCAGCTTCGTTTTTCATTTCTGATTTCACCTAAGGCAATAAATCAGCATTTCAAAAGGACGATGTACAGGTGACAATAACAAACTATATCAAAAATTTGGCTTTTTGTTGTAGGTCATCGAAGGAGTCGCTGTTCCTCGGAACAACTTATGGTTCACAGTTTAAGTTTGCTCAGTATTTCGAAGCAAATTTTCCCATGTATTAATTGCTTCACGATACTCTATAACATTAATATTCTGACCAAAGATGGAGCTAAAATTACACACATTGATAGCAGACTTAGCGGTCATTTTCAGCGCTCAGATACACAAGGAATTGCATCAATAGACGCACAAATGTAAATATAAGCGCATCTGTTTATACGAGTGCGATTTTCCGCGTGTATGGGATCTGCCGTCATTTTTGACGGCCGGGCACAGTGGCATGACGCTTTTTGTAGCAGATTGTAGTGGGAAAATATTCTACCCTCCTCCCTCCCCCATCATCCTGAGGTGGAGGACGGTAGGGGAGGACAGGAGGATGAGGGGTTGGGGAGCAAGTTGGGCGAGTAATTCCAGAGAGTGGCCAAATCTTGCGGGAGTTGGAATAGGGGAGGGGAAGTGGGAATGGGAATGACATGGGGAGGAGGGGAGAGAGTGAGTGCGTTCTTCGGTGGTAATGATGGTAAGAAGATGGTGTGGCGAAGTTGTGGTGAGAAGGCGGTGGGGTGAAACGATCGTGAGAAGACGGTGTGGTGAAACGATCGTGAGAAGACGGTGTGATGAAGTGATGGTATGAAGACGGTGTGGTAAACTGGAGGTAATGCTGGTGAGCAAACGGTCGAGTGAACTAATGGCGAGAAGATAGTGTGGTGAAGTGGTGGTGAGAAGACGGCGTGGTGAAGTGGTGGTGAGAAGACGGCGTGGTGAAGTGGTGGTCATGGTGGCGAGAAGACTGTGTATGACGTAGTGGAAATGGTAGTGAGAATATGTGTTGAAGTGTGGTAAAGCTGTGGTGAGCAGACGGTGAGGTGAAAAAGTGGTAATTTGGCGAGAATATTAAGTGGTAATGATGTGGCGAGAAAACAGTGTGAAGGTGATGGTTATGGTGGTGAAAATAATTTGATAACAATCCATTCAATTTTCAAGGCGTTAACAAACTCGGTAAAACAACAGTGGAAAGGTCTCGACGAGTAATTGAGTCCAGCTAATCTACCATTTCTAATAATTGCATCAACAGATACGACGAGCTCTCAAATGACTATCTCTGTCATTACATAATTTTCATGATCGCATACGTACTATTTTCCTCCGAGTGAAACTGTTCATTTTGTTTTGTAAAATGCGTTGAATCTTGGCGACTATACTTTTATTATTTACCATCGGGACCCATGGAAATTCGACGGTTAATGAATATCTTTATTTTCTAATATGTACCATTCCTAAGCTACGCTATTACTACCTTTCTTAGTTCGACCTCATCCAGATATGCAAACATAACCCCCTCCGTCTAAACTAAAGCACGTCACGTAACCCACGGCGAACTACGTCTGATGTATCGTAGTCCGTCTATCCTTACTCGTATAGACTAAAATAACGCCAAGTAAATTGTACAACCTAACGCTTGCAGATGATGTAAAGAAACTACAATATATTATTGAGCAATGCTTTCTTGTATCTAATGGTGCGTACTTCATTGTGATCATGATACAACCATCTCATGTGACCAGACGAGTTCAGTATTTTATTCCTGGGGTTTTCTTTCTTCTTGTGTATGTTTTGTTTGGCCTCTCGATTCGGAGTACATTCAGTTCGTATTCGTAATGCTCTTCAATCTTTTCAACTCATTCTTTATACGTTACTTCGCAAATTCAAGTCTGCATCCATTTTTTCAATAGTTTTCATTTCGGTCTTTATGATTTGTTATCACACATTTAACTACGGGATCTGTTGAATTTTCTTATTAATTTGTTTTTACTTACTGTGAATGCGTTCAGAACTGACCAATTTATCAAAAGCGTTTTCTTAGTAGTAGTAGTAGTAGCAGTAGTAGTAATATAAGTTATTTTAAGACTCCATAAATAAGTACCAAGCTATTCTAAGAAAAGAAATGAACATACAGTACGTCGATAGCGGGGAACCCATGCCCGAAAGTGTTCCGACACAGGATTAACCCACATAGGAACAGTAGGTTGAGAAAGAAGAGGGAAAACAGACAAAAGTAATGTCAGAAGGAGTATGAAATCGGAAGAAAGCAAAGTGGACACAGAAGACAGAAGTCCCGAAGGCCTAACTAACGGCTAAGGTAAAACTTTGCAGATTCCTCTATGATAGCTGTTTTCCGTTTGCCTATCTCTGACAGAGGTGTCTCACTAGCTGAATGGTTTTCAATTAGTGCAACTCATAAACGAATGAAAATGAGCAGAAATTCACAAGAAATGTTACAGTAAAATTTGCGGCTATATATACACGGTACCTTATCTATATCAAGTTCACGTATATCTTAGAATGTATGATGACAGTCAGTTATATTCCTATTGAAAGAGTTTTGAAAGTCTTCTAGGATTTTGATACAAGCAAATAGCAATGAACCTGTCACTACCGACACTGCAAGACTGAACAATGGAAGATGAGCTTACCATCGAACAGCGAATAACAGGAGATGTGATGCATTTCCACATCAGCTATATTAAACAGCTGATAAAGAATTAAGTACAATGAGCGACGAAAGTCTGATGAATATTTATAAAGTTTTTTCTAGTCGGTAGCCAGGATACGAATCTTGGGTACTTTCTGAGCTCTGATGCTGAATCTTTTGAAATTTTGCTCCCCTGAAGACGGGCAACGTTTAATGGTCCGAAAACTTCGGGTTAAATACAAATGAAAAACGCAGAAGACTCTCAGAACTATCGCCCACAGAGTCTCAAGGTTCATAGACTGGAAACCTGCGTTCTAAATATATCTTCCTGCTGCCCAGTGAAATTTTAAGGAACTCGTGCGTCGACTGGGAAGCTGGAAAGAGAAGAGCTACTAAACGCAACAGAAAGCGGAAATTCCAGAGAGCCAAGCTCCGCTTTCGGCATCTGAGAGCCGTATCATCCGAGTACATATGATGCACAAAAATTGTGACGCGCGAAAATATGAAGCGCTCATCACTGTTGGTGGCCATGCTAAAGTTGTACACCTCTGTCGTCGATAAGCAAAACTAAAACCAAGACGCGCTAAAGACACCAACTACATATAGTTGAACTTCGTTCCAGCGAAAATCAGAGCTTGCAAGTTGAAGCTGCCGCTTTCTTAAAGTGAAAAGCGTCACGGACAGACACACGGATGGATGGAGTCTCAAGCAGAATTATAATATTACTAGTGAAAGAACGAGTGAAAAGATTCACGCAATAATCGATATTTTTTATTATTATAGACCGTTGCGGAATCTTCTCTTACGGAATGCAATGTTAACGGAATACAATGTTAACGGAATGCAATGTTGACGGAATGTAATGTTAACGGAATGCAATGTTAACGGAATGCAATATTAACGGAATGCAATGTTGACGGAATGTAATGTTAACGGAATGCAATCGGAATGCAATGTTAACGGAATACAATGTTAACGGAATGCAATGTTGACGGAATGTAATGTTAACGGAATGCAATGTTAACGGAATGCAATATTAACGGAATGCAATGGTAAAATCAAGGAGCTTGTATAGAGAAGGAGGGAGCCAGTAGCCTAGCTCGTTGAAGCACAAGAGTCTCTTATGGCTGTCAGCCAGTCATCTGATGCACCAATCGCCTATCAGTAAAGAGTCTCTTGTGGCTGCAGCCAGTCGCGTATGCACCAATCGCATATCAGTTTCTCGGTTTGTCTGCTGCTCCCTCGTGAAACTCGCTGCTCCCCGTGACATCCACCAATGAGATCTCACAGCCATAAGAGATCTGGTTGACTCACCGGCGAATCTGTATTTGGGCCGCAGGGCTCCCTCCTTCTCTATAGAAGCTCCTTGGGTAAAATTAATTGGTCCTGAAACTAGGACTTCATTATTACCATGAAAGTTGCCCTTCTTGACTTTAATGTTAACTTCTGCAATTTTCTTGAAGATGGGTAACTTCTTATCACGGCAAAGAAAGTATGTTTTTGTCCAGTTTGCCTGACTCCTTTTTTGTCTGTCTGTCACCAAGATAACTGAAGTAAATTATGAACGGATCTCTACAAAATTTACAGAAATTGTTAGGTATGTTCAGAGGAACAATTCGGCAACATTTTGTGAATATTCATTTAACCTTTTATTTGTTCATCTGCTTGTTTTTCTCGGTGGCATAACTCAAAATGCAGGGACCGAGTTTCATGAATTTTGCAGTTGTTACGATGCAAATGACCGCATTTTTTTATCTGTTTGACCTCCTTTTGATTGTTTGTCTCTACGTTTGTCAATAACATAACTCAAAAAGTTAAGAACGGATCTTCACGAAATTTTCAGGATATCTTAAATATATTTAAAGACCCATATGAGGCATACGGTCTCAGAGTGCTGTAATTAACTTATATTCTGACATACACTAAAATAAACGTATTGCTTAGCACAAACGGAAGAACCGATCATCACCAAAATTTGGTCATTCGTGCCCTCCAATGTTTTTACCATTTCCCACAAATTTCACGAATATTCCTCCAAAACCTTTTTGAGTTGTGCTCTGACAAACGTGACGACGAGCAACCGTCAAAGACGCAAACGGACGCACCGATCATCACCGAAATTCGGTCTTTTGTGTGTTTTAATATTCTTAAAAATTCCTACAAATTTCATGAAGATTCGTTCATAACTTTTTGGGTTATAGTGCTGACCCAGACTAATGAAAACACAGACGGGCAGCTTCTTAGCGCAGCTCAGCTCTACCTCGAGATTCCTGTGACGTCATCGTTCAGCCATCAGCGTTGTGCCATGAACAACTTCCCATAACGGGAAAAATATTTGGGCGGAACAGCACTAGATAATATTAACTGACATGTCGTAAATTTAATCGAGGAACTGCATTGCGTATTTTTATCGTCCTAAAACGTAGAATGACTTTCAGGATGATTTCATTTCAAAACCCCTTCTTTATTCAGAGTTTTGTTGCCATTAAGCATAGTCGGAACTACGAGCGATTGGAACTATGTAGATGAAACTCGTATCCTATGTACCAACATATTAAGAATGCAACAAGATGACGACCGTGACGTCATTATCAAGCCAAAATTTTGTATTGATAATATTGAAGAACTGCCGGTCTGCGTCTCCTTAGTCTGTTGTGCTGACTGACATAGAATTCAACACAGAGACAAACAAAAGCACAAACACACATCAGCACGAAGATTTGGTCATTTACTTTTCGAAACATTCCTAACAATTTGTGCAATTTTCATGAAGATCCGTCCAGAAATTTTTGAGTTATGTTAAGAAAAAGAAAAATGAGAGCACCTAAAAGCAAAAGGTAGAAAGGATTTTCCCCACCAAAATTTAACCATCTGTCCATTATAACATGCTCAACAATCCGTGTAAATTTTATAAGGATCCATCAATAACTTTTTAAGTTATCTCGGTTACAGAGAGAATAATAAACTAACGCGATAATAACATAACCTCCTTAGCAAATTTAATATCCGGAAAAGAATATACTCATTCAGCTAGCACCCAATCACAGCGGAGGTTGTTCACGGTCTTTACACAGAAGCTTGTCCGCCGGAGTAGGTGTGACGTGCGGGTCAGGAGGGATGGTGGTGGGTAAGGGGGAGCGATGGGGAGGTCAGGGGAAGCAGGGGGATGCCCATCTCAGGCCCAGGCTCCCAATTTGCAGGATGACTCGTAGGGAGCTTGGGGAGGGAACAGGCAAGGTAGGGGGATTAGAAAGGCTTGAGGTGGGAATTAACGGGGAGTAGTTGCCTCGTAATCACGGGAACGTGGGCATGGGAACAGAAGCGAGGGCACGTGTGTGTTACTTAATTCAGTGTGGCCACTCGATGCTGTGTCAAAATTTTCTTCTACACCTGCAGTGCAATAACATAAACCAGGAAATTTGGGGTAGTATATTTACTCACTGATACCAAAAATGAGCTTATTTGTAGATAGAAGAATTGTGATTGTGAGAGAAAATTGCAATATTCGTATATAACTACTTATCTTAAGCGCAGCAATTATTGGAGCAAAGTACACAAAAAAAAATGCGCGCGTAAATATAAATTGTAGTATTTCATTTGGTTCGAGCGACTGTCTGAAGGTAAACAGTAGCTCGGTCAATCTCAAAGTGGACGCTATCCCTCCATCCTCCTGAGCGCGATACCAAAATCTCTGCAGGCTGCGAAACGAAATATGCCCCTGCCCCTGACAGCATGATGAGTGATTAGTCAATTTAAAATGGTTAACGGGTGATTACTGAGTACGAAAGGTGTGTGTTTCTGTGCGTTTGGAGATGTGTCTGAAGAGGAAGGTTGCCGGATCCGTACGTGGAAGAGAACCCCGGTCCTCGTGGTTTTGGGTCTCGCTCCTGCCGGATCTTGTGCGCTAATGTTCGGGGTTTATATGGTAATTTGGCTGAACTAGCTGCAGCCTCTTCCAATTATGACCTTGTGCTATGTTCGGAGACGCTCGTCTCAAGCCATCGAAATGTTTCTGAGCTGATGATCCCGAACTTTGAGAAGTTAGTGCTGCGGTTGCGAGACTCTTGCCCTGGATTAAGAGGTTTGGCTGCTTACGTTCGAAAGGGTGTTGTTGTGTCCAGACAGAGTGAATATGAGTGTCCATGCTGCGAGATGATGGTCCTGCAAGTCTGTGGCTCATTCAGGAATTTTTATTTATTCTCAGTGTATCGCAGCCCGTCTGCTGATGATAAGGTCTTTGTTTGTCTCCTGGATGCAATGGCTAGAATTCAGTCGCCGGATAGGCGTTCTGCCTTTGCCTTTATGGGTGACTTTAATTGTCACCATGTGGAATGGTTGGGCTCTGGGAGGACTGATTGACATGGTCATGCCGCCTTCGACTTCGCGAGTGCCTCTGGTTGTGATCAATTGGTTGAAGGTCCTACCCATTCAATGGGAGATGTTCTTGACCTACTGATGACTGATGTTTCTGATCTGGTTGGAGTCTCAGTGGTGTCTCCCATTGGTTTCTCGGACCATGGTGCCCTATCTGCGACGCTGCAGGTTCGTCAGCCGGTCCCCAGTGTCACTGTTATGCGTAAAATATCCTTGTAGTCCAGATTGAATTGGGATGCCGTCTCTGGTGCCATCCTTGTGCTACCTTGGGATGTTGTGAGAGAGTCTACTGATCCTGGGTCTACTTTGGATCGGCTTCTCTCTGACATAGTGCGCGCTTATGTCCCTTTCCCGCTTCATAACGGTTAGGACGGGCGATGAGCCCTGGTTTGATGATGCCTGTAAGAGAGCGCACCAGTTAAAACGAGAGGCATATGCCCGTTGGCGTACTAGCCGGTCCGCTGTCGACTTTCAGCTTTTCAGGGAACAGTGGCGTCGATCGGGCTGGTGCTACTTATGAGGAAGCTGAGAGGGAGCACAATTTGAGGCCCAGGGAGTTGTTAGCCTCGTCTGTTTGCGCACATAAGTGGTGGTCCACCTTGAAGAGCGCTGTGTGAGCTCTTCTGTGCCTCCTTTAATTGGTACTGGTGGTGATCTTGTTGCGGACCCCGCTGCCAAGGCGGACCTTTTGTTGCGCTACTTTGATGGCAAGCAGAGCCGGGACCGGGTGCGCATTCGTTTAGCATGTGTTCCCGAGCCGAGGTTCTCCGGTTTTGCCTTGAGGTCCTCTGAAATGCACCGCCTTCTTCTTGACCTGGACCCCTATGGGGGCACTGATCCATCGGGTATGTTTCCTTTCTTTCTTCGGATTGTGGCTGGTGTGCTCGCAGCCCCGCTTGCTTCCGTATTCCGTCGAATGTTGTGGCCGGGATCTTTTCCGGAATGCTGGCATGTTGCCCATGTGACGCCTGTTCCGAAGGGCTCAGTTTCATATCGTACCTCTGATTATAGACCCCATCTCGATCACACCTGTTTTGTCGAAAGTTTATGAGAGGTTGGTTGCATCGAGATTGGGTTGTTTTCCTGAAAAGCAGGGTGCCCTTCCCCAACACAGTATGGTTTTCGTAAGAGCTTGGGAGCCTGTTATGCTCTGCTTCACATTTCTCATGTGTTGTAGCTGGCTCTTGATGGGGGACATGAGGCAAGGTTGGTACAGCTTGACTTTAGTGCTGCTTTTGATCGCGTGAATCACCTTGGGCTGCTCCATAAGCTGAGATTAATGGGTATTGGTGATTCAGTTCTAGCGGTAATTAGTCAATTTTTATCAGACAGTCGTCAATGTGTAGTTGTTGATGGGAAGAGGAGTGAGTTTTTGGATTTGGTTTCTAGTGTCCCAGAGGGTAGTGTTCTGGGCCCTTTGTTGTTCATTGTAAAGACGGCGGATCTGTTTCATCTTGTTAATAATTTACTTGTTGGTTACGCTGATGATGTTACTTTGCTGGCTGTTTGCGATAAGCCTAGTGATAGATTAGAGGTTTCAGAATCTATTCAGCAT
>LQNS02277602.1:23270250-23280509 GCA_001587735.2 Parhyale hawaiensis | reverse complement strand
TAATGAGGGGTGTTGCATTGTAACGGGTGTAACGGTGCGGGGCTGTTAATTGCCAGCTAATTAGGGGTGTGGCATTTTAACGTGTGTAACGGTGCGGGGCTGTAACGTGCAGACTAATGAGGGTTTTGCATTGTAACGGGTGTAACGGTGCAGCGCTGCAAAGTACTGACTGACGACCTACATTGCAGTAGTAACTGTATGTGGTTGCAGTTGCTTGAAGTCTAACCGTATACATTTGCTTTAGGTACAGGGGGTGCACTTCTATGAAGTTACAGTAGTGCTGGCTTGTGAGAGTGTACCAGCGTGAGGTGGTAATGGTGAAGTCAACTTTGCGAGCACCCTTCACTGGGAAACCCACACGCACTGGTTAGTGCGGCAGTTTTGGCCAACTAGGCCCAATGCAGTAGGTACAGCTGCAACCAACCACATATCACTAAGAACAATGGAGCATTTAGCGGAAGGTTCAACGTCCCGAACCTCTCTACCGTAAGGTAAGTAGCCCTACGACTGCTGTGCTCACCAAGCAGGTTTGCTGATTGAGCGCACCGAGCCAAGGCCACCTAGACAGCAGTCTAGGTGGCGTTGACCGAGCGCCTTGCACAAAGATCGCTCACCTGGCCTAAGGATCGTTCTCGGGACCTTCAGCACAACTGTGCAGGACGCAAGGTATAGGCGTAGGGTTGCAATGATTTATGAGTGTAGCGATGTAGGGTTGAAATGGCGTATGAGTGTAGCGTATGGGGTTGCAATTGGGTATACACGCGTCCCTGTGTGGGGTTGCAATGAAGTGCGAGTAACGGTTTCAGTTTGCAATGGAATATCATAGGAGTGTGCGACTGTAATAGTGTATCGTTGTAACGGTGTCGGGTTGCGTTATCCATGTGAGATTGCTAAATTTTATATAAGTTTTTAATAGCACAGGCATGTAACGATTTGGGACTGTAGCCTAGTAATGTTGTGAGAGTGCAAGAGGTAATGAGAGAAACCTCACTGTATTTTAAGAGAAACTATCAATATATACAAGGTAATTACACGATACAGTAGACTTTAGCATAACTATAAAAGAATATATTTGAATAACGGAAAAAAAGAGTAGCGACTGCAAAACTTTTCAAAACAATGAAGTGACATAAAGGGAATTAATAACAATTGAAGCCATTGGAGCAAAGTCCTTGGAGACAGCAGAAGCGCCAACAACTACAGCCGTTTCAAACATTTAATGCTGAGGCAAAAACTCGCTTGAAAATAACTCTATTTCAAACAGAAAGAGCATTAAAATAATGTAAGCATAAAATAGTGCATTAGAATAACCCTACAACAGCAAGAATGTATTAAAATAACGCCAGAAACAATACAAACATTCATAAAATTATGGTCGGAACAAGAGCACCTACAGTAAAAGAATAAAATCAAAGATAACAGCAATATTGGCCACAATTTTCATAAAGAAGGACAATGATAACAAACGGATAATTACAAACACAGGAGGTGTAGATGAAAACTACTGGGCGGAAAAAAAATAGTAAATAACCTTTGCAGGCGTAGTGAAAGTGTACGTTACGGGTCTAGGATCGTTCGTCTAACTCAATTTGTCTAAAACAAAGTTATCTAATGTCATATTCGTCTAATGAACAATTCATCTAATCGTAATTCCTCTAAAACTACTTTATTTGAAGTAAATTAGCTAACCTAAACTCAACTAACTTGAACTAACCTAAATTAAACTTGTTTTAGACGAATTGAGTTAGAAGAATTTGTTTAGACGAATTGAGTTAGACGAATTTACCGGCACCGTTACGTTACGGCCGACAAAACAAATTCAGTGCCTATCACAATACTTTAGAACACCAACAGGAAGAACAGCGGCGAAAACATTCGTAATTTAGCACAACAATACGTACGTTATGTGCGTGTGAGTCCCCGAGTCAGATCCATGAATTCAAATCATGAAAACTACGCAACAAATTCACAAGAATGGGCGCGTGGTGCCCACGAGAACATATACATTATACAACAATTGATTAAATATAACTACCGCAGAGCAATAACTTAACGTGACAATAGAAAAAAGAGATTAACTACGCGCTGTGGGAGCAATAGAGAGAAAAAATCACTATAAAGCAACAGTATCATTCAAAAAAAAAAAGAGAAAACAACAGAACAAAAACAACAACTTTCAGAATTAAGCAACAGTAACACAGCAGATCAGAACCAAAACAACAAAATAAAAAATACAGAACTGGCAACGACCGCAACAACGAAACAAAATAGCAATAACAAAAATAACAAAATATGAACGCCACAACAATCGTAAACAATATACAGATCAATAACACATAATAACACAACTGTAGCAATAGAAACAAGATCACAGTTGCAAGATCTTGTTACAATTATATCCACCAGATAACAAAACACCAGGAACAACATCAGAACAAATAAATGAGTGTAATAGCAATGAACAAAAAGAACAACTGGTTAATACTATCATACACAGAACAGGACAGTAGGTACAACAACACAACACACAATTGAATGTGATGACAAAACTAAAGAATCAAAAGAACAACATAATAAAACCACCAGGAAAAGAGAACAAAATGATTCCGACGCTAACAACAATAACAACAGCAGCCTGCAACGCACCATTACACTAATGCCTGCGCATGATACACGGTTCCTATTTTGCACTCCCAAGACCTTAAAGGACGGAGGAACCTTACTATTAAGGACGACGGACAAGGGCGATGGACTCTTTTTTGACGGTAAGGGCATTAACCCTTTGTTTCGCCCTTAACTAAATACACGTGTAGTGAATTAAACTTTCCTGTTATAATGGTATTGTTTGTAACCGTTACTATTCCGAATACCAAGTATTCTGTACCAGTCTGGATATTTTTCTGGTTAACGGTATATATATATATGTATATATTTTAAGTTCATGGAAAAGATGTGTTTCTTTCGCTGAAAATTTTCATCATTTCCAAGTTTTGGTGCAAAACATCAGACAACACGGGCGTCGTCCATTGAGTAAGTTCCATCAACGTTTTAGCTTGTCTCATTAGCTTCAACTTCTCTCGAATTTCGGTTGTGAGCGTTGCTTTCACTATTTCTTGATCGAATTTTCGGTGGCAGTTTTGAGACGGCCTCAAACTTATTGCTGCGAGGGTGTCTTAAGAATGATGCCGTCTCAAGGGTATTCGGTTTGTCAGTGACATTTGTCACTTTCTCTAGATTAGCGGAACCTAGGCTTATCAGCGAGTTTCAGGACAAGCTCAAGCTCTTGTGATTAGCTTATCTCGATTTAATTGTCCCAATGGATGACGTCTTTAGTTTGCTGTCAAGAGTTATGCTGCCTGCCCCCCCCCCCCTCCAACAGCATGAAAATGGGGAATTTGATTGTTTTCAGTTGAAGCGTCTTCGAAGTCGGCCCAAACGACGCTAATGGGCGGAAACAGAGCCGGGATGCACCAACGTCGTTGACGACAATCTTGCGTTCAAGTAAGCTTTCCTGCGCGCGCCACCACTAAAATAAACACTTCCTAGGCTAACCCAACCCAGCCTAACCTAACCTACCCTTACCTAATCTAACCTCCTTACCTAACCTTCTAACCTAACCTTACCTTACCTAACCTAACCCAATCTAACCCAACCTAACCCAACCTAACCTTTCTAACCTTACCTAACGTTACCTAACGTTACCTAACATTACCAAACCTAACCTATCCTAACCTAACCTAAGCCAACCTAACTTATTCAGCGATACAGCGAGCACCAACTTGAACGCCGCTCACGCGCACACGATCTGCGTACACAAATACGCACAGAAATCGTCGCGAGCGACAATAGCGCAGCCGGGATGCAAAACCCTTTTGCGATGGGGCCAGGAACTCGTGTACTGACGTTCTCAATACTGTACTTCTGAGGCAGGGAGGTACCTATATGCTGAATTAGGCAAAAGTTTTTTTTTTTTTTGCATAGGTTATTTAAAAAATGCAGTGACAAATTGATCCACAGCAGTTGTTCTACTTTGGCGGGTTCAAAAGAAGGAAATATATCGATCCCTGAGAGACTTGAGGGCCGCCTCAGAAAAAAATGCGAATCAGCTTTTTACACAGCAAAAAAATTTGTTCGGGATTTCTATTTTTTTTTTTTTGTCAATATAGAATTGTCCCTCTCACGTTTGACTGAATTTTACAACGCAAGATCAAGTTGAAGTCTTGGTAGGGCAATGTAACCTGCCTAGCACTACTAAAATCGCAAAAAAAACATGAACCTTGAGGTGATACCAAATAAATTCTTTGCCGTAAATTTTAGCGGCAGAACACACTGTACGCAGTATTTTATTTCGAACGCCTGTGCTCTACACGTTTTTGGTTCGCCTAAACGGAAATTTGTAGGCGATAATCGGATAGTACCCGATACCCTACGTGAGGCACTGGATGAATACGGCCGGCGGAGTAACCTGGTGGATTTATAGTTTTCAACGTGTCTCTGAGTGTGTGTCCGTCCAAGCATGATTGTTTACGTGTTCAACTGAATGAGTTTCGCTCACAGACATTTGTTGCACTGAGCTTCGCTTGCAGTCCTGACTTGGTGGGTAGCGGGCTAGGAAGTCCTTACGCGTGTGTACAGCGTCAATTCTATTGCCCTATGATTATCCGACAGGGTGACACCACGTGACGCTTACTTCGTTTACAAAATTTTCGTTTGACTAGATCTCTGCGTGAGTTGTTAAAGATTTAATTTTATTTTAGTCGTGTGGATCCTCGTGTTCATGGCTATATCGACTCATTAAATGGTTAAACGCTTATTCCATAAGTATAGTAGCCGTTATGTAATTTTTATATTTAGGTCACTGGAGTTAACGAAAGCGAGGATGTCTAGTCATCAGCAGTACCGTGTGCATCTGCTACGACTGTTCGAAGCTCATATATGATTGTGCGTATCACCTGTCAAACTCTTATCGCTTTTGTCGTTGTAATTTGTTCTAGGCTATGGGCTTCCGTTATGACCATAGTTTTCATCAGCAAAACATACAAGCTTCGGGTACTTGTCAATTCAACACTTTATTTGAATTGTGCGAGAATTTATATAAAAGTTATGCGGTTATTTTCCTTGCACATCAGGGACACAATGTCTATATTGCGCCAAACTAGTCCTGTGGTATAACACAGACTCATGCGCCACTAAGGCGCAAAGTACGTCTCATTTCAAATTTTCAATGATTTTTGTCTCGGCTTTTCTGCCGGTAGGTCTCAGATTGTCAGTGCGCTACTTACAGGAAAAAGGCGCAAGTTGGGCATCACCAATCCCCGGACACGGCTGAACGCTTTCGCTCAGCTATGCCGCGCAGGGGAAGGAAAGAAAAACAAGACGGTAGAAGTACAGCGGGAATAGGTGGGCCACCTCCATCAGAGGCCCACCTCCCGAAACAGAAGGGGAACCTACCTAACTTTCCAAAACTAACCTCGTCGGTAGGAACAGCGGCAAGCTGCGGCATCTCCTGCCGAAAAGGCACTCGGGACCCTTGGGTGGGTGAGGTCCAAAGCAAAAGTTATGCTTTGGCCTGGATGAGTGAAGTGCAGAGTTCCCTTTAGCGTTGAATCGCTGCTTCTACTCGGCACTGCAAGCAGACTGATTGGCTACTTTCGATGGTTGTGTTCATTCTGCTCGAGTACATAATTAGAAGCGGCTAATCAAGACTTTTCATGTACTATAACTTTTATATAGCACGTTTTCATTCTATTCCATACAATGTCTTCCATGAGTGCTCAATCCAGAATTGCTATTCATTAATATCAGTTTAATTAATTGTTGTTATAATTGGGAAAAACGTCTGTATGTTTTTAATTATATTCTAGAACTGACTGTAATTAGAAATTTAGTCAAGTGTAACACGGCGTTGATACCCATAAAGTAACTACCTTTAGTTTTAGACTTGGTTTAAGTCAGTATTGCAAAGTTATTTTACTTCAGAGTGATGATTTGCTGCATCAACAGCAATACAAAGACCAGAATAAAAGCGAATTTTCCACACTAAAGAAGTGACACCAGGCATCATAAAGCTACAGCTCGCGTAGGTTTCTTATTGTAAGACCAAATTTTCGTGCTGCGGTGCGTTCGCGTAGCAATAAGATGCAAAGAAAATGTACAGTGACGGCAAAAAAAATCTTTACACTTCAATGGCAAGACACTTGAAATGTGAGTTAGTATTTCGTTTGTCCTAAGCGACATAATGAAGCGAGAATATGTAAGTAATGATGCATTCCCTCCGCCCACTTATAGCAAACGTCCATCACCCAGCCAACCCTCAGCGAGGGTTGTGTGCTGCTGCAGTGAGGTTGATAGAGGGTCGCTCCTGCCGACGTGTTATTTTTTCTTTCTTTTAAGTTTGAAGTCATATAACTTTACACCTACTGCACACAAAGAATCAAAAAGTGCTTCAAATGAAGGAGTAAACCCTTGCGTTAACTATGCAAGGAAAGAGAGACTCTGTGATTACCGTAACCAAAGACCTTGGGATGTCAAGAGAAACAATCTATCAGCTGTAGCTGTCGGGGACAAAATTACCAACAGGGACGGTACCACAGAAGAAGTCAGCCTCTGGCACACCTAAGAAAACTACATTGAGAACAAATAAGCTTCTGAAGCGTGAGGTTATCCCAAATCATGCTTTAACTGTCGTTGAACTGAAAAACAAACACCTGGAGCTCCTTCAGAACGTCGCAACATGGACAATTCACGATCAAGTGCAGGAGGACCTGAGTCTTCCAAGTCGGCGTGTAGGAAATAAACCCATGCTTTTCACGTTTCAGTCTCCCTTTTCTAGCATTATTAATGGAAGGGTTTACTTCTTCATTTGAAGCACTTTTTAACTGATTGTGTGCAGTATGTGTAAAGTTATACGACTTCAAACTTATAAGAAAAATAAAATAACACGTCGGCACGAGCGACCCACTATCAACCTCACTGCAGCAGCACACAACCCTCGCTGAGGGTTGGCTGGGTGAAGGACGTTTACTATGAGTTGGCGGAGGGGATGCATCATCACTAACATCTTCTCGCTTTATTAAGTCGGGTAGGGCAAACGAAATACAAACATTTCTCGTGTACAGTTTTTCTTGCCATTAAAATGTATATATTCTATTTGCCGGCACTGTAGACAGCAGCTAAGCCTTCACACAGTAGCAGCGAATCTATTCAATATGAAGCCAGAATAAATTGGAGCCTAATATTATAGCTGGGTGCGAAAAAGTATGTCAACAAGCGGATTTCCATACAACAGAGCTGTGTCTTGGTCTGAGTCAGAACGATACCTCAACTTTCCCAGGTATAAACAAGCCAACGTCTCAAGGCAGGTTTTTCAGAGATAGAGATGACTTACATAAAAATGAGAGAACCACAGTTAAAAGTTTCATTTTCATTGATAACTTGTTCATGTGTAGTTTTGATGCCAAATCTTTATATACTAATGTACCAATAGCCAAATCAATTGAAAGTGTTTTGAAGACTATTATTTCGATGTTGATCTTTTCCATAATTATTAAAATCGCAATCAACTCTAAAAGTTACCAGAAGTTGTTTTCAAGGATTCTTATTTTACGTTTAACGGCAAGTATTATAAGTAGCTTGACGGCCTTGCTATAGGGTCAAGTTTTTTCTCCTATGTTGGGTAACATATTTGTATCGTTCATTGAAAACAGTTGTCCTGATGAACTGTCCAGCAGTCTCTAAACCACTGTTTTACCGACGGTACATAGATGACACATTTTTATTGTTCAATTAACGCTCAACAAACAAACGAATTCTTCAATTGCATTGATGCAGTTCATCAAAATTTGTCTTTTACTATAGAATCGGAGCAGAATGATTGCTTACTGTTTTTAGATGTGTTAGTTCAAAAGAAGAATAATCAATTTCTGAAGTCTGTGTACAGGAAACCTACTTTAACTGGCTTTGGAACTATGTAGTTATTTTAGCTGCATTTATATAGGGTACATCCAATCTACGATAACAACACTTTTACATACAGCTTGCAATATATCTGGCAATTTCGAAGTTTTCCATGCTTAGGTTACTTTTTTAAAGAACTTTTTCCGTGATAACCTGCTTCCAAATATGAATATCACTTAACCCTAATGATCTATCATGTGAAAGGCCGATAACTGTGGCAAGAAACAAAAAAAAAATTAGTATTATTTTACTAAAGCTCATATGTGTTTTTTGTGTTTTTCTTGCTATTACTATATTACTTGGGTCGACTTACGACAATTTACATGAATAACGTTTTCGTTGCAAATGCTTAGTTTTCGAGATATATGACTTTGAAGTTCCCATTGCTTATCTACAAGAGAAAAAAAACGGGACACCCCATACAAACGAAATTAGGGTTAGGTATTTCGGGCATGTTGAAATTGGGCTTAGGGCAAGTGGGGGTTAGGTTAGGTAAAGTTAGGTGTCAGGTTTCTCTAGGGGGCGGACGGTTTCGTGTAGCTCTCGCGGGCCGTCCGGCTTGCGTGAATCGGCCTCCTCTGACAGGCCGGGGCAATATGATGCCTCTGCAGACGGTCCGGTAATACGCACGGGCTGTCCGGCTCGTGCTAAGCGGCCTGTAGCTGTCGGCCGTGGCGGCTAGCTGCTTAGGCTAGCGTGGGGATCCCTCCATACGTGACAGACTATTTCAGACCATAGAAAGACATAGGGTGCAACCGTCGCCGTGTGTTTCCGCTAAGGCCTTAGCGGAGGGATCCTGGGAAGACCTAGGAGTGCTCTCTATGCCGTTTGCAGTCCGTTAAGGCTAACCAGTTCGTGGGCCAGACTAAGAGAGCGGTCTTCCTGACAGGTTACCCACTCAGGCGTAACCTGTCCTTCGAGAGAAAACGTGGCAAGAGAGGTTAAGCAAACACAAAGTTATGGCCAGTTTTATCTCGGACATTCTTGCAAAAACCATGGGTCATGCCGGATCTTTCATCGAACAACAGATGATCAAATACAAGATATTACTTAATTCTTGAAACAGTACTTTATTCGCGCAATATAAGTAAAAAATTCAGAGAATACTAGTTAAAGCTTCACAGCAAAACAGTTGTCTATATCGTATACAGTGGATAACTCTAGAGAACAAACATGAGCGTTAAATATACATTCCAGCGGTGACTGAACAAAGTAACAGGCGGGCGCGACGCGAGTCTAGCCGCAGCACGTATGACAGGGAGTAGTACGCACAGCGGCATAAGCCTACGCGCTGGAGCGAAGATTGCAGCGCAATGCACCCAGCAGTCGTGGGCCTACTGAGTCGTTGGGGGTCAGACTATGTTGTTTTCGGTGAGCAGGCACTTGGCGCGGCGTAACATTAGGTTAAGGTTAGGTAAAGTTAGGTAAGATTAGGTATTGTTGGGTAAGGTTAGGTAACGCAAGGTTAGGTTAGGTAAGGTTAGGTAAGGTTAGGTTAGGTAAGGTTAGGTTAGGTAAGGTTAGGTTAGGTTCCTTTTGGGTCGCTAGCAAACCTGTAATAACACCGGCTAATTTCTCCCGTTGAAGAACAATGGGAACTTTAAAGTCATATAGCTCGTAATCTAAGCATTTGAGACGGAGAGGTCATACATGTAAATTGTCTTAAATTGACATAATTAACATACTCATATAACAAGAAAAAAAGGAAAACCATATGTGCGGTAAAGTAAAAATTTACCAAAATTTTTATTGGTTTGTCTTTCATGGGGTTACCTGAATGCAGAATTGAGGAGAGAAATAATTACTTCACTTTTTCAAAAATTCTTTCCATGTATTGATTGAAGAATTTTTCATCGAAATAACTTTGATATAGGCTCGTTCTTCCCAAGAAAGGACCGTTTGGGGGATGCCCTGCTGAGTGGCTGCGTTTATTCCTATAAGTGTGACCGCTGCAAGCGGTCGTATGTTGCAAGCAGTTCTTTCCAACAGTTGGTGCGGCGCAGCCAATTCGCAGGCATCTCCCATCGTACGGGTTGGCCAAGTACTATTCCCCACATTCAGCAATTAGGAATCATTACACCTTAGATAATCACATTTTAAAATGTAGATTTTTTTTCATTTTAAGTAGGGTAACTTCAAAATCCGATCTCCGAATTATGTAAAGTTTATTTATAAAATTGAAAAAGTCGACACGAACTAATAATTAAAACTTGACGTTTCGGGATACTTCTCCCATTTTCAAAAACCTAATAAAATCTTTAATGGATACCTAACAAATTTTTTTTTTATTTATTTAAGGAGAC
>LQNS02277602.1:23252192-23263740 GCA_001587735.2 Parhyale hawaiensis | reverse complement strand
ATCCATTAAAGATTTTATTAGGTTTTTGAAAATGGGAGAAGTATCCCGAAACGTCAAGTTTTAATTATTAGTTCGTGTCGACTTTTTCAATTTTATAATTTACCAAAGGATAGTAATTATAAGTCATTAAGTTACGGATGGATTTGAAAAAAAATACATGGGAGCTGTTATTAACGTCAAGAAGCACAAATGAACGGAATTTCTTAACTATAGCGATAATAGAAAATGAATCCTTTTTCCGGAACAATTTTAATTTTTCGTTAACATTGCTTTGCTTGGCGGAGGCATGTACTCTCAGAGTGCGTTTCTAGTTAGTTTATTAGTTTCGTCCATATTTGACTGGTAATTTCGACCGTAATTATGGGAAGCTAAAAATTAAGCCAAAAATCTCTGAATTTGTGGCACAATATTGTTGAGCTCTCATCTGCAACTGACAGAATTCCCGGCCTAGCGTCAATATTTTATTATGCTTTTTCAAACTCAAATAATTAAATATTAACTGGAATACTTGCACAATTGCAGGGCTCATAAATCTAGTGCTTTAACGCCCGTAGGTATAATTAAAGCATTACTGTACTTCTCGTATTCACAATCCAATTAGCCTACGACAAAAGTCGAATTTTCTATAAAATTCATACATCTGTCACACACTACAGTTATAGTGAAATATACACGTTCACATACTTCTTTCGAGACAAAGCTTACATAAATAGCGATTTATAACTTTAATGCGAATTCATTTGTATTGTTACATCATCAGAGTGGAAACATATGCATAAATGAGTGTCTTACACTACTAATGAGATACATATATCTTATTCCGAAGTTCTTAATTTTCTTCCGATAACGACGCAGCAACTTGTACTTGTAGTAAAGGTAAGTTCCCTTTAGAACTTTGAAGTTGTGCAGACTTAATTCTAAAAAAAAAATTATTCGGGAAACCACTGCTCCCTTTTTATTTGAACATTTCATTTGAATAATTTCATTACACATTTTCGTTATTACGAGTATATTCTCAAATGCTACTCAACTTGAATATTGTGATAAATAAGTTCCATTTTTACGGTACACAAATAATGTGTGGGAAAACCTTCAGCGGGCATAATATGGGCCATAGGCTGTAGGGTTATATCAGTTCTTAGATTCGCCCATCCTACGTTATGGGGAGCAGCGGCACTCTACAGGTTACCTTACAAGAGCTAGGCCTTCAGGTCTTATTTCTTTCGTGTTATTTTGCTTCGTTCCGTTTTCATGTGTGTGTCGATTCTGCTTTGTGCTGTTCTTCCTATTCTTTCCTGACAAGATGCTCCCGTGCGCGTTGATCCTGCGTGGGAACACCCTCGTTCATGGGTTCCACCTTATTATCGACATGCTTTATACCCGTTTCTTCCTGTGTGCAGTGGAAACAGAGGTTTAAACTACTCAATATATTTAACAACTACATAGTGTATTGTAAACTGTCATTGATTGCTTGACCTCCAGCTGTATGGTTTTATTACCTCCGCCAAGGAGGTTATGTTTTCGTCGGATTTGTCTGTCTCTTTGCCTGTCTTTCTGTCTGTCATCAAGATAACGCAAAAAGTTATGGACGGATTCTTATGCAATTTATATGAGTTGTTAGATATAATATGAAGAATAAATGGCCAAATTTGTGAAACCATCCGTTTGTTTGTTCGTTTGTTTGTCGCTGTTTCTAATTTTATGCATGTCAGCACAATAACTCAAAGAATAATGTGCATTATTATTCAAAGAATAATAATTATTCATTATATTATTAATTATTATAATTATTAATTATTATTAATTATTTATTATTATTATTATTATTATGTATTATTATTAATTATTATATTATTAATTAATTATTATTCAAAGAATAATAATGTGTTTATGCAAATGTTTCATTTTAAGCTGTTGTGCTCCAATAAATTTTGACAACGCTAGTAATTCATTCTGATATTTAAAGACGCTAACGCAACTACGCGGACCTCTCTTAGGAAATTAAAATTGGTTACCCATTAACGGTAATACACCCCAAAATTTCGGTAAAGCCTTGCCCTTAACCTACTACTTCTCTGGGGTTATGGAGACCAGCTCTGGTTCCTTGAAATTACCAATTGAAAATAGGGAATCCGATTTTTTAGAAACATGAACAGTATCTATATTTCAAAATTACAAATGGAAATAGCCAAGCAACGGAAATTCCTCTGACTTGTTGAAAAGGAGTCGTGTACAGCCACTAGAAAATTGCTTTACTTTTCGGGTTAGTAAGAAACTTAGTGAAATACTTGACGAAAACAGCTAAAAAACGTTTAGTTGATGAAATGATCAAACATGTTTTTTAAGAGTGGGTCGACTAAGCACTTAACCCATAAAACTTCAAGTGTGTCTGGCATGCATAACCTTGAAAATACAGAATTAGAGAAGTACAATTTACGTGTTTGAAAATTGCAATTCCATCGAGGCATGCAATTTAATCTCATCAACATAAACTCGTCTGGAACTGCAATTCTAAACGTTCGATTCATCACTCTAGATTTGGTTTCACACAAAGGTGGCGGAGTGATTACGCTTGTGACTGCTGAGAAATCCTACGTTAAATATAATTGAGTAGATTATCTACATAAAATTGGGCCTATCAAACACGCTAGTAGATAGACACTGTCCAGAGGTACATGCTACCTTGTGACGCTTGCCACCATGGCTAACGTAACACATTGTTACACTCGCTGCTTGTGTTAAAATACGGCTCTTCTAACTTCCCCTACGTATTGTCAATATTATTCAAAACAGCTAGTATTTCCATTCTACTGTTGATGACAACTTTATATATCGTCGAGTCAACAACCCTAATGACAGCGACCATTCTCTAATCCATCAAATGAAACCAAATCCCTTATGGAACAGTACAGCTTCATTGCCTATCTCTGTCGCCCATCCTCATATTACTGTAAGCCGTGGATGCAGTTATACTCTGTTGCTCCCCACGTCATGTGAGCCGATTCAGATGATTAGTTGAGCTGACCTGTGACGTCATCCATGACGTTGGTCACGTGAGAAGGGGGCACGTGATTAAACAACCTTGCAGTGGCGGTTTGAAGTAAAAATTAGTTGGGAGAGCTGCTGTTTCACAATTAACTATGAGGGTTAGACGCTACATACAGAATGCGATCATGATAACCTCAATATGAGGGGATGTTTCGAGGGTTCCTGTTTATTATATTATTGATTAGTTTCAGCCATGTATAAGCTAATACTGTATTTTATTAAGCTAGTTCTTTCTGTCCAAATTTTTATATGCTAAGTTCTTGAACATGTAAGAATTTCAAATTGAAGCGGAATTACCACGTCGGATGACCAAATTCGAAATTATTAAGGAATACAAGGTTTGTATAAAAATATCCGCTAGCTTAATAAAATTATGGCCAGCCCCATAAGCTAAAACATTATAATAGTATCCTAGGCAAACTGTAATTCCTTCAGGGCATCGACAAGCTTTGAGTATCTAGCTGAATAAGCCTGGCACTTGTGCATTCAGTACAGGGCGAGCTAACAAATTTTGCCATCCTACAGTTGGAGATATAGGGCATTTGGGCGCGGCCATAATGAGTACGGTAATTTTATTCTTTTCTATGATCCCGGCCATGTTAGCCCTTTTCGGATTATTTTCAAGCAAAAACTTTTCGATAGCATTCTGGATTAATTTGTTAGGACTGGCCTGCACTTCTTTTAACAGAAAAGTATTTATAAACCAAGCTGAAAAAGTTGCAATAAGCTAAAAGGCCGCTGGCGGTAAGGACCGCCCTAAATGCTCCTCGGCCATTGGCCGTAAGGCCGCCAGAAATGACGCTAGGGCGGGAAAGTCAGGCCTTCAAAAAGGGTGCAAAGAGGCCTCGTCTTGCTTTTGGAATAAGAAGCATTACGACATGCGTAAGATAATCGGCAGTTCAACATTTTCATTCTCTTGCTCGTTTGGGGGTATGTTTTTGCCCTTTTTCTAAGCTTTTGGCTCCAAATTTACTCTCATTTTAAAATATTGCACTCTGCAGTGGTTGAATGACACACAAATTAGAATGTGCCATCTATTACGGTAGAAAACTGAACGAAGCAAAGCCTAATAAAGCTTGAGTTGTCCCGAACTTTACAGAAAAGCGTTGGCTTCGTCACGTTGGATTGAGCTGCAGGTGTAATAAGATTAGATAGCTGGCAGTAGACGGACCAGCTGGCCCATTCCCAAAGAGTATGCGGGACTTGGACTCCAGCCCTCTATGAGCTATGATAACGTTTTGAAGGCCTGAAAACTATAAATTACGGAACACGATTGAGTTACAGAAGTAATCCTGACGCTCATAACCAGCGAAAAAAAACAAGCGCATTTGTCAAAAGTTTCAGCAGGATCAACTCCTTTTTGACTAAGCTTAACACAATTCTGCCTTGCCAAACGACAACACTCACAATATGTAAAGTCATTGGACTACGCTAGATTTAGCAGCCCATTTTCTAAAGGGAGTTTTGAGGGTGACTCATTTAAATTGCAACAAAGCCTTCTCCAATTTATATGGCGGCCTCAAGAATAAGAGTCATCTGAAGCTCAATAAATAGTTTCCAATTAAAATAGAGACCACAGACAAAGTAAGATTCTTCACCGCAACGTAATGAATGTATCTATCAACAAGAAACACGAATTTGAGCTATCAGCAAGCAACAGAAATACTTAGATATCTTGGGTTTACTGTATTATCCTAACAATATCCTGCTCAGACCGTACTGTTTCACTATAAGACTTCTTCTATTTCGTATATAGAGAGCCTCCAGATCTTGAGTCATATAGGGTTAAGAGTCTATAATTATCACCCGGCAGTGGCCTATCTTGGCTAATTCATTTTCCACGCTCAAAATGCATATCTTCATGTGCATCACTACTAGCAGTTTGTTTTTTATGGAAGTTTCTCACTCATGATGCATTCAAGTTATTAAGGTTTGTTCAATTATTCCTTAGCCTAAGCTGGGATTTCGGGTGACAAGTTGGTTATAGTCTATAAAATCTATAGCTATAATGCAGACCTGTATATATGCTAATGTCATCCGTCAGATTATGTAGTTATTTAACCCATTCAACTTGAAAAGAAAACTTGTCGTACAGTTTCAAATATTAGAGCGTTACAATAGTTTACGTATTGATTTGTTATCAAATGATGCTTTTCGAAGAGTCGCTGTTTCTTTCTTATTCAGGCACCGATATCAGATCTGTGCTGTGATGCATTGTTATTTTTTTTTTAAATACTGTCTATTGGAAACAACATAAACATTAAAATAACTCAAATATTTGGTGTAACTTCCGTAGACTACGTATTCGGATATTTACAAAAAATAAAAAAAATATATGGTGGACTGCGTTTAAAGCCCGGTGCCCAAGTAAAAACCTTCGTTGCCGCCATCAGCCTAGAGAAAACTTAACTAATCCGTTTATACTGCCGCGGCATGACTTCTACCTAAAAATAAATTAAACTGTATAAAAAAAAGCGAATATCTCAGAGGCTACTGCAAGTTTTACACCATAGCATGGGCCAATGGTGAACTTTCAACTATTGCATTTAATTATGAGCAGTTTAAGTAAACAGAGAATGGTATATTAAGCATTAGTGCACGACGTCCTTAGACGTCATGCTGAAGTGACAGCTACGACTACACAGTCTGATTAGTTGAGTTGGTCTTAGGCTGCTAGGGGCAACGAAAGTTGTAACGTAGACACCGAACTAAAGACGCAACTGCACGACTTATATGAGCATTGCTCCAGTTCTAAGCCCGTAAATAGAAACCACAAGTGATATTTTCATCTGGGTTATTCTTAAATTTTGATTGCTCTTTCACTGCTAAAGGAGTGATAAATTCAACTGCATTGAAAGAGATAATTTATTCTCCTCAGCTGCAACATGTTCAAAACTTCGTATTTGGACTTTCGATTTGGGACTCTGGGTGGAGTTGCGATCTGGCTCTGCTCACGATTCGACAAGGACTGAGAGAGCCAAGAGTTCGATCCTTCGTCACAGAATTAAGGTTATAGTCCTTCATCTGAAGAGTAATCGGTCTGCGATTACCTACTTCTATCGGTTTAGAAATGCGACCTCAAGCTGAGCAGACCGAAGAGCTTAAGTAAAAGTTAAAGCTACGTAATTTTCCATTGAGGCGCACCGAAGAACCAAGCTCATTTTTTATGCACATATAGATAGTTGCCTTAATAATGCACTGCGTCCTGAACTACTGTATTATTAGCTTAAACTATAAATAGCTCGGCGAGAGGTGGAGCATGCGCCTCAACTCCTCTTTTGCCAATGGTATTTTGGGACGTCAACTGTCATCTGTCTAGTTTTACCTAGTCTTATCCAGGGACCAGGGATTATGAAAGCTTGCAATCTCCATTTTTACTCACCCCCCCCCCTAGTGGAGGTGTACCTACCATATTTGCTACGCTTTATATCAGTCTACAAGTCTCGCAACCAAAGTTTTCTGACGTGTTCAAAATGATAAAAAAAATAAAGACAGCGTCACACATGTGCCATGAATCTGCTGTTTTTTTTCTGATTGGCTAATTATAGTCAGTTGCTCTCACGTTCCAAGACGGCGGCAGGTATTTACAGTTCGCTATGGCAAAGCAAACGTGGTTGCTATATTGGCACCAGTTTTGTGTCTACCCAGTGTGTTCAGAAGCTGCATGTCGCTCAGTGTCTGTTCAGCTGTTGTTGATGACAGTTGTTTTATACTGAGCTGTAGTTGCAGCTTGCAGAGTCCCATCGTACAGTAAAGACTTTGCTATGCTTGGGGCTATGTCTTTCCTCGAGCAGTATATTTTTTCTTATATTGAGCTGGAAATATTATTTGTAACCCAGAAATCATGGTTTGATGAACTAAAATCCCCGATAACACAGGGCAACAGTAAAAAAAATGTTCACTGGTTTATCAACCATTCTTAAATAACATTGATACGCTGAATCCAAAAATGACATTGGTTTTCCTCCATCAGATCTACTTTTTTTTACTATTGTCACTAACTGTCTAGACGCTGTCGCGCACTTATGCCGTGATTTTCCTTCATTAGTGTGTGGTAAAATCTTACTGCACGCTATTATATTGAGGTCAAACGCGTTAATGTATCACTGACAGGTTTATGCTTAATTTTAAGTAATTGACATGGCTCTAGTTAGAAGATCGTACAAGAACAAGCCCGATGTATTTTTCTACATATGCGGTGAATACAACGTGAGCTGCAACAGGCTGCCAGTGATAAGTTTCATCAAGCTTGCGCACTCTCACTATTTTGCTACTTCTGTGCTCTTGATGTAGCAGGGATCAACAGCAAGAACCGGAGAAGGCTCCAGTATCCTAATCTTGAATTGGCAAGTCATTATGTACCTCATTTTGATGACATTCCGGTACCTGTCTTTTTAAACAAGGCTTCCAGGCTTCTATTTCTCGCGACGAATCGACCACTAATAAAGAAAATACAGAAGAATTATTGTTTTTTGACGCAGGTTCTCCACAGCTTCTCACCCAAATGGAGGAAAGCTGGCATCTTTGACGGTACTCAAATCAATCGCCTCATCAAAGACCCACAGTTTGAATAGTCCATGAATGCAGTGGAACCGGAAGCATGGAAGGCTGTTGTCCTAGTTGTGAAACACTTTCTTGGAAACAAGAGGGCCAGGAACTACACCGAACTTGTAAACAATGTGAGTGCTTTCAAAGATCTCAAATGGAACATGGGCATTAAGATGCATTATTTGTTCTCACATACGGATAGTTTCCTTGAGAATCTTGGTGCGATGAGTAACGAGCGGGGTGAGAGATTCCACCAGGACATCAGAGAAATGGAGACCAGGTATCAGGGATGCTGGAATGCGGTTAAGATTGCTGACTACTGTTGGACTCTGAAGAGAGATTTCCAGATGATGAGCATTCTAGAAATGCTAAGAAACAGAAGGTCAGGGTTTGATGCTTGAATACTGAAGAAGCATGGCATATTATTTTAGCCTCCAATATGGTATTCTCCATGTTCACTCAATATATTCACAAAAATTAATGCATTCTACGTAGGTGTTCTACAACTACTTTCTTTTATTAACCTATTACGGATGAAGTAATGTGAAGAAATCTACCAAGAACGCCACAGGACTGAAATCAACGGTTACTGCATGTAAGTTCTAGATATTAGGTCGACTAATCATAAAAAACTTAACGTTTCTGGAATGCCTCCCATCTTCAGAAGTATAAAATATCTAAGATAACGTATCCAATTAAAACAGAATTAATTTGATTTTCAATATTGTGGGGAACTGAGATGTTGTTCGGATGAGGTCTAAAATGCAACTGAATGGAGCAAGCTTGGAGAGTCCAGATGTCAACGTCTCTACAGTCAGAGGACAATGGGTCAGGCATGAGCAGTGTGTAGAGGTACAGCCGATGTCATATTGTTGAGGCTAGGTTTTGCTCTATGGATGTAGAGGGATTTCAGTGTTGTGAGCTCGGGTGGGGTTGAAAAGCCTATGATTGAGAAGTCTTTCGTACTGATAGAATGATTATTTTGTTCAGCATGGAGACTGGAAGCAGAATGAGTAGGTTTTGCGAGAGATAGACCGGTTCTACTGGATACGTCTAATGTTGATCGGCTCTAGCTTTGAAATGTTGCCTCCTTCACCTCTCCTGTCTCGTGTTATCTACAAATATCAATGCAGAAGCTTTAATGCTTCGTATATAGGTAGCACTGGACAATATTTCAAAGCTAGAGTCGATCAACATTTAGGCGTATACAGTAGAACCAGTCTACCTCTCGCAAAACTTGCTCATGCTTCTCCCCGTCTCCATGCTGAACAGAATAATCATCCTATCAGCACGAAAGACTTCTCAATCATAAGCTTTTCTACCCCACCTGTATTCACAACACTGGAAACTCTCTACATCCATGGAGCAAAACCTAGCCTCAACATTATGACTTCGGCTGTACCTCTACACACCGTTCATACCTGACCCATTGTCCTCTCAATGTACAGACGTAGACATACGGACCCTCCAAGCTCGCTCCATTCAGTTGTATTTAACACCTCCTCCGGACAACATCTAAACTCCCCTCAATATTGAAAATAAAAAGAATTTTGTTTAAATTGGATAGGTTGCCTTAGATATTTTATACTTCTGAAGATGAGAGGCATTCCAGAAACGTTAAGTTTTATATGATTAGTTGATCTAATATTTAGAACTTCCATATTTTTTATATTGACATTCCGAAAAAATCTGACCAGAAACAAAGAAACACTTGATATATTAAGATTCACGGTATCCAAATTAACCTAACTTCACTGCAAAATTTTAGAATATCTTAAAAAAGATTTTTTTGTTATCTTGTTTAATATATTTTGAATACATAGTCTAAATTTATTAGTCTGTCACGAATACAACTCAAGAAGCTTTGAATGTATCTTCACGAAATTTACAGCGATTGTTAGTTATATTAGAAAGAACAAATGATTAACTTTCGGTGAAGATTCGTTTCACCGTTTGTTCGTTGCTCTACTTGTTTTTTTCTTGGCATCACAACTAAAACGGTTATGTGCAGATCTTGATGAAATTTGCACGGGGAGCAGATTTCCAAATTTTTGTGATGGTCTGCTAGTAACTTAACTCAAAAATTATGAACGAATCTTCATGAAACTTGCAGAAAATATTAGGAATGTTATGGGGAGCGAATAAGCAAAGTTTTGTGATGATCTGTTTGACTGTTTGTGCATTTGTCTTTCTATTTTTTTTATTGTTAGAACATAACTTAGGAAGTTATGGACGAATCTTTAAAAAATTTTATGGAAACTGCTAGAAATGTTACGAGAGGCAGTTCATTAGACTTTGGTGATGATAGAAAATTTCTTGGATTCAGGTCCATTTTAAATTTTTTTGCTATTATTGGGTTGTCTGGCTCTGGTGTGGGCATTCATAGTGCTTTTCCCTCTTCATTTTAGTTAGTTTGCTTCATCTCTTCTATAATACATTCATTCTTTCATTGCTACGTTCCCGTAAACCTTCCCTTACTTGTGCCTGCATACTCATTACAATATTTCTTCTTTGCTACTCTACTTTATTAATGTGCTTCTTACTTTCGTTTCTTTTTCGTTACTTTTAATAAATGATTTTTTTCTTCGCTCTTTACATCACTTTTTTTCTTTTCATTCATTCACTCATTTCCCCAATTTTATTTCCTCTTCTCTTCGTTCCTTTACTAGAGAACTGCAGTAGTCCAACCCTCCCTACAACNGGCCCTCACATCGACAGCGCAAGATTCAATGCAATTATTGAGCCAAATAGACTTATTTGAGGGAGGTCTCCGGCAGGCAGGCGGGCCCTCGTAAAGACAAGCAGAGGATCGCTTTGATAGCCTCACTATCTTTATAGGCACTCACTCCGTAATTAGTTGTGCCCATTACTGCACTGTGTCTGAGTGCAGATAGGTTGTTGCTCTGGTGAGGAAATGGGTCTCTGGGTGACGGGCTGCGTCGGTGAGTGGTGGTGGATTGCGTCTCTGTGCGATGGGCACAGTTTGTAATTAATGGGTCGCGTTACTGTGTGATTCATTATTCACTGAGTAATGGGCCATGTCACCGATGGTGAGCAACATAGTGAGCTCATTATATTAGTACAGAAACTCTTACTGCAAAAAGCATATACACATTTGTGAGTATAGCAGTACCGTTTATGCTACCATAGAGTGGGTCATTAAAATTAATGTTGTAGATGCGATTCAATCGATATTGGTGTGGTACAATGGAAAAGTGGGAAAATTTAAGTGGCCTTGACCCCTCCCAACTAGCAGACCTACATGCACTGGCTCGTATTGGAAGTAAATCCCCATAAGCACAAGTGTATGGCTGCAGCCGACCACGACTTCGGTGAATTCCGAAATCTTCAAATATTGACTGCTTTACTGACGATGCCGTTCATTTTTCACTGCGCTGTTTCCGATATAAGTATCGAAGAGACCTCAGTTTTAGCCAATCTATAACGTTTTCTGATATCTAAAGGTTATCATAAAGAAAGCTTGGGGTAATTATCGAATATCTAAGACTTAGAACCATGATCAGCTGGTTGCGTGGAATTGCTGAAACATAGAGCTGAACTGTAATGCGGGGAAATATCTACGCAGCATTGCCGTCCGTGGATCTGTCTGGGCACCAAAAAATAATTATCTTGCGTGGATCTGTTGGAACACGGTGTGGTAGAGTAGCCATGGATCCAACATTGTGCTTCCGAAAACCTCAGCTAACCGGAGTGTGCCATGCACAGGCAAACTACACAAAGCACCTTGCACAATCGGAGCCGTATACAGTTGCGAGCATAATTAAGGGACAAAAATAAAAAATCCCATATCTCAAAAACTGTAAAAGGTTCAACGCTGGAATTTTAACACAAAAGAGGTATTGGGATACCTAATAATATGCTAAGAATTTATTACGATCCGAAGGATAAGAAAAAAGTTATGTATATTTAACTTATAATTATGAATTTAGTG
>LQNS02277602.1:23238726-23250961 GCA_001587735.2 Parhyale hawaiensis | reverse complement strand
TAAATTCTTAGCATATTATTAGGTATCCCAATACCTCTTTTGTGTTAAAATTTCAGCGTTGAACCTTTTACAGTTTTTGAGATATGATTTTTTTTATTTTTGTCCCTTAATTATGCTCGCAACTGTACAGTACATATTAGCACATTCTTTCAAGACACGCCTCAACGTCAGGGCTGCGCAGCTATAGCACAACGAAATCGACTTCACTCCTAAATGAGAGCGTGAAGAACTACTGATTACTTAAGCTGAGTATTCTGCACCTATTAGCTATAACTGCATATAGTACGTAAATGTGCATATGATTTCTATCAGGAACGAAGGCCTTCAATGACTATATATAAGAATCAATGTAAGAGCGTAATGCAGTAATTATTTGTTCGCATCCTATGCCAGGTCTGCAATAAAAAACAATAAAATAGACGTTAAATAACCTTACACAAAATTAATAAGTTGCATAAAATAACCAGCTGACCGGCATGTGAACAGCTATGATCGGAGGCAGGGAATAATAATTACTCCTTGGATCGGAGGCATTGTTAATTTTTACTATCCCTTCCACAAGAAATCTGATTCATTCAAGAGCGCGTCCGCTCTAGAGTAAGTGACTTCCTGTTTTACTTTCATTTCAGTTGCCATTCATTCAATGAACATGCACTCACCCTGGGACACCTGCTTCTACGACCTGTAACATTTTCCAATCGCATTATCACAGAAAATCAGCGAAGAAAACACACACTCGACCCAAGTGTCAACTACATTTAAAGTCAACTTATTTTCAGCTTCATTTTTCACAAAAAACTTCTGAAATTACAAGTACTCAGCATCAGACTCCTACAGCATTTAGAATTAATGTTGTTTTCGGTTTCACACTTCCACCCTTAGAGTCAATCTCACCTCAGTCTTACGTCCACTTTAATCTCACATCCACCTCGGCTTCACGCACGCTTCGGTTTCACGCCCACGTCAATCTCACTTCCACCTCAGTGTCACGTCCAGTTCAATCTCATGTCCACCTCAGTCTCCCGTCCACTTCAATCTCATGTCCACCTCAGTCTCACGCCCACTTCAATCTCACTTCCAACTCAATGTCACGTCCAGTTCAATCTCACGTCTACTTCAGTCTCACGTCCAGTTCAATCTCACTTGCACAAGAAATCATTGAAAGAACTGGCACTGAGCCTCACCCCAGAACTACATCCTCTCCAGAAATCCGGCGCGGAGCATGCCGGGCGGAGCAGGGCTAAGCTGCACAAGCCCACGTCAGTCGGCCGTCCATTATGTTGATGAAATGACATGGAGGCCGCGGCGAGGATTGGGGAAACATTGCTGTGTGTAAGTGATGATAACGCCTGGAGCTGGCCGTGTGCATACGGCCGTGTGGTTGTGTATATACGGCTGTGTGGCTGTGCATACGGTAGAGTGAATGTGTGCATACGGTCGTGTGAAAGTGTGCATACGGTCATGCAGACGTGATCTTACAGCTTTCCGCAGTTCTTTAGCTCTGTGAAAGAGCGAGAGCTTGCCGCGTGTGAAAGTATGTAGAATATCGTTTGTACCAAGTCTGTTACATGTCTTCACACGTAAAGAGCATAGAGTGTTATTATGATTATGCTGTGCACCTTTTAAATTTACCGAAGAAGTTAGCTTTGTTGCCATAAAATTTTCTGTACTTGTTAAATGCCGGGCAACTGTATGTTCACCAGTTGAGCGAAAGAAAGGGGCCCCGATTATAGACGTATGTCAGGGTTCTCTTATGCGGACGGTCCATAATGCCTCTCACGGGCCGTCCGGTTTGTGTGTATCGGCCTCCTTTGAATGGCCGGGGCAATGCGATGTCTCTGTGGAAGGTCCTCGTTTCGCTCGAGGGCCGCCCGGCTTCTGCTAAACGGCCGGTATGTTGCTGGTCGTAGCCACAGTAAAGTAAACGTAATCCTGGAACATCTAAGAGTACAACACAGGGGTTGTGCGACGTGACGTCACCACAGCTCAGCCCTGTCATTGCTATTGTAGACGTGCCGTTACGTCTTTGATGACGTCACAGCTAGAAGGCAATCTGGTGAAAAGTCAGCGTTCAGGTAAGAAAGATATATTACTTAACCATCATTATATCATTGTGTATTCATTGTAACAAGTGGACACATTTCTTACTCACCTTCAATTTGCGAGGTATTTAACTGCGAAAATTTGTTGAACATCTAAGCTTATAGAGCGCAATGCATATGCATCATAAATTATAACTTTCATCGTTATCATATCTTGGACTAGCTTAGTAAAATAGTATGGTCCTTTATAGTTTTAATTTATAAGACTCTCCATGAGTAAAGAATTTTTATTTCATTTGTTAATTGGTCGTAATTTGCTCATGGTGAAATATAAACCACTTTGAGGGGTGGTTTAAGTAGTCGTAAATTTCTTATCCTAGTACGTAGATAACTATGTACATTGCTACTCAAAGCAAGCTTAGTTGATGGGTAGTACATTAACACTGACCCCTATTTTTTCCCTAACGTCTCTATTGAAGCTATAGAATACATCTTATGCATGTGTAATAACTTCAAATGGGATTCGTGACGACCATTATTTTACTGCCAAGTCATGAATGCGTTCTCCGCTGCTATTAGCGGGGCTTCAGCCGAAGGCGTGGCTACTGAAATGATGCGTGGGGCTGTGGTGGAGCCCACACGGGATACTATTGTATTCTGCCACTACTCTTAATTTAGCCATAGCAGCTAGCTGCTTGGGCCAGCGTGGAGATCCCTCCTTGCGCGCCAGACTATGGCCAACTATGCAAAATCGAGGGTGCTATCAGCGCCGTTGTTGTTCCGTTAGAGCTTTAACGGATAGATCCCAGCAAGACCTGGGACTGCTGTCTACGCCGTAATCAGTCCGTTAAGGCTAACTAGTACGTGTTCCTGGTCATGTGCCAGACTGCGACAGCTGTCTTCTTGGAAAGTTAATCACTCTGGTTTGCACATAATAGTCAACATAAATGTAAAAATTGCAAACGGATACTAGCAATTGCAGAGGTACTGTAACTCAACCACCCGCCAACTCGCGCCAGCAACGTCACGTGGTGTCGTAGAAAAGGTTTTAGGGCTGCCGAAAACAATGTTGCAGAGTAACTTAGCCATTTAGCGAGTGGAGATCAGGTCTGGCTTGACCCCGTACTTGACTTGACTTTTTTCTACTGCAACTGAGGAAAGATAATACACTTAAGACGGAAATGATAGCCTTAGCATCGAATTACCATATCTGATTTTCGGGCGATCAAACTTTCATGAAACTTACAGGGAAATCGTGACATCTTTTTTATGGCAACACTGTTGAGTTTGTTTACATTTGCTGTGTCTCCTGATTGACAATTCTTTACATTTTTTCTGTTTTTGAGGTAAACGACGATAAAAGCTTCTTGTATATTCTGCTAAAATGGGACGTGGAAAAAAAGCTCTAACTAACAAGGAGAGAGAAATGATCATCAAAGAATCTGCTAAAGGCACCACTCCTGATGTTATTTCTTGAAAAAATAGGACATCATATTGGCACAGTGACAAGGTTCTTGAAGGACCCTTCACCACTGAAAAAAACGATCAGATGCTGGTCATTCATGGACTGTTACTGATAGAGACACTTTTAAATGTGGTTTGTCAGCTACGTAAAAGACCCGGGCAAACAACTAAATCAATTTTTACAGCTGCTGGGCTTCCTGAAGTGCCTAAAACTACGAGAAATGACACCCTTTGCTCCATTGCTTGTGTTAAATCCCCTCTGAAATTGCCTCCTTTAACCCCAAGACATAAAATTTTGAGGATGGAATGGGCAGAGAAATGCATAAAGATCAACATGAATCATGTTCTTTTCACCGATGAAACCCGGGCCACCCTTAATGGACCTGATTGGTGGAGTAAGGGTTTGGTGCTACCTGGAGGTGAGTACACAAGGAGGTGGTGTTATGAGATGGGCTTATATCATAGGGGATCGACTTGTAGGTCCGGTTAGAGTACCAGATAGCGTAAAAATTACATCTGCATCATATTGTGACATGTTAAAGGACGCCTTTGTCCCATGGCTGGATAACAAACCCCTTTCGTTGCTTCAAAACTTGATTTTCATGCATGATAATGCGCCTCCTCTCTCTGCCTGTACAATCACAGCATTTCTGAACTCTTTGAGGCTCCATCGAGAGAAACTGATGGCTTGGCCACCGTTCTCACCTTATCTAAACCCAATTGACAACTTCTGGGCCCATCTGAAAAGGGAAATTTACGCAGATGGAACGTAGTACAACTCAAAATCTGTCTTGTGGGATGCTGTTGCTGCAGCAGCAAGGGCATTTCCGCCTTCTGCAATAAAGAAACATCTGGCTTCAAGGATTATTGAAGTTATAAAACGGCATGGGGGTCATGTCGGTAAATAAGAATTGTTTTAGTCATCGTAAACGTTTGATTTATGATTTCTAGTTTAATACATATTTTTCCCATTTGTGTTGTTCAATTTTGCTCCTTTTGTGATATAAAATTGTGAATATTTTGTTTTGTTGGTCAAAAAGCTATTACCTCCGCTCAGTGAAATTAGTACTTATAATTGACAAAACCATAATTTTTCTACAACCAGCACGATTAGTCGTTTGAAAATCTACAGATACCATAAGCATCATAAGTTTAACTTTCTGCGAAATTTCAGTGAAATTCATAGCTAATAGTCGAGAATTGGTCAATTCTGTGATGAAGCTATCATTTCCATTCTAAGTGTAGTGGTTGTAATGTGAAGAATGAGAGAAATGATAGGTTTCGAGAGCCAAATGAAAGTCCCTCGTTAGGACTTCTCCAGATCTCTCGATGCTGGAGTATTTTTTTTTTTTTTTCGAGAAAAGCCTTCGGCAGACCAGGGAATACAATCCGAACCCGCCGCCTTGGGAATAGACACTTTGAAAACTCGGCCACCTTGAGTCTAGAGTACTATTACACGAAGCTCAGTTTTAGCAATAGTTAATCGTAGTAGGCCATCACGGTCAAAAAAGGATGCTAGCTCATATGGAATTTTTCTCCTATTAAAAAAAACAGGAGAAAAGAGTCATAATTACTGTTGTTACAAATCGCCTTTATCCAGTAAACAACCTGCCCATTACTTTTCTTGTGCTATTTTGATCTTTTTACGAGCACTTTCTCGCATCTTGTTTCTTGTATTCTTAACATTAGCCTTTTTTGGAGGGGGGGGGGGGGCTGGAGGAGAAAGAAGCGTACTATGGTCGTCGTAAATGTCACTGGGTTGTCCTTGAAGGTTTCTAACTTCTCCTGTACTCGCGATTGCATTCTTTTCAATCTAGAGAAAATTACGTCGCGAATTGCACTCCGCACCGGGCCCATCTCACCGTCACGAAAGAGTACAAAGAGCTCAATAATGCTTATTTTACTGACACAATGTGGTATTATTCTCACTGCAGAGAAGCGGCGTCTTATATGCCAGGAAACAGCTTCGTCATAAAGCAAGTTTGCTCTTCAACCTTTTCAGAGTAACAGCAAAAGCGTGAAGCGTTTTTTCTTTTTTTTTTCCTGAGTAGAAGGGGGGATATACTAGTTCATTAGAGCCATCTCTATCGAAATGAAGGCCGATTGTATAGCAAACAACAACGTGGATCTTTACCGTGTATGTATCCGGAGCAATCGATCTATCCATGACTTGGTGCCCCTGCGACTTCTGTTGGATATGGTCGTGCAGCTTGTGTGACTGTCCAAGCCGGAGCAGCGGGCTCTCAATGTCCGTATGGACTCTACTTTCTTCAGTCTAGAGATACTGGGTAGTTGACGTTGCTGCTATGATGACAGGTTGGTAGCTGATATACCTAGCGGACTAAACGTAACTCTACGCGCTCGAATACATTGATGACTAGTCTCAGTATCCATTCAATGCTTTCCCCTCAGCTGAATAGCAGACTGTGTAGAGTTCTCTTTTTGAGATGCCTATTTTGCCACACGGGCTAATTGGCAAGGGTCAAATAGTACTATTTAGAACCTCAGTTTGGCAGTCTATTTAAGACATCCTCCTTTCAAAAATATGACAAGGGCTATACGAGCAGTAATAATAAATTTAGCTGTTTACATATCTACCAATATTCTGTCAAACTTGGAGGGGCCGGAAATAACTTAGTCCTGTACCGAAGCAGCTCTTCATTCTCTTGTTAACTAAGGTAGTATTTTATGAAAAATACAACCCTCATCACTGTCTCGTGAGACATAGCAAGTTATGAGTGATAAACCTTCTATGAGTTATTAAACTAACAGAAATCTTGATAATGGCCAGC
Organism: Parhyale hawaiensis; assembly: GCA_001587735.2. Lineage (NCBI taxonomy): Eukaryota > Metazoa > Arthropoda > Malacostraca > Amphipoda > Hyalidae > Parhyale > Parhyale hawaiensis. The sequence continues at coordinate 23,244,663 of LQNS02277602.1, read as the reverse complement.
TGTTAATAAATACCCCTAAAGAGAAAAACCTAACAGGACTATAATTTGGTTTACTTGCCGCTTTATTGGGACCACAAAACTCCGGTTCCCGTCCTTTTCTCCACTTTCTGGAAGATGAGTGATGAATGGGTTGTACAACACGATTCATCTGAAGGGTTCTAAAAATTGTTTTCGTTAAATCGCTCTCCTTCCTAAACCCTAGTTGACTGAGTCAACCACAATATCTTTCAGCAGCGACTACAGCATATGAACCCAAAACTTCGCTTTCTTACGACACCATTTACTTTGTTTCAGATCAAGATTGACGTATAATCAAACGACAAGTAAAGAAAACACGTGTACCCGTTATCACTGACAGCAATTTGACACAAACTTGTACTGTATGTGTACTAGAAACCGGGGCCACTGCAGAAGCTGAAACCTCAAATCCCTTTCTGAATCGCTAAAACTTTTGTTAGGGTGTAGGAGTAAACATTTAGACGATTCCAATGATGCTTGCACCCAAAAACTCACTCACGCACTCGCATAATATATATGTAAATACTACACATTCGCTCCCATACACACCCTACAATCACACCTAAAAACACGCACACAAACTACCAGCAGCAGCCGTGACAGATGCAGCTGCGCAGGCCCCCAAACATTCATCTCATTCATCTGGACGCCGCCTTTCCGACACACAATTCATTTCAAGATGCCCATTCTCGTAAAGACAAGCTCGACGCGAGCTCGCTAACACTTTTTGCTCATATGGCTATGAATGATAATCGTAAAAGCTGCGTCGCAGACAAATGCACTTGCAGGCTTCATTTTATGACTTCTTTTGTCAAGAGTGCCATCAGTCTTACGCACGCTTCTGCACTTGCCGCAACGAGACGTGCCATTGTCGGGATTGTGTGTAATTTTTCATTAGGACAGTCTTTCTGTGTGTGTGTGTAAGTTATGTGAGTCGTGTATGCTACTTATGTATGGGTGAAATTTTTCTTTAGGATAGACAGTCTTCGGGCGTATGCATTCAAGTTATATTCGTGATGTACAGTTATCTCTGTATAATGTATATAGGACAGGCTTTGTAAGCGTGTATACAAGTAATATGAGTCGTATGAGTCGGTTATCTGCATATTTTATAAGGACAGTCTCTGTGTGTACGCACGAAACTACTGTGTCTTGCATACTGGTTATGTATGTAATTTTGCATTAAAAAAGCAACAAAAAGTATATAATGCACAATGTGTGTTAACAAGTATTGCCTGTAAGCATAGAACTTATTTGACTCACGAGCACCAGTTATACGTGTATATTTTAGGTATGTACATATATTTACGTCCAGTAGCTAGAGTTCTTTGTAGGTAGACAGTTGCTCCTTCCCCGACCCATCTTCGCATCTTTAGAAACCGTTCTATACTCACAAGAAAATCTTTCGCCCCGACCGTAAAACAGAACTCCATCACGGTCGTTTACAATGTTGTTTGTCCGAAGAATTTAGTGAGCATTTAGGCAGGCAAAACATACGTGCCACATAAAGATGGCGCCGTGTTTACCTTGTGTCGTGGCGGCCATGTTGGATGAGCTCAGCGCAGCGTCCGCTTCTAGTTCATACCCGTATAATATTTTTTAGCAAACGTACAATTTTTTTAGCTGTGTTTATGCATCTGAAACTTGCACAGTTGCTAAATATTACTGTTCTGGTTTAAACACATGTACGTTAGCTATTCAATGAGAGGGATAATAATAAAAATAAGAATATATGAGAAATAGCTCTGGCAAATGTTTGTTACGTCAACCAAACCGTTTTCCGACTAAACGTCTTTGAATATCGTAATTCAAGCTCTATCGGGTACGAAGAAAGGAGGAAGTTCATAAGCCACGTACTAATCGCAAGTAGGTGTATTCCCTACCCTCCTGTTATAGTATTTTCTGAGACCTACTTCAATTATCACGTAGTTAAGGGAAATGTTTCATACTTTCTTTTGAGCTTTAGGAAAAGAAAAGGATATTTGTTATCGGACAGTTTGCCTAGACGATGCTTCACCTGCGGCCATTCCCCCCACCAGACATTCTGCTTACGAGCAATTATGCATGGTAGACAAAATTGGTTTTAAGTTACCAAAATATCTTTGGCGCTGCCCGTTCTGTCTGCCACGCCTAGAGATAAATAGAGATTTAGAATCGAAGCAATAGAATACAATCGTGTTAAGTGCAATAACTTGGGCTGGAGTTACGTGGAGTTGAATACGCCACATAATATGTTGCATGTATGTGGAGTTGAACTGGGTCATGAATTAGGCGGAGCTGTACGGAGTGGCATGAGCTACATGAACTTGTACGGAGCTATATATGAAATTATGTAGAATAATACGAAGTTATATGGACCTAAATGGAGGTCTATCGAGCTTTACGGAGTTTTAGAGAGTTAGTTGGATTTACATGAAGAAGAAGTTCTATAGAGTTGCAAGGAAATAAATGGGGCTATTTGGAATTATTTAATGTTATATGGAGTTAACAGAACTTATTCAGAGTTGGATATGTGGAGTTTACGGAGTTATGCGTACGAGTGTGTAGTGTCGTTGAGTTGGACTGAGGATAATGCATAAGTAGTGAGTTTTGTGACTTGTATGGAATTATGTTAGTGTATGCAGTAAGGGGGAAACCAGCTAGCTTAACAGCTAAGACACACGGGGTTATACTGTGTTCAATGGAATAAAAAAGAGCTGAAAAAAACTGATGTGACTGAGGCAATACGGAATCGAACGGAGTAACATAGAAGTAAGTGGATACATAATTAATGGCATTAGATTGAGTAAAAATATGTAATATTACGTATAGTCTAATTTAAATAAAATGCGGAGTTTAGGAACTCAGTGAGGGCCTTGTAAACAGCGATAGGCGAGAAACGTCAGAAAGAAATAGAAGAACTAATGGGAGCGCGAATGAAGCGAAATGGGCGCAAAAGAAAGATGTCCCAAAGACCTAGGTAAGTCTAACGCAACCTATTTATTAGTTCCGTTACAGTAATTACTCATACCATAGGGTGGGCGATCCTAACCCCCCCTCCCTTGGGGCCTGAATGGTATACACTTTGTATCATGATTTATACTACAGCTTATGACCCACTCCTACCATATAAGGCCTAAAGGCAATTGATAAAATGCTGATATACATATATACTTCGTAAACAATACCGCGACCGCAGAAAGCAAACTATTGTTGGTGACGCCATGAATGCACTCAGTAGCGCGTAACCAATACTTCTCTGCGTAGGTTATTGATAAAATGCAAAGTTATTTTTCGTCCATTTGCTGTCATTTGGTGTCCTCGTACTCAATGATCGTCGCCCACTGTTGACTTTACTAGCAAACTAGTCTTTCTTGTTGGCACACACGTTCCTTTAATAACAAAGAAAAATTTGCGTCTGGTCTGAGCCAGGTGCCTGCTCCACTAAAAAAAAAGTTTTTTGTTAAATTGCATCTATTATTTCTTGGATCTATTTATTTATTTGGCATTTTCAGTAATCCGTAGGTATAACTAGTGCAGGCTTAGCTTTTGAATATATTGTATCACTACCAAACCTAAAAGTTATGGATTGCTTTGCTGACCCTCTCTGTTATATTTTCAACCTGTGCTTAGAGACTGGTGTATATCTCGATATCCTTAAAACATGCACGTGTAATTACACATTTCAAGTTTGGTAGTTCTAGTGATGTAGCAATTACAGACCTATATTCATGTTATCTATTTTCAATAATTTTTTTGAAAAAACATTCACTCTAGACGAACAAATTTCCTCTCTTCCCATAATGCTTCTTTCAGCAAGCAGTTAGCCTTTCGAATTATATTCTATTATTACCTTAGTAATCTTTTAAATCGTAATAGTCCCATCAAAGTGTTTCCTAGATAAAGCATACACGATAGGTCAAGTACTTGATCTTAGAATGTCATGCAATAATAATTGTATTTACTCTTGTAATCCAGCTTAGCCGAAAAATATGAGAAACTATTCAAGCTATTTTTTACACGTTGGTTAACACGCGTCGGTCGCGGCACTTACGTAAACAATAACACTACTGGACCGCTCACAGACCTGCAATAACAGGTATATATATTTTTTTCTTTCATTTTACCGAGCAAAAATTGTATGGCTTCTGCATGTTATGTGTTGGCTTCTGCTCTAATATTACTGCACTGGAAGAAAAGAAGTTTGTTTCTTCGAGGCTTTAAAAAATTCCTATATCTCTGGGTTTAATTATACACGTCTGAACCAATATCTCTTGCCGCGGTTTGAAATTCTAGAAGACAGAAAGGCATAGGTAGAAGACGAAAATGAATAAAACATCAAAGTATCACTCATTCGATTGCAGGTCCAGAATGCCTTATAATGGATTGGATAAAACTCACCTAATTTTCTGCTTGAAAATACGATGCACTTGATTCCAAGACGTGCTTCTGACCCACGCGAGCATTTATCGGGTTATATCCATCGACTCTTTTACAAGTCAACGCTCTCTCGAAATTTCATCCTTCGGAAAGCTGAAAAATTCCTAGAACCTTTGATGCGCCTCTCTCTGCACCCATAAAAAGTGTCTTATATCCTAAAAACGCAAAAGGGATGATGAACATACAATGGAAGATAGCTATTTATCAACTTACGAGTAACGATCATGTCCATGTGACGTCACAAGCTTATTCTATATAACGTTTGCATTGTGTTGCAAAGCAGTTGTGTGTAATAAACCTATCAAACCTGTCAATACGCTCCTGTGAATTAAAAGTATAATAACAATATTTATGCATCTCATTTAAAGGCACTACATATCCGAACCTAAAAAAAATATTACTGACGAAATGCCATTACCTGCTAATTTCAAATAATTTCACTAGTTCAGCATTTATTTTACTGTCTAAAAGTCCTTGCTATTAGTAGTACAAAATATCTAAGCAAGTTAATAGAGGTAAACTAGTAAATGCTTGATTAGGAAACTGCTTTATTATATAAAGCAGGCGAAATGTCTGCCAGGCAAAATGTCCATTAGCAAAATGTCCATTAGACGAAATGTCCAACAGGCAAAGTGTCCATTAGGCAAAATGTCTCTTAGGTAAAATGTCCATTCGGCAAAATTTCCTTGAGCCGAAAGTCCGTTAGAGTACAACAGTCTGCAGGCAAATTGTCCTTAGGCCAGCAGCCCATACGGAAACCGTATGAGCACCGTATGGATTTAAATATATAAGATATGTACTTAATGATTTTCTGTCACGCTGTACAGAGACAAAATAGTGGAAACATTAATCCTCGCCATAAAACCCATAGTACTGCACAGAAAGTGGTGTGCATGGCATCAGTTATATTGATACTGGCCCTTGGCTATTTATATTCAAGCTTGTACCCAGAATTTTGAGTTGGGGTTCGAGAATACCTTAGACGAGCATATAATAGCAAAGAAAAGCGGAGATTTGTTGCAGTACTCTGTTTCAACACTAAATTTATAGCGGTGTAGATCGCAAATATATATTAAATATTTCCCTTGCCAACAATGATCGTTTCATGCAAAAAAAAAAAAAAAAAAAATCTCGGGCATGTTGTCTACACCTGTTATGTTCCTCACGAACCCCCCTCCCCAAACTAGCGCCTCCCTCCCTCCCCCCAGCGACGAGTGCAGGCCCTTGTTCAAGAACACCTCGTAAATTCAGCCCCTGTCCAAGTAAAGCTGCCCAGAGCTCCCGTTTAATTATGTTTTACTTACTTCTGTGTTTTACTTAACGTTCATTTCCGCGTGTCAGCAAAACTGAAATTGGTAATTAAAAGTTGTAATTAGACTTCCAAGCGAGAGCTTTTTTTGTACCTCGTTCTGTTTCTTGCAGGAGGGGAGAGCGTGAGACTTGGACGGGCTGCTCTAGGTAATTAGTGGCGTGTAGGGGTGTGTTTGCGGGGGTGTATGT
>LQNS02277602.1:23175304-23193638 GCA_001587735.2 Parhyale hawaiensis | reverse complement strand
GCCTCAGCCAGAATAAAACTTACTCTCAAGTCTCTGCCTCAGCCAGAATAAAACTTACTCTCAAGTCTCTGCCTCAGCCAGGATAAAACTTACTCTTAAGTCTCTGCCTCAGCCAGGATAAAACTTACTCACAAGTCTCTGCCTCAGCCAGGATAAAACTTACTCTCAAGTCTCTGCCTCAGCCAGGATAAAACTTACTCTTAAGTCTCTGCCTCAGTCAGGATAAAACTTACTCTCAAGTCTCTGCCTCAGTCAGGATAAAACTTACTCTCAAGTCTCTGCCTCAGCCAGGATAAAACTTACTCTTAAGTCTCTGCCTCAGCCAGGATAAAACTTACTCTCAAGTCTCTGCCTCAGCCAGGATAATACTTACTCTCAAGTCTTGCCTTAGCCAGGATAAAATTTACTCTCAAGTCTCTGCCTCAGCCAGGATAAAACTTACTCTCAAGTCTCTGCCTCAGCCGGGATAAAACTTACTCTCAAGTCTCTGCCTCAGCCAGGATAAAACTTACTCCTAAGTCTTTGCCTCAGCCAGGATAAAACTTACTCCTAAGTCTTTGCCTCAGCCAGGATAAAACTTACTCTCAAAGCTCGCCCTCAGCCGCTATTCAAATCGTTAGCGAGTGTCCCAGCAGGATACCAATTCTCTATTCAAAATGATTGACATATTTGACAACGGCGTGAATGAATGATTTTGTAAGTGAATAATGAATGAATGTTCACATTGGAGAGACTGGCGAGGAATAAATAAGGGAAGGGACTGTGGAGTGATACGGGGATGATGGGATTTGCAGACCTTCTTGCGGTTCAACGACGGCAGTAACCATATCATTGCTATCGTAGACATTGCTAATTTAACGGGCAAGGCTGGAGTTTGGGGGATGGACGATGACGAAAATGCTGCATAGTTTAGCACTTCCGTTCAATAAAAACAGCTATTGATGACGCTATATATTCTCATATTAAGTTTTCCGCTTTCCTTTTTGAGGCTACTAATGGTTCTGACTATTTTAGAGTAGGTATTGGTGGTTTTACTGTCAGCGGCCCTGTGGTCTTGTCAGCTATCACATTATTTAGCAAACAAGCGAGAATGCAATGTCCCATCACTGTATTTGAAGGTATTAATGATAAAAATGCTTCCTAAATCATATATGGGATGCAGGTGCAGGTTGAAAATTTTCTCCCAGGAAACGGTCAAAGGAATTCCGCCTTCTAATCTTCTCAAAATGAACTTAGTAAACCGGAATTGCAAAAAGGCCCGAAAAAATAGCTGCAAATGAACAGTTCTACTGATAAAATTCATGAGATAACTAGAGAAGCAATCTTAGAGCACATGCCTCTGCCAATTAAGGCAGTGTTAACAAATAATTCAAACTGGTTCTGAAGCCAGGATTTCTTTTTGTCATTTCCAAAATTTGGCCATTTGTGCCTCCAGTCATTTTTTAAGCCCAATGCAGACGAGAAGCAAAAATTGCCGAGAGTGCCATTTCGCCAACAAATGCTCTACCAGACTCAGCAAAAAAGTTGCTTAAAGAGCGAGCTCAGCAGGATGCGTCTAGGCCAAATTTCCGCAACTGTCAAGCAATTTAAAGCAACTTGCAGCCCAGTTTTCCCTGTTATGTCTTCACTACTATGGTATGTAACACCTCTGTTTTCTTATAAGTCTACGTTGAATGGTGGCGATTGTAACTGCAAGGTCAAAAGTATAAAATACATTTGTCTCCAGGCTACAATGGTGATATCCGCAGGAACCCACATCTTAAAATTTATTTACCAGCTACCAGATATTACAAAACATTCAGTTGCTGAGTACTATGCACGGTGAATAAAACCAAGCAACTAAATTTCCTAAATTAATAACAACAATTGTCTTTCGTGCAACATTTCAGCTGTAAGAACGTTTCCCCCGCGACTTGTGCATTGAAATGTCGTGCCATGCTTGACGATCCGACAATTTTGTCTGGTCGAAATCCGTGAAGATGTCGCTCGTTGGCGCACGGCTTAGTAGTTCTTGTAAATTTTCTAAAGACCCACTCATAACTGCTTGAGTTATGTACCAAGAAAAAAACAGGCAGGCAACAAACAAATGGTTGAGCGGATCTTCACTAAAAATTAATCATCTATTCCTCCTAGCCAAGGAAGGATGATGATACGTAACAGGTTAGCGCACTGCCGAGCACGGCGGACGTACGATGGAGCGGTGACGTGACCCAACAATATTATTGTAGCTAGGTTAAGGAATAACAATTGTCTACGAGAGTTTCGATGTGAATTATGTATGCCACTGCTAATTTTACGGGCGCACGCGCACATGTGCCCAAATTTGCAATGCCACGCAATTCTGCATCCGAAGGCGTTGCAGCGCACAAGGCTTCGGCTTGAACATTGCTATGCCGCTAAAAAGAATATCTAAGGTATGAATCGTTTCTAGCAGTTTCTACATTATAACGAGCAGCAATGGTCAAGCTTATAGAATACCTCCTACTTCTGTGGTAGTTTAATTTGCTATGAAGCATAGGTTTAGCGTGACATTCAAGCGCCAATAGTAGTAGTCACTCACGGCAACGTGACGGCCGAAGCCAAAATTTGAGTGACTGAGAAATTTTTGCGACAGTGTACCCACGCTATTAAACAGCCATCCATGGTCGGTAAAGAAACGGCAAATAATAATTTATCATTTAGGAAAAATTGCACAGCAAGATTCGCTGGCCGGAAAATAATTGTTTCGAAACAAATTCTGGGTTTTACGTTCGTGTCTGACTGGCACATTCCTTTCAACGACAAACATGATAAGAATTATATGATTGCGCAAGCTGAATCGTATATGTCACCATACTAGCGGTCAAAAAATAATTCAAACATCATAATTCTTTAAATTGATTCACTATATAAAAACTTTCTGGGCGAAGGTGCAGTAACCAATGTATGCGCTCCTCTGACAGGATAGCTTGATATACTCGTCTACAGGGTGTTGGAAAATTCAGTGCAAACATTTCAACCACAAGTAAAGTCATCGTAGCCGTACCCTGTGGTGTAATTTTTTGGCAAAATTCAGCTTTTAAAAAAGTTACACTTGTAATTTTTCTTTCAAAAAACATTTTTCGATGCAAAAATTTCAAATTTCATACGATTTTGACGAAAATTAGTAGTAAAGTAAACATTCCAATGCTCTATGAGCCCATTTGTCAAAATTTGAAAAGTGCAAAATAATTGGGAAAATGACGTTCAAATTGAAAATAGGCTACACAAATTAATTTTCACACTCCTGACAAATGCGATTTCTACGATGAAAGCCTATTTCAAGACCTTACAGATGATGAATTACATGACAAAAAATAAGCAGATTAAGTGCATTTGTGAGAAGGAAAACTGATATTAGTTCACCAGTATTGACGCGCACCCGCATGTTACCCTGCCACTGCACCAGATAGGCATGGGTAGACGAACGTCAGTGATGAGGTAAGGGATTTTACTACGTTTAAGGAAAATTTTTTGGATAAAACACAAGTTGTACTATCTAAAGTTATTAAGCATGGTGAAATTTACATACATTATGTTTTTAAGCAATCTTTTACTTTTGGAACAACATTTTATTTTCGTTATTTTTTTGTCCGTTGGTTATGAAGCTCGTACAGTATACGTAAAATTGAATTTTAAGCACATTTTAATCCTGATAGTTTTTTTTATTTTTTCAATAGTTTTTAAAGCAATGTTGATATGATACCTCTTTGTTTTTTTAACAATAACAAGCCTACGTGACGTGCGGGGCTGGCCCGGCGCTGGTACTGTTGGCAGTTGATCGGTGATCAGTGTAGAGACGTTAGGTTAGGTTAGGTTAGGTAAAGTTAGGTTAGGTAACGTTTGGTAAGGTCAGGCTACGTTAGGTAAGGTTTGGTTTGTTAAGGTTAGGCTAGGTTAGGTTAGATTGACAGCTATTTTAATTTCACTTTTCAAGATCGTCTAGTGTGCCGACAAACATTGTTATACGTACAGAGGGCATAATTATCAACATTTATTTAATAACCAGTACGAAAATCGAAAAATCTCATGAATAAAGTGTTCTTCAAGTTCAATTTTACGTATACTGTGCGAGTTTCATAACCAACGGACCAAAAATAATGAAAATAAAATGTCGTCCCTAAAGTAAACGATTGCCCAAACATCATGTATGTAAATTTCGCCATGCTCAATAACTGTAAATAGTACATCTTGTGTTTCATCCCAAAATCTTCCTCAAACGAAGTAAAACCACTTACCGCATCACTGACGTTCGTCTAGCCATACCTATCTGGTGCAGTGATAGGGCAACATGCGGGTGCGCGTCAATAGTGGTGAACTTATATCAGTGTTCCTCCTGACAAATGCACTTAATCTGATTGTTTTTTGACATGCATTACACCATTCGCAAAGCCTTGAAATCTGCGTTCCTCTTAGGAATTTCATTTTTCACGAGTGTGACTATTAATTTGTGCATTCTATCTTATATTTGAACGTCATTTTCCCAGTTATTTTACACATTTTTTCAAATTTTGACGAATGCGCGCACAAAACACTAAAATGTTTATTTTACTACCAATTTTCGTCGAAATCGTTTCAAAATTGAATTTTTTTACAGCCAAAATTGTTTTTCGGAATAAAAATTAAAAACGCTATAACTTATCAAAAGGCTGAATTTAAAAAAAAAAATACACCACAGGGTACGGCTATGATGACTTTACTTGTGGTTACAATATTTGCACTGAATTTTCCAACACCCTGCATATATGTGTGTGACACTCCAAAGAGTTCATTGTTATTATTAATAATGTGTTTATTATTAATAAATTTAAAAACTTAAGGCTCCGTTCCCACTACATCGGCGATTAAACAAGAAACCAGGAGCATATAGCACGTTCACAGATACTGGGAATTCAGAACCGAAAGTGTTCCCTTACAACATCAACGCTCATGGGGAGGCGAATTCGGGAAAGAAAAGGAAGAAAAGCATAAGACATCAGCAGTAAGAGTAAGAAACTAGAGGGAAGCATGGTATAACTACGCAAAGGTAGCCCCACGCGCATCTCCAACGCAACCTCCTTTGTTTGCTAGCCAGTTGTGACGTCATCTAGAGACTAGACGCGCTCCTCCCACCATAGGCTCCATCAACGATTTTGGGTTTTTTTATTTGCTTCACAAGTTCTTTACATATCACAACGTGTCAAAAATGCAATTCAAAAATTTGCAATTTATTGTAAAAATCCTGAATAGCTCTCCATGGCTTAATAAAATAGCACTGTAAGAGAATCCTCTGGCGAGAAACTTATTAATTGCTTTACCGTATTTTGAAGGCAGCTGGTGCAAAAACGTGACATTAGGCTTTTCAAGGAATGCATGAAACAAATATATATTTAAAAAAACTAGTAGTTCATCAATAATTTTCTGTCAAAATTATAGTCAACTATAACTGTGTATATCAACTAGAGAATATAATGCGAAGGGACTGTTGAAACATGTTTCAGCAGAAACACGTAAACGCCATCAATCAATTAATTTAAATTGTTTTCCCCGAAACAGCTCTTTTCCAATTTTTTCTGTCATAATTGAGGGATACTACGTTAAGCATCACTTCACAGTTGGTAAGTTGTAGTGTTATTTTAGTGGTATCTCACAGATTCGCAGATAGAACGTTAGGTAAGAAAACTGATGTACAAATATCTTTTTTCGAGTTGGAAGTAATGACTCCATTTCATGCAAAAATAAGTAAGGTAATGCAAACTATTCATATGCTAGCTGTAGGTACTTCAGTTAAGGAAAGTTAGACTAGAAGGCAGGTAGCTCACGTTAAGCCCACTGTGCATGGGAATTACCCAATTGCAGCACTAACTCGATTTCCGAACAAAGAGTTATATTTGATAGGTGAAAATAATAATCCCATCAAATAATAACTGTTTGTTCGAAAATAGAGTTAGTTCGGGAATTGGGTAATTTCTACAACTGTACGGTAGTGTGCTGGTGCTAATGCACGAAGATATCGGTTTGTTTATACTAGGACAGCTTCAAACGATCAAATTTTGATATTTTACTGCCTTTGACATATACCTATATAGCTAAAGACGAAGCCAATTTTTATTCATACTACACGGGAGAAAGTGCTGAGAACAACTCAAGCTTGTTTACTACGAAAACTTGTCGATTTATCATCTTTGCGAGTAGAATTTTATCTTCAAGATATCTGCATAAGCCCCTTGTCGATTGTTGATAATCTTTTACTCTAAAAAGTAAGAAAACAATTGACACTTAGCTTTTTTTGCTTACATTACTTTTATAAACTCACGCACAAGAACGGCACAAGCGTTCTTCATGTTTCCAGGTGACATGTTAGAACGAGAATGCAGAAGAGTCAGAAACTGGTCAAGCGATGGGGCTACCTTTACGTTATTATACCGTGGATGGAAATAAAGTTGGCATGAAAGACAACCGTCGCGGGAGCGAGTAGGTAAGACCAAAATTTTGGCATAACCCTCAAGTTTGGTATACATGCAATGTTTTTGTTCTATGTAGTAGTATAGGGTGTCTACTTTAAGAAGTCGACGGGTGCCACCTTGGCACTTTTGGGCAATTTTTTTATTGACGTCATAAGCCAAGCCCATCTTCTCACATACATTTTCATTATAACTTGTCTAGTTTTTAGAATAAACACATCATGTTGAGTAGCAAATTAAAGCTTATGGCAAATAGAATGTAAATACAAAAGGTAAAAGAGATAAAAGTAGAGGTCGCCTATAAGTATTCAAGGTAACACAAGGTCAACTGATGCCGTTAATTCAACAGGACTTTAAATTAATTATACAACATCTTATGCTCGGAGTCAAATCGAATTCTTTAATTGTATGAAATAAAACTATATGGTTCTCGATAGTTTGCTACAAAATATATCACTTCAAGAAGGTCGAAGTCTTAGAAATGTGAACGTAGTGCCTGCATGATATTCATGATACGGATCGAGTCACATACAATATGGCTTCTAGAGCTAAAGTGCACATCGTATGAAACAGTTATCATATGCATTGAAACGAATTTAATATTTTGTACCACGTCCTTCTGTTTTCTTCTCAACACTATCCTCGTTTTCCGATCCCACTTTCTGTCAAAGTTCATCCAATTCTTCTTCCTCATCAGTCTCGACGGCCCATTTGCACAGTGTTCTTTCGCTTCACAGCTGCAGTATGAAGTACATAAGTTCATGATGTGCTAGCAGACCGGCAGCCACACGGTGGCACTGACTTGCATCCTCAAGTAACGAGTGATAATACTTTCTTGGCAGCCTTCACGGTGCCACGAACAGAGGATTTGCTCTGCTATTTTCAATCCAAACACGGAAAAGTTTGTTCTAGAAGGTTCATTCTGATCGGATGCTCTTCAGATTAGCTCATGGAGACAAGCATGTGTGATATGCTCTATTGCTGGCTTGTCAATAGAAGGTTGGCTCTTGACCTTTGGAGGCTCTTTCGTTTTACTAAATAATGTAAATCTCGAATCGGTGAGAGGTTCAGCTATCTTTCCGCAGTGCAAGAGGAGGAAGTCTATTTTAGCTATCTGCCAGTCCATTTGCATCGGGCTAAGTAAATGCGTGTAGATTAAGATTTAATTCCAGCAGTAAGTTGAAAGTAGCAATTTTTCCATTGCTTAACGGAGAGGTTCCCGTATCCCTAACTGATGAGGCATGTACGGCTAATAACTTAAAGCACTTGTCTCCTAGCTTCAAAGCAGTGGCTTTGATATTACTTTTTCATAAGCTTCCTCGTGAAAACAAGTGAAGCAGATTTGTAGACCCAAACAACGACCACGAGTAGCTAACACAGGCCGAAGTCGTGATCGACAATTTGTATATACAGTACATGTAGCTGCATGTCAGAGCCACCGCGTTCCAGGAAAAACTGCACTTGCCGCTCAGCTGACACATGGTGAAGTTACTTCACACTGCAGCTGTGAAGCGAAATAACACTGTACATTGTGCAAATGTGCACATAAAGAAAACTGAGCATGCAGTCGACACTGATGAGGAAGAACTGGATAGGCCTCGAGAGGAAGAGGAATTGGAGCAAAAGCTTAGGTATTGGAGACAAGAAAACAGCAATGCATCATGTAAAATGTTGAATTTATAGTAGGCCTATATGTTATATGATTGTGTCAAATGACGTGAACTTGTGTTTCACAAGCCCTGTTCTAGGTATCTCTAACTACCCTCGACGGTGATGCGCCGCAACGGAACAAGTGAGTGATCTCTAACTTGAATTACCATCGTAAACCGGAACCTGCAAGTAATATACTGCTTACATTAGTATGACCTCAACATTCTTGTCTTGAAGTGATTTTTTTTTGTAGTGAGCGATAAAGAAACATATATTTTTATTTCGTTCTCTAAAAGTATTCGATTTGATACCATGCATGATATGCTACATGTTTAATTTAAAGTCCTGTTGAGTGAAAGGCATCATTTGACTTTGTATGACCTTGAATTACTTATAGGTGACCTTTACTTGTGTTTTATCTCTTTTAACTCTTATATTTACATTCTATTTACCATAAGCTTTAATTTTATACCAAACATGATGTGTCTATTCTAAAAACCAGATAAGTCATAATGAAAACGTATGTGAGAAGATGGGCGTGGCTTATGTAGTCAATAAAAAAATTTCCCAAAAGTGCCAAGGTGGCACCCGTCGAATCATTAAAGTAGACTCCCTATACCACTACTTTCAGCAAAACATTGCACAATATACCCAACTTGACGGTCCCGCTAAGTTTCTACCTGACTACTAGCTAATTGCTAGAGGAACCTATACGAGGTACCCCCTAGATCTCTATGACATTGGATGGACGAACCTAACTAACCTAACCCCAACGCCCACCTTATGCCTCCTGAGGGGAAGAAGGGGACAAACCCCCGTAAAAGACAGACTGCTTGCCTGCAGGAGATTCTGATAGGAAGGTTCTGCATTTCCTCTACACCTTCGTTGAACCAATGTGTATCAAAAGAATTAGATATTTTCTCCGTTTACCAACAAGGCTAAACTAATGCAACAAAATATGCCACAACGTAAAATTGTAGGCCCTGTATATTCATTTATTTCAAGTTACATATTACTACTAGGCAATACTTGTATCAGAAAGACTGTTTTATTTATATGTTTAATGTACGTTGGCTCAAAATTCCTTAGTGACGTTCAATTATTCGGTAATTATTCGATTAATTAAATGCCTAAATTTAACGGTTTTAAATATAGATTTGGATGAAAAACCGTGAGGAAAGATATATTAGAGTATTTTATTCTTGAGAATTTGATATTGTTAGGGCAATTGTTATAATATATACTAGCTATTTGCGTTGTTTTATTGCAACAGGCCTGCAGCCGGTAGCTCCGTTTGATTGTAAAATGTGTGCCTATAAGCTACGATGCCCTAAGTAGAATCAGTCCTACGATCCCAACCTCAAAAGCAAAGCATCAATGTGCAATGTTCAATGTTCGCCCGCTCAGCACAACAACGGCTGATAGTTTTCTTTCATTCTACCGAGCATTTATATGAATCATTTTGTCTAGTATTGACTTTTGCGTTAATATACCTTCGTCAGAAGAAAAGAAGTTTATGGCTCTGATGGCTTAATGTTTCTGTGCAAAATCCTTTTTTATTAACCCATTTTTCTTAGAGCTTAATTAAACGAGTCTTAACCTATATTTGGTTGCAGTATTTGTAGTTATAGACAGGAGCAGGTCAGAGATAGAAGACGCAAATAAATTGAAAACATAATGGTATTCACACACAGGCAATTTTAGCTCCAGGATGCCGTAGTAATGTTGGACAAAATTTACTTGATTTATTGGATTTTGAAGACGACGAACTTGAGTCCAAGATGTGCTTCTGACATATGCGAGCAGTTGTCAGATTGAATTCATTTAGTTTATTACAAGCCTTATTCCGACACTTGCTCAAAACATTATTCTTCTTAAAGCTAATGAATTTATAAGATCCTTTGATATGCCTCTTTGTAGAACCACAAACATCGTCGGGCATTTAGAAGACGAGTATGGGATAAACTCGAAACAATAAAAGTAAGCTATTCTTCAATGTTCAAGTAATGACCATACCCACGTGACGTCACAAGCTTATTCCTACGACGGCTCAGACACACCTGTTCCTTTATATTATCCTTGTCTCGTAACATATCTTACATTCCCTGTAAATTTTACCTTTTCAGTTATCTTGATGACAGACAGACAATTGAACAGACAAATGAACAAAAAGACAAACAAGCAGACAGACTCCGACGAAAACATAACCTGCTTGCTAGAGCTAATAAAGAAATTAAAATGAGATAAGATAATTACGTAATCCTAGACTACTGGGTTACTTTTGTAGCATAGCGTTACTCGGATTTGCTACGGAACGAGTTGGACCAACGAAACAATAAAATAACAAACGATGAGTTTTGGCATTTGCGTTGGCAGGCAAATGGACCCCGGGGCTCGACTCTAGAGTTCACAGTCCTGATTTTATTTTTGTACGAATGCTGTATTTTTCTATTCGGTGAAAATTAATATTTGTGACAGCCGCAAAGTTACCACGGTATTTTAATGACAACCCTAAAGGCATGCTGCTCTCGATATCAATGTAATCTATCTAATCAATTGTTTGTATGCTATTTACTACAATATCATGCAGCAGTCTTCAATTTCATCTATACAATTATGTACTTCTTCCTTCATGCGTCCGTCTCTCTGTTCGTCTGTCGGTAACGGTCTCGCTGATAGCTGTACGTATACTCTTCCAACGCGGCAAATCTTTATCTCTTGGCCCCACTCGAATATCTTTTTTTCTTATCCACTTTTTTGACTTGATTTATTTAATAATATCAAGAGATACAAATATTCAAATTTTGGTGGTGATGACAGATTTCAGGGAAAAAAAAAACAATTTCATAAACAATGCCTTGCTTGGCGGAGGTATTCGCTCTCAGAGTGCTTCTCTGGATTATTTTTAGTTCGCTTACGATCTTATGTACGCTTCTCTTTTCTCTTGGATCCGCCGCATATTTTGTTTTTGTATAATTTTTTCGTTATTTATCGAGTATCTTACGAATACAGTAACTTTTCTAGGCGTCTCTGAAGTCCACTTTTCTTCTGCTTTCCTTCTTTTGTAGTATCCTATTTTTTACATTTAAACTCTTTTCTTATTATCATTTTTTTCTTTTCTCCTTATACTGCCTCGAGAACTTTCTCCTCATCCCCAAATCCCCATCCTCCTCACTCCTCCTCAGCACCTCCCCATTCCTCCACCTCCCCACTCTTCGCACGAAGACTCCATTACCTTATTGTCCAGGGGCCTCAGTGCTTCCCCTCTTCCCCATTTCTCTTGGGGATTGCTCCGCAACTTCACTTCTGGCGATCCCCACGGGGATTGGTGCCCCCGTCCCTCCCCACCCCCTCTCCTGCTCCTGCTCACTCCGCCTTTGCTTTCTTCTAATGAGACGTACGTAAAGTGCGAATGAAATTGTGATGATGCTGAAATTGTGGTGATGCTGAAATTGTGGTGATGGTGAAATTGTGATGATGGGGAAATTGTGATGATGGTGAAATTGTGGTGATGGTGAAATTGTGATGATGGGGAAATTGTGATGATGGTGAAATTGTGATGATGATGATGATGCAATTGTGATGATGGTGAAATTGTTATGATGGTGAAATTTTGGTGATGGTGAAATTGTGATGATGGGGAAATTGTTGTGATAGTAAATATGTGATGATGAAATGGTAGTGAATGGAATATTGTAGTGATGGTGATGCGGCAATGATGGTAACGGGGCGGTGATGGTGAATCGGTGGTGATGGCAAAACTGTGATGACAGTGAAATGGTGACAGTCAAGTTAGGGCAATGGTGACATTATTGTGATGGTGAAATTATGATGATCGTGAAGTTCTATCAATGATGAAATTGTGGTGATTATAAATTGTGATGATAGTGAAACTGTGACAATGGTGAGATTATGGTGATGGTAAAGATGTTGGAATACCCGAGGAAGCAGCAGCTTAAAGCGCTGAACTCGAGACACTGGACGATGCAGGTTCGAATACCAACCTGGGCAACCGAGCTCTTGCAGCGCTTGATGCGCCGACTCAGCATTTTAATTGGATGCACACCTGCCGCGGAGATACTTACCTTTCCCATAAATGAGGTGGGTAGGGGACACGAGTCGTTGCATAAAAACCTTCCGTCCATAGCTCCATAGTTCTTGATGATCTGTGGTCGACTGCAGCCGTACACTTCCTTGGTACCAGTTGGCCTATGTCCGCAGCACGAACCAGTGCGTGTGAGTTTCCCAGGAGGGGATGCTATTGACGTCACTTTACATTTACGGTAATGAAGTAAACTGAAGATGATATAGAGGTCTTCACAAAATTAAGGTACCTAAAATGAATGTACTGTGGCAGTAGCAGTGCGATGATTGTGAAATTTTCGTCAGTAGAAAAATTGTCATGGTAGAAAAATTGTTGTGATGGTAAAACTGCACTATTGGCAAAATGGTTGTTAAGTTAAATTGTGGCAGTAGTCACATTGTAATAAGAGCAAGAATGTTGTGATGGTGAAATTATGAACGTACTGTAATTAACGTAGATTAAAATTGCAGTAATGCTGTGGCGACGATGAAAAAAATCATGGTAATGGTAAAATTCTTGCGATGATGAACTGTTGTAATGGTGAACAGTAGCGATTTGGAAATTGTAGTTATAGTAAAGTTGTTAAAATAATGAAGGGCGGTGACTGTCACATTTGATAGTGATGGGTCGGATGTAATTTTTTGGATATCTGTGGATGCGGATGCGCGTGCGGATGTTGTCATCTTCACAGCCGCAGATGCGGATGCAGATGTCAAAAAAGGTGTGGATGTTCCGTGGATGCGAATATTCTCCCCATCACTAAAATTGAATGTACGAAAAGTTAAAATAATAATGAAATGGCTGTAGAATCAGTGTGTGAGCAGTGGGGAAATTATTTATGACACAATGAAGTCGGCGCTTGCTGCACAAAATACTACTGTGGGACCAGGGAAATATTTTAACTTTTTTTTACAATTTTGGAAGTTAGTAATTAGCTATGAAGTTGTGGTTTAAATTGCGACTTTATGAAACTATGATACTGATCAAACTAGGGCGATGAAAATGCTCGGAAAAAAGTCTTACATTATCAACCTCCATTCCATTTTCCTTATCATTCAATTTTCCTACAATCGATTTATTACTATTACCTTCTTTACTCTTGCAATTTCACTTTCCACATTTCCCCTTAACCTTCACCATTCCACGCGCAAACTTTTTCCCCATCTTCACCATTTTCATATTTCCAACTTTTTCTCCTTCCTCTCTGTTGCAGTTTTTCTGCGTTTCCTTCTTCTTGTCCGTGCACATCTAGTACGGTCACCCCTCCTCGCTAGAAAAATCGATTCATTTATTAATTCTGCTAAATTATTTGAAGTACTGTACATTGTACTCATGTATGCTAATCTATATTATAGCAAACTAACCTAAACTAAGGTAAGAGGACCTTACTTAACCTCTTCTTACCTTACATAATTAACCTCATGTTACCTAACCTAACCTGATCTAACATAACCCAAACTCGTCTAACCTACAATAACTTAGCCTAACTTAACCTTATATTACGTAGCCTATCTCTGTACCGGTGACATTTCAATTGTGATGGGGTATTTTTTGAATAACCTCGCTCCTGGACTGCGAAATTATTAGAATACTTCGTGGCTATTGCATCACCACCAGTTTTGATCGGAATTTACACTTCATAAGTGCGACCAATACGGTCTAAATGTCTGGCTCATATCCTCCCATTAACGTTGACAGTAATGCCTTTTAAAATTTTCCAAGGGTATATCATCGTAGAGCGCTCGAATCGCCTTTGCATTGAGTGCATTTGAATTTGAGTAAGTCTTTCGTGATAGCTTAATTCTTGCATGCTCTGGATTTTAGCTGTGAACGATCTCTGGATAGCCTCGAGGCGCTCTAGGTCTTTCCGTTTGCTCGGCATCCAAAGAGGTGAAATGTATTGTATCCTCGGCAGAATCAATTGTTTCCATAAGGTGAGCATCGAGTCTTCCTCTCGTGAAGGGAAAGTTCGATTTACCCACCCATCCGTTCCGTAACTGTTCAGATTTTGTTTCGTTGAAGGTTATGTTCTTAACCGATGTCCACTTCCCTACTGTCACGCGTTTCTCGTCGTTTTACTCCTCCTAATTGGACTCCTTCCTCACCTTATCACTTTCTCTGTTTCCACTGTTTCTCCATTATTTCACCTCCCCTATTTCATTCCTTCCTCACCATATCACTTCCTCTGTGACAATTGCTTCTCCATTATTACACTTCCCTTATTTCACTCCTTCCTCACCATATCCCTTTCTCTGTTTCAATTGCTTCTCCATTATTACACTTCCCTTATTTCACTCCTTCCTCACCATATCACTTTCTCTTTTTTCAATTGCTTCTCCATTATTTCACTTCCCTTATTTCATTCCTTCATCAACATATCACTTTCTCTGTTTCAATTGCTTCACCACTATTTCATTTCCCTTATTTCACTCCTTCTTCATCATATCGCTTTCTCTGTTTCAATTGCTTCTCTATTATTCCACTTCCATTATTTCACTCCTTCCTCACCATATCACTTTCTCTGTTTCAACTGCTTCTCCATTATTGTACTTCCCTTATTTCACTCCTTACTCACCATTTCACTTTCTCGCTTTTCATTCCTCTGCATCATTTCCCTTCCCTAATTCAATCCCTCCTCACCATTTCACGTCCCATGCTTGCTCTCCCTTCTCACCATTTCCCTCTCTCTACTTACACTCCCTCCTCATTCCGCAACTCCTCTCCCCAGAAAAATCCCCCACCCGCTCCCCCATTTCTCCTTCTCTAATTACACTGCACCCTTCAAAAATGAACCTTATTAAAGCGGGATGCCCGACTAACTTTAATTATCGGACGTTTGGAATTGCTTCTCGCGCGGGGCCCGAGCCCCCTCTTCCATTCCTTACTTCCCCTCCCCCTCTTCCTTCCCCTTTCCTTCAAAGCCTCTCCTTGCTTTCCCAAAATCCCCCTTCATTACAACCTTTCTGTTGTTCTGAAGCTCCGTCGTTTCTCAGGCTCTGTTCACTTTTTCTTGAAATTCATATTCACTTTCAGAAAAAAACCGGTTTACTTTAAAATTGTCATTTTATCTCGTTAGATGTATCGCGATTTTCATCTCTCGTATCTTTTCACTGTGGTATCTGGCCACAAGATATTCCATTTTCGCGTTTTAAACTGACATGCGCTCATTGAAATTATCCAGCTGCCCTTCATTCCTAGTTCATTATTCCTATCTTTCCAGTATCGATTCTCAACACTCATTCCCACCCTACCAATTATTAGGCTATTTTATTTTTACCCGCCCTCACCATTTCCAAGTTATCTTTCCAAATTTAGTCATTTCTGAACTCCTCTCTTCAGTTATCTCAATTTTTAGCCTATAGACTAGTCTCCAGTTCCAACATTCCCATTTCCCTTGCCCATTACCCCCTCCTTGTTCTGATCTGCCTGCTTACCCCCACTCTTTCCTTCCCGATTTATGGATCCCGTTTCCACATTCCCTCTGTCCAGTATCGCCTTTGCCGCATTCCCTGTCCCTCTTCTCATGACTTTTCTTCAGACCCAGCATAGTCTTTCGTTGCATCACCCATTATTTCCCTTCCTGATTCCCACTCCTTCTTTACTCGTAGGTACCCAATTCGTTCTTTTTCCTCCTGGCTTTGCCACTTTGATAGTCTCAGAGCAAAAAATAAACAAATAAAAGTCTAACAGTTTCTCACATAACACATTATCTTATCTGAAACTCCAGGTAGGAGCGTTGTCTTCGCCGCTTTCAAGCGTGTTTCAAGAGTTGGAAGTAACCCGATTACGGTAGAGGCGCCCAAGTGCTCTATTGTACAAAGCGAAAATGAGTTTTCAAACGTCTCACGGGTAGTCTTAAAACTGTGTTCCATGAGTCGAAACCATGGTACCTTTCTAAAGATCCAGGCAAGTCAATCCTCGAAGGTGGTATTTTGCCAGTCCTTTCTTTCGATGCATCAGTGAAAACCATTGCTCGTAATCTGGACTATACTCATGTCTCATTCACGTGCAGCTTTCTCCTAAGTTTTCTACCTTGTTTTACCTACTTTTAATTAAATGCCAAGAGTAATGTTCAGGTCGGTTTCGCTCGCATGCTGTGGAGGGAACGTTTTTGAATCCTGTAAATTCATCAAAACGCAGTTTTACTCACACTCGTGCTTTTTTTCGGATGGATGTGAAGGATTCGCAGAGGGAAAGATTTCTGAGGCTGAACTTCGTCTTTTTTTCGGCGCAGGTAGAACTACTTACGGCATCTTCCATCTACACGTCCCCACATTATTTGCTCCTCACCCCTTTCAACTCCATTACTCTAATGCTAAACCCCTTTACTCATTTCCTCACACCAGGCTTCCCTCTCCCCATTACACGCATCCCTTAGCTATACTCCCAATATTACCACTCCAGTCACATTTCGTACTTCCCCACTCCCTCAGTCTAGACCTCAGTGTCCCTCTTCTCCATTCCTCCCTTACTCATATTATTCACTCTTCCCCATTCCTACCATATTCCTTTACTCATATTCTTCACTCATCCCCAATCCTCCCCACAATCCCTTGCTCATATTCTTCAGCCCCACCCCCATGCCACCCCAAGCCTCCTGCCCCCACAGCCCCACAAGTCCCCCAGTCCTAATTATGTGGAGTTAGCAGCAAAAGTGGCATCATACAATACAGAATTCCAGCATTAATTAAAACATGGCATCGGTAATTGTCTTGAGGCTCCTGGCGCGGTGCTGCTGCTGCTGCTGCTGCCTGCTTCCCTGCTGCCGGGAATGGGAATGGCGCAGAGGGAATGGATCATGTGGGAGTGAGAATGAATCATGAAAGAAATAGATCAATGCACGAATATGGAAGGATCATATATGAATGCCGATAGATCATAGAAAAATGTGAGCTAGTTGTATTAAGATGAAAAATGGGTGATTTAAACAAGGAAGTTGTTCACACAAGCCTCTATATGGATCATGTGAGCATTGGACCTCGGTTCCATTATAAAGAGACTGCGTAGTGTAAGGAAGGAATGTGACCATTTGGGAATGGCGGGTGACATGGGAAAAAGAGAAGCAAATTCGAAAATAGCTATGTTCTTTTTTATACATTAATGCGGACATAGTATACATATGACATAACCGTTAATACGGTCCCACGTAACCGTCTTTAGTGTGTTTCTCGTTGCCATCGTTAGGGTCCACCCATGACAAGCTAAGGAGGAGGCTCCGGATGAGGCCTAGGGAGAAGGGGGGGAAGAGAAAATTGAAGAGTGGAAGAGAAGCTAGGAAACGCGCAGCCCCAAACGGGTCCAGCCAGAGACTGCTCACCAAAAGATCAGAAGGGTGACTAGAATACGAGAATAGGTGACAAACAGACTGTTCGCCCTGTCCGCAGAGTTAAAAGGAGGGATCATCGATCCGTCCCACTCGGAACTTATAATCCGCTAATTATTAGTATTATTTTTAAAACTTCAAGCCCGGGCCGCCACGAACAGGTAGTACAACCCAAATGAAGCAGTTTGCAACACCGGGAAGCCCGAAACGCTGCTAAAGAACATCCAACAAAAAACCATTAACAGCTGACTTAAAGGCCTGCAGGCCAACACGGCCGAAAGCCGATGCCGGTAATGAATTGCAAACCCACGCAAAACAGTCCACAAAGCACCGACTGAATTGACGAGTTCTGCATCTAACACTAAAGTGAAAGCATGCGCGTCAATCGCAGCACGTGTAATCCTCCTTGAGACCTTGAGGGCTAGGACAGATGAATACAAC
The DNA here is from genome assembly GCA_001587735.2 of Parhyale hawaiensis. NCBI lineage: Eukaryota > Metazoa > Arthropoda > Malacostraca > Amphipoda > Hyalidae > Parhyale > Parhyale hawaiensis. Next base: position 23,175,679 of record LQNS02277602.1, on the reverse strand, counting down.
CAATGTCTTTCATTGTTGCAAGCCTTATAAAACATACAGAGTCCAGCAACCTCTCTCCTATGAGACAGGTTCACCAGATCATTTTCGGCACTCAGCCTGCTGGCTGAACTAGCAAGTCGGTCCAGCAGACGCAAGTGACTGTCAGCAGCTGAAGCCCAGACCGGTGAGCAATACTCCAACACACCTTGAGTCACCTTGAGAGTCTTCGGAAGAAGTCCAGGTGACGTTGTTCACGTCACCCCACGTGTGTGGAGATACTCTGCTGGGTGTCTTCTGTGGTGCCGCAGTTTGCGACCAAAGAGAGAGCCAGCAGCGAATTATCTCCACAGTGCACGTAACCGCTGACCGCTGGTCTATCTGGTATTCTTCTTAAAT
>LQNS02277602.1:23137257-23150216 GCA_001587735.2 Parhyale hawaiensis | reverse complement strand
CTTTCTCTTCACGAGAGGCAGACACAATGCTCACCTTATGGAAACAACTAATACTACCGAGGATTGAATACTGTTCACCTCTTTGGATGCCCAGCAAACGGAAAGACTTAGAGCGCCTTGAGGCTATCCAGCGATCGTTTACTGCCAAAATCCAGGGCATGCAAGATTTAAACTATCACGAAATACTTGCTCAATTTCAAATGTACTCCATTCAAAGGAGATTCGAGCGCTTTACGATTATATGTGTAAGGAAAATGCTAGAAGGCATTACTGTCAACGTCAGTGGACGAATCCAGGCCAGACACTCAGACCGTATTGGTCGCACTTGTGACGTGCGAATTCCGATCAAAATTGGTTTTTGACGTAGTGGCCACAAAGTGTTCTAATAGTTTCGCCGTTCGGGGGTCGAGATTATTCAACGAAATGTCACGTCACATCCGAAATGTCACCGGTACAGAGACTGGACGCATACTTACTGAAAGTGCCAGATAAACCTGTTGTAAGCGGCCACGTTACCTGTGGGGATAACTCGCTGTTAACCATCCCGCTGATCACGGACTGCAGCATCACCTCTGCGCAAGATGGGTTGCGTGCATAACGCCACCTGGACATCGTCCGAAGTATCATCAAGGCAATCAAGGTAGTAACAGTTAATTGCTAGACTGGTAAAGTCGGGTCCAAGTGAAACATTCGTAGGCACAAATTGAGCGGGGATGTGCAGGTCGCACGTCGTTCCAATACATATTTAAACTCGGTAGCAAAGATACAGTCGCATGAACGATCTGTAAGCTACACATCCTCGCATCCAGTTGACCGTGCAACTGTATAGCGTGGCCTCGGTATAATTTTCGTCGACCTGTCAGATCCTGACTGTAAGCTCATCATTAGAGCCCGGACATTAAGCAACAACGGTCTATGCGCTTTAAGCAGTAAAAATAATCAAGTATAGCATCCAAAATAAGCGCTTACGTTGACGAATTTAAGAATTCTACTTTAGGCAGGAAAAAAATGCAAAACAAAATAAGCACCCACATTTCCCTATCATAAGCGCCCAAAATAAAAAAAAAAAAGATAATATTTCAAAAATTTTTGGAGCTATATCCACACGAAGTTCAGTTCTTAAACAAACTCTATCGATATAGGCTAGCTTGAAAAAAGTTTGTTGTAAGTTGTGCCACAGAGCAACGTAAAGTGCATGGAGTGTCTATAGGCGTCTTTTTGTGACCACCTTGCGGATCATTCCGCACGGTCCGTGCGCTTTTGTGACCACTTTTTGACGTTATTCTGATAGCAATCAACCGTAATCATAATGCCGGAGCCACACTAGGAATTCACTCAGACAACTTGATGCAAGGATGCGAGACTCTGACGTCATTTATACTACGGTATCTATGCTACCGATTTTAAATATGTATCGAATCTGCAGGCGAGCTGCTCATCCCAGCAATCAGTTGGGCGTAGAAATGCATATGTATCCCCGGCATTAGTAAAAATTGATCGAACAGTGATTTCACTTGCGGGCTGATCGTGCATGATCAACGAGTAAGGTATTACTACAGTTTAAGGGTATGAAAAAAGGCTGTTTTTTCTTATATAGTGTCTTTGACGTGCAGAATCCAAATCTGAAATCCGTTTTTTTTTTTCGAACGACCCTTGTTTTCTAGTTATGAGGAAAAACCTATCCCATTGTTTTCCTATGGGAGAAAATACCCAACGATGTCACCCAACGATGTTAGGTTATGTTGAAAACATTTCTTAAAAGTTGTCCATTGCACTGTGCCATCGTTGGGTATATTCTCCTATAGGAAAACAATGGGATAGATTTTTTTTTTCCAATAACTCAAAAACTAGGGTATTCAGAAAGAAATATACTCCAGATTTGGATTCTGCGCGTGAAAATACACTATATAGGAAAAAACACCTTTTTTTCTTGATGTCCTTAAACTATTAATATTCCATGAGTAATTCCAGTCGTTAGACAAGCAAAAATTATGTAGAAGCTTTCAATGTTATTGATGGCGCTGCCTTTGCTGGGGCGAGTATTGGCAGCTCTAAGCAGTCTGTGAACAGAGCAATTCTGTGATCTCTCATCTTCTCTTTCTTTCCTTATTCGCTCGCTGGGCTGGTTGCGTGGGGGTTTGTCAACCTTATGGAGTTTCCTCCTTTCTCACGTCACTAGTCTAGCGTATCTTATTAATTATAATAATGCTGCTTGTTATAACGTACAAACTGAAAAAAAAATACCTCATACCTTAGCTATTCTTTTCAGCGCGAGCCAAAAACTAGGGCGCTGCAGCGCAATCGAAAACTAGGGCGCTGCAGCGCAATCGAAAACTAGGGCGCTGCAGCGCAATCGAAAACTAGGGCGCTGCAGCGCAATCGAAAACTAGGGCGCTGCAGCGCAGTCGAATACTAAGTTGCCTTGCATTGCAACTCTGTCGTACGTTTCCCCACGCTCTTAGTCTTATGCCTGTGCATGTTCAAAATGTATTAAATACTGCTAGTTCATTTATCCATTGACCTCAAAATAATGAAAATTTTCAAAAAAAATCCATTCCCCACCGTTTTTTGGGCAAATACGATTGGAATCCAAAATTTGAAAATAAACATGGGTCTCTGGATTGTTTACAAAATCATTGGTCGTTCTTGTGCTTTTCAGTAATCACGATGATCATGATCACGGTGATTCTGGTCACGAATGTAGCCACAAAAAGACGCCTTATATACGCGCTATTCTCGTATGCTGTTGGGAGGATCGAACGCGGTACCATAACTACATCTTATTGTGATAACCTGCTAAAATTTTTTGGAAAATCCTAACGTCTTCAAATTCGACCATCTTCGATCCTCCCACGGCGAAACGCGTCGTGGGTGACCAAATTTCTAATTGTTCTTCTCATCGTATTCTTCAGTATTATTATTATTGAAATATTACACCAGACTGGCGACGTGAAACTAGAATAAAACTCTATAAAGTTATCAACCCCCACGGAATCAACCGAGCAAAAGAAGAAAGAAAGAGAGACTTAAGGATCACAGAATCACTGTTCACAAATCTCTTAAAGCTTTCAATACCCGCACCAACGAAGGCACAGCCGTTAAGATTGCTCCAAGCATCTACGCATGATGGTACAAACGAACGAAAATGCTGGCTTGTACGTTATCGTACCGGTTCCAGGACAAACTCATGAAGGGCACAAGGACGCCGAGTATGCAGCGCCCGAGCAAATGGTTCCGGAAGAAAAAAAGCCAGTGGATGAGTACGGCAATTATATATTTTGTAGAGAAAACAAACCCCACCAACTCTGCGACGATGCGCCAGATCACAAGGCACAGCACCATCTAGTATAAACGCACATTGGTGAACCACTCAGCGAAGCAAACTCAGATGACAATCAGCAGCAGAACCCCAGACTAAAGAGCAGCGTTCTAAAAGGAGAGTACATACCTACTGAAGCAGCGACGTAGCAACCCTACCGAGCCAAACACCTTCCGATGGGAAGTACGTCGTATAGGACCGATTTTCTGCGATGCTCGCGAGGCAACTGAACGGATGTGGGTCATAAACGTCAACTTAGGCTCAAATTGACACCCAGGTTTACCAGGTCATTACCCACAAGAAGCGACACACCTTCCAGTATGAGTGTGGCAAAAGCCGAAAGCAGGTCTAACTATACGTAACCTAGAAACAAGCATAGTTTTAGTCTTACGTGCATTTAATCTCATCCCCCACCTAGAACACAAGTAATAAATCACCTCCAAGTCACGCTGAATGAACTCCGAATTCTCCAACCTACTACTAGGATTCTCACAAACAGCCAGCAAAGTAACATTATTACCTTCCCATGAAGTAAATTATGAACCACATCGAACAAGTCGGCTGTACATATATGTTGCAGTGAATGTGTGAAGCCAGTAATTTCATGAAATCCCTGAAAATTTCAATCATTTCATGTAATGCCTATTTCACTCAGGGATTTCACGAAATCACCCTAATTTCTAAGAATTCCATGAAATCACTGAATTCAAGCAGCTATTATTACACGGATTCGCTGACGATGTAAATAGTAACATTAGACTCTTGAATTGATTATTATTTGATCTTTGCCTTCCTCATAAAGAATCTGACTTGAAGGTTTGCATGGATAGTAGCCTAAGAATTGGACTTGAGTCCGGTAGAGCTTCTCTTGGTCAATGACAGCCAGAAAGTCAGAAACAGAATGGCTTATGGTTCTTTCTATGCTGCCACATCAGTTCCGGTCCGTAAAAATGACCAATCTTTCACGATACAAATACCATTTCTGGGCCCACTTTCGTCTCCGTAGTTACATTTTACTCGTAAACGCTAAGCCGAGAGCCAACGCATCCTTGATGACACTCGGGAACAAATTGAATACTTTAGGAAAAGTTTGAGCGAGTAGGGTGAATGTCAAACTGTCAAATAATTTGACATTAGCAAATTTGACCAAAAATTTGAGTGTGTATGGGCAGCTTAACAACGTAGCGAACACAAAGACGGAATCAGAACATGGAACATCAAAAAAGGGAAAGAAACAGTAATGGGCGTATAGAACTAAATCATTGGTTGGAATATGAAACGAAAAAAGATGGAAACAAAGTGGGGTCCGAAAGGGGCTGTTCCGTTCATTATGAGGAAGGCAAAGGACAAATAATTATCAATTCAAGAGTATAATGTTACTATTTCCATCGTCAGAGAATCTTTGTTACAATAACTGCTTGAATTCAGCGATCTCATGGAATTTCTAGAAGTTTTAGTGATTTCGTAAAATCCCTGATTGAAACAGGCATTATATAAAATGACGGACATTTTCAGGGATTTCATGAAATTACTGGTTTCACACATTCACTTTAACATACATACGATGAACAATAAAGGGTCCAGAACACTACCCTTTGGGACAACTGATACCACATGCAAAAACTCACTACTCTCCTCATCGACAACTACACATTGGCGTTTACCAGACATAAACTGAATAGCAATAGTAACATTTGAACTATCAACACACATCAATCTGAGCTTACGAAGCAATCATAGCTAATTTACAAGAACAAAAGCATCACTGAAATTAATCCAGACCAACCTTAGCCTCATAGCCCCTATAAAGTGCCAACTGGATCATATGAGAAATGTGAAGCAAAGCATCACAAGTTCCTAAGCTATAACGAAAACCATACTGCGTCAGAGGAAGTGCACCCTGCTTTTCAAGAAAGCATCCCAATTTTGACGCAACCAACCTTTTGTAAACATTAGACAAAACAGATGTGATCAAGATGGCTCTATAGTCAGAGGTCCGAGATGAGACACAGCACTTGAACAGACGTTACATGAGCGACACGCCAGCATTCCGGGAAAGAGCCTACCGTAACATTCAACGGAATACAGAAGCGGGCATGGCTGTAAGTACACCAGCGACCTTTTGAAGAAAGAGCGGAAACATACCCGATGGATCAATGCTACCCTCGGGATCCAGGTCAAAAATAAGGCTGTGCACTTTAGAAGTTCTAGAAGTGAAACTGGAGACCATCGGCTCAGGGACACACGCTAAAAGAATGCGCACCCGGTCTCGGCTCTGCTTCCCATCGAAGTAGCGCCACAAATGGTCCGCCTTGGCCGGTCCACGACAAAGTCACCACCAGCACTTAAAGGGGAGGGGGGCAAAAGAGCTCGCACCAAACACAACGCTTTTCAATGTGGACCACCACTTATGAGCACTAGTAACAGACGAAGCTAACAACTCCCTGTACCTCAAATTATGTTCCCTATTAGTTTCCTCATAAGAAGCCATGGCCCAATTCTGCAGTTATCTGGAACTCTGAAAGTCAACATCAGACTTGCTAGAGCGCCAACGGAAATATGCCTCCTGCTTAGACTGATGCATCCTCCGACATGCAACATCTAATCAGGGTTCATCGCCTGTTCTCGCCGTACTGAAGCGCGATGGGACTAGGCACGCACTATGTCCAAGAAAATGCCATCCAAAGTAGAACCAGGAACAGGAGACTTTCTTTCAACACCTCAATTGGTAGCACAAGGATGGCGCCAGAAACGGCGTTCCAATTCACTCTGTACTTCAAAAATACCTCACGCCTGAGACTGACGCTAAGGTCCCGCTGTCGAACTCTCAGCGTTGCAAAGAGGGCACTATGGTCCGTAGAATCAATGGGAAATGACACTGACACTCCAACCAAATCAGGAATATCAGTCAAAATGACGTTAAGAACACCACCCATCAAAAGAGTGGGTCCTCGAACCAACTACTCACAACCAGAGGCAGCTCTTCCAAAGCTACTGCAATCCCCTGTACTGTAACTCGCTTTCGTCTAACTTTAAGCAGAAATCGATTGGACGCCTACGTGCTGAAGTGCGAATTCCTATCAAAACTGATGGTGATGCGATAGCCACAAAGTATTCTAATAGTTTTGTGGTCCGAGGGGTGAGATTATTCAACAAAATGCCACGTCACATTCGAAATATCACCGGTACAGAAACTGCGAAATTTAAAAACTTACTGGACGCATGCTTACTGCAAGTGCCAGATAAATCTGCTGTAAGCGGCTACGTCAACTGTGGGGATAACTCGCTGTTAGCCACCCCGCTGGTCACGCCGGACTGGCGCATCACCTCTGCATGAGATGGGTAGCGTGCATAATGTCACCTGGACCTCGTCCGAAGTATCATCAAAGGTATCGAAGGTAAGGTAAAAGTATATTGACATATTTCGGCGCCTGATGGAAGTGCCGAGGTCAACAAGTGCAAGTATTTGCTCAAAAGTATACTGATTACCTAATAGTCAGGGCAAGAATATGCGCTCTGAGTTTCCAGCTCAGGATAGAAAGTCTGATAACGCCATACTCAAGGTGATCCGTAACGGGCCTGGCTACAAACTATCTAACATGTATAGCCGATGGCAGCGCATACTATTTCCGAGCAGGGGCCAAATAATGGGCCGCAATGCAGTGTACTTTTGTAATGATGGTATTACCTGATATTAGTATCTAATGTAACTTTAGTATTAAGCTGTCTCCTGTGTACCATGTCACTATGTGTGTGTACCTAATAAAGCTCATTATTATTACTACGTACGTAAATAAATTGCTACAAACCAAAGCTATGTTAGCTATAGGCGCTTTAATTTAGGGAACTTGAACTATGTATATAGTAGGCAGGGCCCTCTTGTTGCGCCACCGTTATAGAACTGTACAATATTTAGTATGCAGATATTGAGTAGGCAGCAGTGTGATTATTTTCGGATATACAGTAACTACAGAGGATAAATTTTAACGTATTTCTGCCTCTTATCAAAAAAGCCATAGACGAAGCCAATTTTTAACCTTACTGCACGTGAAAAAGTGTCGAGGACAGATGCAATCTATATACCACGAAAACTTGCCGATTTATCAAGTTTGGGCGTACATTTCTATCTTCGAGGGAGCCTATTGCTGATTTTTCAGCATCTTTAACTCAAAAAGAGGACGGAAAGAAACGATAGGCGTGAGTTTCATACTCTTACGCACAAGACCGGCACTAGCCGCGCTTCAGGTCCCCAGGTGACGTGTTAGAGCGAGCTGCGCCGAAGAGTCGCAAACTAGTCAAGCGATGGGGCTACCTTTGCGTAGTTATACCTGGCTCTCACCCCTCTCCTCTGGTAGCCTCGTACCCCTCACACCCTCATTCCCTTATTTCTTAACGCCCCTGCTCCCTCACTCGCTCTCTCACTCATCCCTTCAACCCGTCGCCTGCTCACACCTCCACACCCTTCACTCTCTCACCCATCCCTCCTTACCCTCTCATCCCCTCACCCCCTGACCCTTCACCCTATAATTGCACTGTCACCGTAAGTCAGTACTGAGCTCAGACCGAGAAAAACTTAACACACACTCAGAGAGAAAACGAACATGCACGAGAAAAGAAAACAAGGAAGAGTTTCCAAAAAGAAAATAATGAAGCAGTAAAGCAGTAGCAGCAGCAAGAACTGCATAAAATCCATCATTAAATAATTGGCAGAGAGGGTGCCGGCTCTGAACTAATCAGCTGAAGTAATTAAGTGGGCAGCAATCACAAGCAATCGCGTCTTTTATTGAGAGGCAATCTCAGCGGCTGATTGCTTTCTGATCACAGTACGAGTGAACTACTTTTAATTAGAAACTTCCATCCCCCGTGGGGTTCTGGGGGTTGGGGTGGGATTGGTGCGGGTTGGTGGTAGGGGATGAGGAGGGCGTTTTGGGGTTGCTGGACTTGAGGTTGGGAGAGCGAAGGCTGGAAGGGGTTTAGGATCGAGAAAAATGTAGATGTCAATATAGAGGTTTTAGGTTTGAGTAGAGAGGTAGATGGGGTTAAGAGGGGTTTGGGATTGTGTGAAAATAGGGTTGAGTGGGTGGGTGGGTCACAATGAAAATATTGATGGGTAGAGGTGAGGGTTGGAAGAGAGGATTGTGTTTCTGTAAAGGGGTTGAGCGGGCCTTAGATATAAGTAGAAGCATGAATAAGGTTTGGATTGTAAGGAGTAAAACTAGGTTTGAGTTGGAGCCAGAATATGAATGGGGTTGGAAAGGTGAGGCCTGGAAAGTAATTTAAGCTAGAGTCAAAACATTGTGAGAAAAGGTTAGAAAGGGAATGAGTTCAAATCAGCTGCAATAACAGGCTAGTTAATTTTAATTGGAGAGACTGTTCAGCTTCAATAATTCTAAAGAAGGTGTTGCAGCAAACAATTAGGAGGGATAAGAGGATGGGGTCGACACTGTCTGAAGTGCAGCGGCTAAAGTTAACTTGAAAGATAAGAAAGATTAACATGTGGAGTTGAGATGGGGTAGAGATGCACAGAAGATAGAATATTGCGCAACCATGCAGCGGTAAGAGAGAATAGGGTTTAGAAAGGATGAAAAAAGGGTTCATGTGGGGTAAGAATGGAGTAAATATGGTGCTATTTAAGGTAAAGGCAAAGTTGCACTGTCCACACACCCCTACTAGGATACCCACATGCACTAATTCGTGCTGCAGATGAGGGCCTCTGTCCAGCCTCTGCCCAGGAAAGTGCACGGCTGCCGTCGAACACAAATTGTCTGCGTTTTGATGTTAAAGACGGAAGACTCCAATTACTGCTGCAATCCCCCTTCCGTACATGTTTCTGGTTAGGTCAGCGTCCTCGCAGTAGGTTATGAGGGTCAGAAACGCTACTGCTTGCAATTCTGGGCTTGGAATGACGTTACCTCTATGGCAAGGATACCAACCTTGGTCCCCGAATCAGTGGCCCAGGGCACTAGCCACTCTGCTAATTCGAGGGACTCAGGTTCAAATAGGTATAATTTGTAATAAGAGAATAAAGATGCAAAATTATTCATTAAAAGCGATGCTAATCGGATTTCAAAGATGTTTAGCCAGCTTTACGGTTGGTTCCTAGCCCCCTCTCACTCACATCTTTACACTTTTATTTTTATCGACTAAAGTACCAGCCCTGTCCAAAACGATAGCGATGTATTTAAGAAAACGTATCTTCATTTAATATGCTTTTGTTACTAATATGCTTGTGAACGATACGCTACAACAGCTGACTCTAATTGCTTTAAGAGATAAATGTTATCTCTCTCTCTTTCAATTCATCTACGCGGACAATCGTCCCCTACGTTAGGTCGCATACGGAAAAAATCTTACATTAACCAGCAGCAAAGCATTGCTGAATTTAAATAATATCCCCCCCCCCCCGCCTATCTTACCTAACGAATAAATCTTCAGTACATTGCAGATTTTGTGTTGAATCGAAAAAGTCTCCTTAAACGATGGCAGCATGCTGAAAGAAATAATTGTGTCCACTGCCCACGAAAAATTATCGCTTCGTTTGCCCTTCGTTGATCAGCTACTGAATTTATACGTCGTGAACTGAGGGCAAGTATATGTTTCGATGTATGGGGAAAGTTATAAAAATCAGATTGCATGGTCGCTCTGAGAGCGCTGTTTGTTTCGAGTTCCAGAAGTGTTTAAAGCAAGAAGTGCATTCAGATAAAAAGATTAGGCTCCCGCTTTCGTCATCTTCTGCAACCTGGTCATCGATCTCCAAGAAAAAGCGACCTAATTACAAAATCTTCAGCCAGGCCTATTTTTCGCCTATATATTTCTTTAGGAGCGTGACTCGAAACACTCAAAAATATAAATTTATAAATATTCAATATATAAGCAAATAATGTTAATTTCCAAAGACTCAACAACTATCGAGCCGCAAAATACCTATTCACCCGACGAAATAGACAAAGACTGCCATAAATTAGAATCAGCTGTCTACAACAGACCGCTTGTTCAAGTATATAGTTTTGTCGCATTATGATGCAACGTGGTTATCATTGACTGCTGCCTTGCCCCCTCGTTGCCTTTTCACGGCTGCATCCACCTCGCCGCAACCGCAAGTCTTTCCATCGGCCCTAGAGGGCGAGGAGATAGTAGCTTAGTGAGTCCACTTTGGCTCCCACTGATGTAGCAGAAGTAAATGGGTTAAGGAAAATGGGGTTAAAAGGAAATAGGGAAAAGGTTAAAAAGAGGGGCTACTGGAACGCAGTCAAAGATTGGAGAGGTAAGAAGTTAAGGCCCACGACAAGAGACAGAGGAGGAACGTCCAAGAAACGAGGATTTAACAAACAAAACTTGGGAAAAGATAACGTAGGTGGACAAGGCCTAAGCCGGAAGGGGTTAGTGAGACAAGACCCAAGATAAGGAAGTGAGATAGGAGGGTAATTCCAAAGCTATAGGGGCTGAGGGCACCAAGCTCAAGGCAAGGGTAGGGACTAAGGGTTAAGGTGTAAGAGATGAGGAGCTAGTAGGACAATGTCCAACAAAAGAGGGGTAGGGTTATAAGACGCGAGACAGGAGGGGTCAGGGGGACAAGGCCCGAGAACAGACCTGTCCCCTAATAGAAATATCCCCCAATTATAAGACTTGCTCCTAACTTTAGCAATTAGCGTTGGTGCAGACTTACACACGACGTTGTGGGAGGGGGTCGGGAGGACTGGTGGTGATAAGAAGGGGTGTGGAGTTTGGAGATATGGTGCAGTGAATGGAGTAGCAGCAGTGACGAGTGGTCAGGTAGTACCATAAGCTAGTGGAGATAAAGAGGGGAAGTAGGGTTTGACCAACAGTCTTAGGCAGCAGAGAAGAATTTCTGTATCTATCAAACGTCAGCAACTCGTAGAAACGAAGCCGCACATCAGTGAGGGATATGATGAGGGCAGGGCTCCAGGCACATCACTTGGTATTTGTTCAGGCATACACCGCACGATACTTAACTGCCCACTCAAATTAGCAAGTGAGGTTGATGGCAAATTGATTAAACTTCAATAAAATCTTTTTCCAGTCAACAGAACGACCTCAAACAAAGAGTAAACTGTTGTCGGTACATCCAAGAAATGTGTTCATCAGCAAGAAAAACAAATTGGTAGCTAGATATCAACTGTGGATGACGATAATTGGATTTTAGGACACCACCATGAGCTAAAATAAATTTTGCAATTCACCATTGACCAGTGCTAATATATTCGTGCTTCTTTCCAATGGATGCATTCCTTATATCTCCCAAAAAACATATTTTGTTTCAGGCAGCTAAGTTGACTGAAGAAAATTCCATCGAGGTTTTATCAACTGGCCATCAGCCTCACTTGCATGGAGGGGACAGTTTCATGTATCAGCTTCTGAGCGGTTAGAAATTCTATTACAGCAGTTGACTGACCTAAATCTCGAGCGTTCAATTGAAATATTCTGCAATTCAATTTCCTCTCAGAAGCTTGCGTGAGTATCTGCAGGGGCAGCGTTGATGCGGACTACTTTTCAAACTAATTTGGTGAAGAACAACACTGCACTAGCAGTACTATTTTTCTTCCTGTTTTTTTTCGGCCTTGTATGCTTTCTTTTCTTTTCCATTCACTAACAAAATATTGTTTCTATAGTTAATTTTATATTCGAAGGTAGGAGCCGATAAAGATTTAAGCCTCTGACTTCTCAGTCAAACGTAAATAACTTTTGAGTTATGTTGCCAAGGAAACCAGGAACCCTGTCAGAATTTACAGTTGGCACCATATTGATATTGTAGGCGGTTATTGTTGCCTGACCAATTGAAAAGATTTTCGGCGGCGAGACGCCTGTTAAGGCCCTAAAGCCGCATCTTCTGTACAATGGTCTGCCCTTTCCTAAAAATCGTTCATAATGATAGGCGATTATCTTCACTTTGCTTCCAATATCAAGTTTCAATTTCTTGTTAATAATCATTGGGGACACCTTCACCTCTCGAAATGCAAATAGGATCTTACAGGCAATTTCTTTTCTTCCTTTAGAAAATAATCACTATGTTTTATAGATTACTATTTCAGACTTCTCTTCAATACCAATAATCATTAAAAGTAATTATTAACTGAATTCGAAACTAGTAAGTTAACATACCGAATTTATGGGCTCTAGAGATATGTTTTACCCAAAGAGTACTCTCAATTCGTTTTCATAGCAAGCACTTGATTGAACATAATTCAGGCACTAAACTTTAACAAAATATGAACATAGCATGCATGATATTTAGATTACAGTGCTAACCAGATGCATACTTACTGTATTTGTAATAGTACACATTAGCTCTTGTTATTTGATTTGCCCAAAAAAGTATGCTCAACTTCTATTGGCTGTGTAGAGCTTTCACTGTCAAATGTAACTTATACCTGTCTCAATGACTTTTGTAATGTACCATTATGTATAGATGTGTCATAAATCCATCAAGCGTAAAGATACGCTACATTTTATGTTTATACTAGAGGGCCTAGCCGTCAAAAATTATGGCAAATATTTTATAATCGAGCTTTTTATTGTTCCGGTTCCCAGTATAGGTTTTGCTGTATTACAGGTCTCATCCCTGCAGGCCTGATCTTCCATTAGTGAAACGCAAGCTGTGCAACCATGAGTTTTGCGATAG
>LQNS02277602.1:23093222-23125408 GCA_001587735.2 Parhyale hawaiensis | reverse complement strand
GGAGGGGGGTGTGAGACTGTTAGACTGTTTTGGGATGGAGTGCGTCCTCCCACGCTCCCAGGCCCCATGGCTACGCCAGTGCTGGGAATTATTATCAGCCAAAATAACAGGATGGTCTTAATATGCATATCGAATCCTAGGGTTGTAGAATAAATGCGGCATTACCATGCTCAAGTATGAGAGTTTCACGGGTCCGTCTGAAAGGCCTTCAAAGCAGTGAAAGTTTCACGGGTTCAGCTAGTCTATATAATAATACGCTTGTTCCTACCTATCTATCTACCTACCTACCTACCTGCGGTGTGTGTCACGCTTTTTATCACTAATAGACGGAAGGAAATTAGAGATATTTTGACTTCGGGTAGCTGGGTATCTATGATACGGCAAGCGTCAGTAATCTTTCGGCCACTGGGCAAGGTCTTTTTATTTGTGTTAATGCAGTCGGAAAGTCGTTAGCACAATGGATAATTTGCATTGAAAATGGACACTGCACCATGTCATGCAATTCGTGACTTAAAAGTTTGCCTTCTCGGTAGAAGGTAGGTGGGGGTAAGGCAAAGGAGGGGATGGGGGTGAAGCAGAGGTTAATGGTAGAACAGAATGAGATTGGTTTGCACGGTTAAAAAGCTCATTCCAAGACCTTTCTTTTCAGGGATCACACTTTCGGTTTGGTCCCAATTCTCGGCGGGGATGGGGAGCGCTCCTCAAAGTTGGTAACTTAGCCAAAAATGTCCCGTTTTCCCAGGATTTTGTTAGTTTTTCGCTTATCGCTTGAATACTATCATGCGTAGGGAAATGGTTTTTGTTACTTTGAAAAGGAAATTAAATTTCTATTCTAACATTATCAACTATTTTTCTTAGGCGTAACCCTTAACGAACATCAGGAACCCAAAATGCGGAAAGCGTGGTAGACCGTGAAACTTTCTTGCCGGGGCTTTTCAGGTGGAAATTCCGCAGTAATGTATTGATATATATGCAGGGACGCTGGGTCCGGAGGATATATATGCAGGGACGCTGGGTCCGGAGGATATATATGCAGAGACTGCTGGGTCAGGAGGATATAAATGCAGGGACGCTGGGTCCGGAGGATATATATGCAGGGACGCTGGGTCCGGAGGATATATCTATGCAGAGACTGCTGGGTCAGGAGGATATAAATGCAGGGACTACTGGGTCTGAAGGACACACGGAATAGGTATATAAAAATTATAAGCCAGGTAATCAGTGAAAATTTCACGGGTACAGCTAGTTGTTATTAATACAGCATCGGTTCTAACATTAATCCGTGCATTTTTTATTGTGCTCAACATTTTTATAAAATAGAAATATTACAACTGGCTCACTTGTGAATAAAAAAACGCTTAAATGATATTACCTTGAAAATGTATTGATTCACTGCATATTGCTCATACATTATGGGTACTTAATAGAGTTATTCGTAAGGGACAGGCAATAGTAAATTCTTTATCTTCTCTATACGGTGGGAATATCATTACATAGATGAATGTCATGCATAATGAGTTTCTGCCAAGCTCTAGGAAAGCACACGAAAATTAGAGCACTCTTAGAGTGCATACCCCCGCCAATCAAGGCAGCTGTAACAAAAACTTCAAATCGGCTCTAAAACCATGATTTTCTTTGTATACCTTACCTTGAGTTACCTTGAGAGTCTTCGGAAGAAGTCCAGGTGACGTTGCTCACATCACCTCACGTGTGTGGAGTCACTCTGCTGGATGTCTTCTGAGGGGCTGCAGTTTGCAACCAAAGAGAGAGCCAGCAGCGAATTATCTCCACAGTGCACGTAACCGCTGACCGCTGGTTTATCTGATATTCTTCTTAAATGTGAATCCAGCAAATTTTTGAACTCTACAGTTTTGATATCAGTGGCGTGCATTCAACTCCAAAATCTGATCACTTGTACCGTTTGATAGTATAAACGGTGTCTGTAATTTTCTTGGAGATCCGTTCATTACTTTTTGAGTTATGCTGTCAGCAAACATTTCAAGAAACATAAGTCAAACACACAAGCGGACCAACCGATCATCACCAAAATTGTATCAATTATGTCTTTTAACATTAAAATAATTGCAGAAAATTTCACAAGGATCTATCCATAATTTTTGAGTTATTGCTCTAACGAACATTTTAAGAAACACAGGTCAAACACACAAACGTACCAACGGATCATCACCAAAATTTAATTAATTATGTCCATCCCTAATTTTTTTAGTTATTGCGCTAGCAAACATAAAATTAAACACAGCGACAAACGAACGAACAAACACATCATCATGAAAATTTGATCATTTACTCTCTGTATTATACCTAACAACTCATGTTAATTAAATGAAACTGCGTCAATAATTTGTTGAGCTATGACAGTAAGAAAAATGAGGCAGACAAACAAACGGATGGACAGATCTTCACCAAAAGGTAATCATCTGTTTCTCGTAACATACCTAACAACCCATGCAAGTGTCATCATAATCCTTTCATAACTTTTTGAGTTATCTTGGTGACAGACAGAATAACAGACAAACCCGACAAAAACATAACTTCCTTGGCGGAGGTAAATATCCCATTTTAATTAAAAGTAATTAAATCTGTAGACTTCCGTAACCTTCTCTTTTTTTTTAGAAAGTGATGTGCGACAGCGCTTGTCACAAGCTGCATTTCTTGTATTCACGTCTGTGGCCGAGAATTGCTTTGGATAATACTAAACGTGACCATTCTACACTGCGTCGATCGCTTCGGCCGAAGCGAGGAGCAATGAAACATGTTGAGTGTTCATTGAGGATTTTTGCATTCTTGATAGAATTTTAAAAGTGAATGAAAGGGGATTTACCGTTTATTATCTTGAGAGCTGGTGGTACTGGTGGTAAGACTCATTGCTCATGTCTGCACTCCATACGGCACCTACGGAACATGGCTGAAAACAACTGAGCTTTCTGGCAGAAATATAACTGCAGACATGTTTCCGTCTCTGTTGCAGGGTTGGCAACTTCCGTTCATGGAAGCAAAGTACTGCCAGAGATCGGTGCAATTTGTTGATAATGTACGTAGCAATGTACGTTGATAATGTCGGCACCGCAAGCGCTAATCTTGGCGACTCGGTACTTTTCATTCACCTTTCACACTTACTACTTTAAATTCAGTTTTTTAATCACAGAAAATCACTTACTGAACACTTGGTGAATCACTTGCTGAACTCCAGAGAATCAATTGTTAAGCTTCAGAGAATCAGGTACTGAACCTCAGAAATAGACCGCCGGGTCTAGGAAGCTGCTCCTGGCTCCATGACCTTTGTCTCATTGGTCTCACTCAAGCATTATAATTTCTATTCCGAAATTGAAAATTATTTTTGCAATTTTTCCTATGCTATCACGTTATACAAAATTGATACACTGGACATCGCCGGTACTTGAAATCTTCGCTTGATAAATTTCCGTGCTACCAGAAATTTACAAAATATTTGAAATAACTAGTCTTTCGAGTTCTGTATAATGTCCCTAGTCCTGGAAAACTAAGTAACATTCCATTTCACGAATATGAAGTCTCCATAATTATGAAAACTTGGCTTACATTCTACTGGATTTGATGTCCCTATAGTTCTGAGAAATCAAAATAACATAATTATTTGCCGAATATAACGACACTGGTTTTGATAAATTGGTTTGTACGCACGTGATATCCCTATAGTCCTGGGAAACTAAATAGCTAAATCTCTACCTTATATAACGAGTCTGGTTAAGAAAAATAAACGTATAACCTATATACGACTCATCTAGTAAAGGAAAAATTACAACAAATCCGCAGCGGCGGACATGAATAAGCCGGACGATGAGCTGCCCGCCTCCAAGATATCATTGTCAGCATTGCTAATTTTTACGGTGGTGCGGTAATTACTGCAGGGAGCCTGTGATTGCCGCCTCTGGAAGGCTAAACGTCCGCCACAAACTGACCATCTTGCATTCCCTGTTAATATTCAAGGAAAAAATTAGTCGCGGCGCTAATTGCTGCTTCGCGTGTCGTGTTTTCTTCAATGAATCATTAGAGGATTGTGGGGAAACTATTTTGTTTAGTTTCAGCGGCTGCGGGTGCTGGCCCTATAGAGATCAAGCGCTTTGTAGGACTAGCATTGCTTGAATAATATTGTCGTTTATGAAGTAGCTACTATTGACAGGGTAGATTCGTGAAATTGATTGTGGCTAACGCGATAAAAAATAACGCTGTATATACTGTACATTCAGCATACTCGTTTATTTACCCATTTATAGGTTCATTTCCTACCCCTGTTGAAACCATTTGCACGAGCGTATATACTACCACTCTAAGCATATCTTGGATACTGCTGACGCATGGAGTCCTTACTGACAACATATGCTGATCAATTCGAACATTGAATTTCATTTTCGGTGTACTTCATATCAACTCGAGAGATCTGATTCTACCGCCCTACCGAAGTGGAACTGGAGCTGCTTATCTGTTCTGACAATTAATATCGAAGACCGAGGATGCAGCCATGAACTATAAAGTGCTGTCAATATAATTTCTTTTTCGTCATGGTTGACGGCGTGGTGCTCTCACCACGGACGGTACGTGCTGAACAGTAGTGCTGAGGGTCTCGAGATCGATACATAAGCCAGGCGCGGTCTTTTTCATGGGCGCTTGGCAAGCTGAATCAGCAAATTCGCTTGGCGCGCATAGCTATCGTGGGGCATCTACCTTAGGGTAGGAGGTGGCGGGTCGTTGAACCTTCCACTTCAAGGCCATAGTTCCTAGCGATCCGTCGTCGGCTACAGCTGCACTTACTCCCCTGGAGCCGGTTGGCCTATGTCTGCCTCACGGACCAGTACGTGTGGGTGTCCCAGGGGAGGTGCAGTTAAAGTTGACTTTACCTTTATATGTTATCGCTCAGCTTCTTAGTTGGTTACTTGCTTTCTTAGTTTGTTGGAGTGTCTCTCGTTTCCAATGCAAAGGATTAGGTCGGACATCATTTCAGCCACCAGCACCATTACCCATGCCAAATTTAGGTTATATTTACGGTATTCACTCGCCAATTCAATATATTTATATTATTTTTGTAGTAATTTTTGGTAGCACGGGAAGGAGGATGGTAATACTTCACCAAAATTAAATTTGGAGCTGATAAAAAATGATCACTTGATTCGAACAAGAAGCAAGCAATAACTAATCTTTTAGCCGTTATTTTTTATTATTATTATTTTTTTTGCAATAGGGTGGTCCTGAGTGGATTTGTACTATAAGAAAATTCTCAAGAGTATTCCCGGTTCTTTTTACAGCCATTTTAGCGTCTTGCAATCCTGGCCATGTAACTCCTTGTGTTTAGAAAAAGACTAATGATGTAGCGGTCTTGTGGCCATGGAGAATTTTAAGAGTGCGCCCCTTTTAGTTAAACAGGTCTCGTGAATGCTGAAGAACTTACGGCTTTGCAGCCCGGATAAAGAAAAAAAATTACCCTACTATAGTCAACCAGCGTAAGGAGTCCGATGGGCGTGGCTAAGAATGCAAAGCAACTTGGCCAAGTCTCTCTTAAGCGCGTAGTATAACGTGTCTCAATCAATAGAATTATATTTATATTCGAATACTCAACGTGCATTAGTTAATAGATTAGATGTGGTGCTGCTGCGTTCAATTCAGCCCAGCCCCGAAAGGACTGCTTACGCTGGTTTGACTACAGCGTAATAACTGAAAGGCCGCAAAGCCTCTGATCGTAAAGCCTACAGTTAAGTGGCCAGGAAAACCTAGCTCTGACAAGGGTTGCCTGTTAATCCCGATGGGGATGCTAAATAGCATTAGTACGGGGATCGTTCCATAAGAATGATTCCTATTTTTTTTTTAACAAAAAGTTGAGAAGCTACGACGACGGAAATGGCACCTTTAAAACGGGAGATCTTTTGTGCTCCAGAATTTATTTTTCTATGCAATCACCATTATTCTCAATGCACTTACGCCAGCGATGAAAGAGAGCCTTGATGCCTCCCTTCGTAAAAGTCAGCGTCTGCCGAGGCAGTCCATTTTTCCACAGCTACGACGCTTTCGTAAAAAAAAAGCGCTGCTCATTTAATGCGTCCTTCAGAGGACCGAACAAGTGGAAGTCTGATGGTGCAAGGGCGAGACTATACGGTGAGTGAGACAGCCCCGTCTACAAATTCCGTGGTCTTCAAAATTATGCGGAGCTTGGCGTTGTCGGGTTGCAAACGGAATGAATTCATTTTCTCAGGCCTTACACTGGCAATAAGCGCCTTCACCTTGGTAAACGTTTCAACATAGCTTTCAGAGTTGACAGCTGTCCCTAATTCCAAGAAATCTAGGACGATGACGCCCTTGCTGTCCCAGAAGACGGAGCATACTTTGTCACTCATGTCTCCACTCTGAAAGCGACGAACCCATCTCCTAACTGTGCTGACCTCAAGTGCCTAAGCTTCGTAAACGTTGACAAGGGGTCGATGAATGTTAAATTGTTTAACTTTTTCTGTATGGAGGAATTCAATGACGCATCTCTTCTTCTGAAAGGAATTGCTTTCTTAAAGTGTCATACTGTCAATACCTGGAGTAGAGCAATGGAACTTGCAGGTTATCAGTGCATAAGTTCAGCCATCATAATGATGTAATTTGCAATTCCCTCGAGTCCCTTCGGGCGGAATAAAAAAAATAGTATTACTATTGGAATGACCACGGCACAGCCTGCGGTTGCGGTCAGTTGTATAGAGGACCCTATATTGCACATTTTCCATACACAAAAACCTTCGTGCCATCACCAGTGTTGTATTTTTCGTATAACATAACTATTGTGCAGGCTACATGATAGGTAGCTCTCTGTGTAGCCCCCGTCGCCCCTGTGTTTCGGGTCTTGTTATTAATGTGGTTCATCCTTGTAGCCATTAATTCCAATAATATATATATATATATCGAATACTCGAAAGTACAACATATCAACCTAAATGAAAAACTTACAGAACACATTGGTGGCCTACAGTATATTAAAGACTATATGCATCAGTACTACCTTAAATGGCCCGTATGCATTTTACAAACAACATGATAATTAAAGAAGCCATGTTAACGTTCTAATCCTATAAGCGTCATTGGTTCACGGCAGGAAGGGCATCCGGTGAATAAAAGGTCTAAGCTCCAGGAAAAGTCCTGGCATTTGGTGGGGACCGTCTAAGCCCGTAATCCTTACTTGGGAGAAGCGGAAGTTGTGACATAAAACCGATTCCGATTCTTTCTAATTATAAATACCACATAAACATTTTCCGAAGAAAATTATAGTTTTAATTCAAACAACAACGTTTTTCATAGAATATTCTATATTAAATGCCACATTAACATTCTCTATGACACATTATAAGCTTGAATATCATATTAACATTTTCCATGGGTCAATTTTAGACTAAATCACAGTATAGTTGCGGCCGTGACGAGTTTCACTGTTGCCATTCCGCACAATAATCCATGCCGCCATTAACTGCAAGGGTGTAACGGCGAACAGTTCGTGCGGACGCCGCCTCCTTGGAGAGAGGCTGATGTCTTCGATTCACATACGTTTAGCCTTACCATGTCTGGAACTTTAATTAAGGGGGGCTTAAAACGCTACTGTGGATCAAACTCCTGGCCAATTACGCTTGAGATTAACTCAATATATACTGTATAATGGTATGCATATACAGTATATGTGGATAATACCGGTACCGGTTGCAGCTCGATGAAATAATAATAATGATAGTAATATTGATAATAAAATGGAATATCTGTTCTGACATACTTTGTTGATAATTTTACAAATATTCAACTGTAGACATATATAAATTTTTCAAAGCTGAATCCCGCCCGCCTGTAATCCAATGTTTTCCTCACCAAAGGGAGGATGGGGAGGGACCGGAACCGGGAATGGGCAGGTAGAGCAGACGGGAGGGGGCAGTAAGGTAGGTATTCCAGAGGCACTGCATCGTCTGAGATTTGATGTCAACGACTTATTTCGCAGTCCATTAAATTCCCGTTCCTTGGAATCCTTTGTTGGGAACTGCCTGGGCACTCGTGCATCTGGCTCCCTATTTTGCTGTCGGGAATTGTGTGGGAATCGCGGTAAAGTCTAAGCGTAAAGACCAAAGCAACCCACCGGAGCCCAGCCTCCATTTGCCTAGCTCTGCACGTGACATTTTATTAATGATCTACCATCCTCAGCTTTCTTGTTTCACGCTTGTTACCGTCAGGAATTAGGTTTGTCAGATCAAGAAACGGGAGCAGGAATTCCCTTGCTCCCCCACACGCCCTCCCTCACTCCAGGGAATCTTCTCCCCCGTCCCCTTCGTGCCCCCACAGGTCTTGGCCATCCGTGGGCTTCTGAAGTTGTATAAAATGTAAAAGAAAAAGTATCCAGTTTGGATTATTATAATGTGTCTACTAAGCCATATTTATTAGGTATTCGAAAAATGATTAGCCTATCGTTGTAGTCCCGTTTCACAACTTTCTCACTGCATGTGCGACTTTTTTTAGGAGCAGAGGAGAGGGAGGTAAGAGGGAAGGTCGCGTATACTACTTCATTACTTATATAGCCACGACTAACGTTTGGTGCCGCATATCTCAAATTACATAATATTATTTTCAAAAAGTTTTTGACAATCAGAAAAGAATCTATTTAGCGGTGTTTCGCTTACTCAAAAGGAGGAAGCAAAATTGTATGGACTTGGAACCGGGGGAGGGGGGGGGGTAGCTCTCCAATTTTCATATGTTTAATCAAATTTCCAGGGGCTACCATTGCGGCTGCAGCGCGTCCGAGACACAAGATTTGGGACCACTAACGTCAACAAGAAAAAATGGCTACGTCAGTTTTTTTCAGTGATTTTTGTCTGCTAGAGTCACTAGTTTGGATAGTATTTTATCACTTTCAGCTCCTGGAAGAGTAACTTTTAACTTCATTACAAGTTTTGCATTTCTAGTTATACAACAACCCGGTCTTCAGAGCTTGTAATCATCACTCTGATGATTGTCACCAGTCAAAATATTATTAGCTTCGCCAAGGGTGTTGAGTTTTTGTCAGAGTTTGTCTCTTTGTATACTTGTCTGCCATCCAAACAACTCAAAAAGTTGTAAAATGATCCTTACAAAATCCACAGGGATTATTAGGTATGTTAGGAGGAACTGATGATTAAGTTCTGGTAAAGATCCGTTCAACCGTTAGTTATTTTGTTTGCCTACCTCTTTTTTCTTTCTTGGAAGCCTAACTCGAAAAGTTATGAAGGGATCTCCATAAAGTTATATTTTTTGTTAGGAATGCTCCTAGGAGCAAATGACAAAGTTTTTGTGATAATCTGTTCATCTGTTTTTCCTGTTTGTCTCCTTGTTTGATTTAATATTATCAGTAACATATAGGGAAAAGTTATCGACGGATGTTGATGAAATTTATAGGAACTCTTAGAAATGTTAAATGACACAGTTGACCAAATATTGGTGATAATAGGTTCACCTGTTTATGAGTTTGGCTCTACATTTGTTATCATGTTTGTCAGAACATAACTCAAAATGTTATGCAAATACAAGAGCCATTGGGAATGTTAATTAGCACAAATTACCAGCTTTAGGTGCTGATCCAATGAAATATAAAATAGGCATCTAGGTTTCAGGACTAATTTTATTTTTTCGCTAGCACTGCATTACTTAGCCTATAGGTATGCGTTCTCAGGGAGCTTCTCTAGTTATTTGGAAAACTATTAGTGCTGTTAATATAGTAGGTATTATGGTGTTATACTAATACAATAAAATTATTATTTACAGCTTGCTACCACAAAGCAGAAGTGAGGGTGCATAGGCATAGGTGCATAGGATAGCTTTGGTTGAGTGTCCGTCATACTCTTGTCGCATGACGTTGTGTCATGCATGTTGGCTGTGGCTTTCTGCAAGAACTCTAGCTATCGCTGCGTAAGAGAAAGACTTTCAAAGCTGTTGACTCACTTGTTATGAATGAAGTTATCAAGTTTATAATAGTCATCTTAGCCTACTCGAAAGTCACAATTCATATATCTTTATCGCCTTTCTGTTTTTAATCTGCTAGCTCCTTACATTTAGCTGTGTTACATATAACTGTGCCCTCTGGAGCACTATTTTCCTTAATTTTATTCTCCAAAGAGAGTATTTTATACTTACTAGACGTCTTAAAGAATGTAATTCCATGAAGTCGCATTAAGACGCCCGAAGTGTTAGCGATATACGGGTGTAGGAAAAGCGCCCGGTAAGAAAAAATCACCCCGGAAAAAAGACCCGATAGGAAAGAAGCCTCCGCCTATCATCTGATGTATATTTATTACCTCTACTTAGTTATTTTGAAGTAAGTTACATACATCAGCATAAATAAAAGTCAGTTGTACTAAGCTTACCTAACCTAACCGATTCTATCCTAATCTAACATAGTCTAGTTGCTTCTAACCGAACATAACCTAACCAAACCCAGCTGATCTAATCTAATCTCAATTACCTTACTCCAACCTAATTTATTCTAACCTAACATAACCTAGTCTAGCCTACACTAACCTAAACTAACCTCACTTCACCTAATGTATATTAGGGGATGCTGCAGCCCAGGTTCGCACAAAAAAATGTTAGGCAAAATTTAGCTTAGCACAATATACCTAATTTAATGCACTTGAAATAATTGAGTTGAGCTCCTTAACATACCTTCAAGAGACTGGCGGTTTTTTTTTTTTTTCCTACTGGATTTTCCCCAAGGGGTTTTTTTCCGGATACCGCAATATACCTGCTGACGAAGGTTTCCTTATCAGGTTACAAAATTACGGTAATTTTTTTCCCTAGTATTTGGTAGTGCGGGAAGAAGGGTGGCAATGCTTGCCGATGAGGAATCACTGGTTTCCTCATCTGATTGTACATTCTAGTTTGAGGCTCCTTCAGGCAATTGGCATGTGTTCACCGTAGCAGCATAACTACAACGAGCATCGAAAAGTTACAATAACTTCGTAACTTGCTAAGAAAAAATAATTGGGCACTATAACACCTTCACATCTAATCATCTGCGCCATCGCACAATCACTTACACCAAACTCGTTCTTGTCACCACTAACTCTCACTTAACAGGACACCACGGACATGCAACTGTTTATCATCACGCTACACTTCACCGCATCACCATTCTCACCATCGGCCACCATACACACATCAGGCATCGCTCCCACTGAACCTTACACCACTACCATCACCACCCGTCACCACTACCACCGCACACTAAATTCCACAATCAACCTTACACTACCACACAATACACCACATTATTACACAACTCCCACTCAGCTCAATAACATCATCATCATCATCACCACCACCACCAACACATCACGTGACGGACAGCTCTATACGGTCTCCGAGACTCAACACCTTAAATGGTCCGGGGTAATTATCCACCTCCTTTACCCCAACCCCTACCCATCCTTCCTTCTAGCCTATTACCCCCTCTCCCCCATTTTAATTTGCGATCCCCTAATTGGCTCGGCCCATTACGCTCATGCAGCGACTGAAATCGTGCGCTGCCATTTAAATTTGAAATTAAAAGATGAAGCAAAAACGAGCAAAAAACTAATGGCGGTAATAGCTGCAGCTTTGATTGGGGTCCATTATTTGATAGAAAATCGCCGTGGTGCGGGGGAAATGAGCGGCGAGTGGGGCGAATGAGACAAAAATAAATATGCGCTCACCTTGTGATGTCCATGTTCATAGAAGCGCTTATGACAAGGCAAAGACATCTTTTATAACAGTGCCCTTAGTATGGGGCGCTGGCCAGAAGTTGCCGGAATGACTGCGTATCGTGTGAAGTCTAACTGGAACACCACCAAATGATACCTCATACATCAAGCGAGATTGCAAGTACATAGTGCTAAGCAACCAAACAAATAATATTAATGTACTAGAGAGCACTCTGAGAGCCCATACCTCCGCCAAGCAAGGCAACGGTCACGGAAAATTCAGATTAGTTCTGAAACCATGATTTCTTTCGTAACATCTCCAAAATTTCATTTTTTTGTGCCTTTTGATAGTATTAACAATCCCGTAATTTAAATGATTCGTTCATAACTTTTTCAGTTATGCTGCTAACAAACATTATGACAAACATAAGTCAAACACACAAGCAGACCAACTGATCATCACCAAAATTTAATCATTTATGTCTTTTAACATTAGTAACAACTTCTGTAAATTTCATCAAAATCTATCCATAGCTTTTTGAGTTATTGTGCTAACAAGCATAAAATCAAACACAGCGACAAACGAACGAACTAACAGAACATCCCAAAAATTTGGACATTTCTTGAATTATCCCTAACATCTCATATAAACTTCATGAAAATCGAGCCATTACATTTCGAGTTCTGGCCTTAAGAAAAGATAGGCAGACAAACAAACAGACAGATAAGCGGACTTTCACCAATTAAGTTAATTATCTGTTACTGTTCAATGTAAATATCCATCCATAACTTATTTGAACAATCTTGGTAACAGACAAAGAGACAAGCAGACAACAGACAGACAAATACAACAAAAACATAACCTACTTTACGGAGGTAATTAAGGATCTTAAATATCTGCGCAGGGGAAACCCGCTGGGAGAGACATACGCTCTCCAGAGAGAACTATTTTCATAGTGACGGTGGTGAATACGATGCTCGTCTGCTGTAATTTTATCTAATAATCTATTCAGGTAACATTTATGTAGGTAGCACCTCGCATTTTCGGGGTAGGTTCTTGTAGCGCCGATAAAAACTTTACCGAGTGCCAAAGATGCTAGGCAAGAATACGGTAACCAGTAAGAGTCGGTAACCGGCAAGCGTCGGTACAGCGTCCGCTTTACCGACGTTACTGTCACTCGCAAATTATGACCTGGTTTGCGGAGTCGGAAGAGATAACATGCAACTTACAATCCTGGATCTTTTATTTACCCTACTTCGACCCGTGGTATTCAAAGGGATCTGTTTCAGACTCGTGACTCAGAGTACGGCCCCTACAAATATTTAGCACTTATACGTATAGTTAGACTAGGAGCTCGGGTAAATTTCTCATTCAATGAAAATATTATGTGAATTGCTAAACTGAAGAAGGTGTTACTGATACCTACTATGGCGTCGTGCATTATTAATTAGCATCGTTTGGAACCTAGAGGTTTCAATAACTTTTAAAAATATACTGTATCAAACATTCTTACATCAGGCTTCAGCAGTCGGAGCAGACCATTTTATTTCAAGTCCGATCGACTCCTAGCAGAAGTGGCTTCTCACTCCAACACCAACTTCTTGAGCTCTTCCCTTGTAATGACGAAAGCTAGCCATGGAGCGCTCCTTCCGCAGTGTTCAGCATCTCTGGTGATTATAGTACATGCAGTTGTACCAATGTACGTAGATGTACATAAAGCGCAACGAAATTGGAAAACCACAGAGCTTTGACCAGCTTAAGCAAGCTTAGCTCAGTTAACTGTAAATGAAATAGACAATATCGTGAAATTATTTACCAGAAAAACAGAAAAATTTTTTATTACGAAAGTACTTAGTTACAATTTTATCCAATTCTGTATTCAGTTTCTCTAATTTGAAGCAAAAATGTTTGGAAGTAGCTTTATGTAGACAGTTTTTACGTCATTAACGAAGGTGGTGGCTGCTTTGGTACTGAAGTTCCGTAATAAATCCGCTTCTTAATCTTAGAGGTGACAGAAAAACCAGGGCATCCATTGAATTTAAAGCTACCATTAAAGGAATTCAGTTTTAGTATGTACATTAGCTTATGATAAATATATTTTGAAGGCCCGAGACATAAAGGTTTTAACCATGTCACTTTTAAATCGGGAAGTGCAAAAGCTAAAAATTACTCAGACCCAACCCTATCCCATAACCCTATAAATGTTTATTAGTGTAGTGCGATGAGTCTTGAGGCATTGTTTTCCTACAGATGAACGCATCTAAAAAGGAAAGTTCACAGCATATCTGATACTCAAAAGTTTATTAAATATTTGGCTTTAGAAATTGATCGACCTGGTTTGCTTCAGCGAATAAAAGAAATGTGTCTTACATATGTATGAGCATTTATGGTTAAAAATGTGTGTGAAGTCTACGAGACAGTTTCCTAACCACTGTTGTCCCTTGTGGCACATGAAAATATTTGCTCAGGTGGGGACCAGTGCGAGGTCAAGACCCAAGCCGTATTTTTGCGTGATACATTTACCGGTATAAGCAAATAATGAAATTAGAATCAAATGCTCCAGAAGTATTTTCTGAAATAGTTTCCTAGTAATACCAATTGTAGCAGTTTTAGGCGAATCGGAGAGTTTATATAGGTAAATGTTTCCTAAAGATAAATATTCATAACAAGGTTTTTAATACCTAAAAAGTCCATAGAATATCTACTGAGTAGAATTTGGATGGTTACGAAGTTCACTGAAAAATTTTGAGAAGTTCTCTAGAGTCAATTCATTAGTTTTCAACGGAGCAAGACGGAGACAAGAAATATAGTTAATTTATAGCTAGAATGTTGTACGTTCCCCATATTGGGCAAACGTGGATGTTTGCCCAATTTTCGATAGGTAATGCAATATGGTACATCGGGACCAGCCACAGAGAGTCTTTTATGCAATTCATCAGATATGAAATTTAATTTTTTTAATGTATGTCAAGCATTGTTATCTTTTTTCCGCAGTTTTCAATGCGTATTTGTACATCGACCCGATTATTTTTTCAAATATACTTGGGTTACAGTTAAGATATATGTATATTTTCATAGACATATGTGGCAACATTTACTGCTGTGTTTTCATGTGTCATGTCATAATAGTGCATATGCACAGTAATCACAGATCAATGGCAACCATTTCACCGAACCCGTAAGTAAACTGGGGGTTTCGTTGTAACTATAGCAATTTCACCCAGTACGCCTGTCACCGATACTGTCCAGGTGTCCAACACCCGGTGGCAAGCGCATAATGTCACGCTGGTATCGCATGTCAAAAGCTACTGTTTACCTGTGCGCTTCACAAAACGATATTCAAATTTTGGGAGGTTTTGAGTGAGTCATTTTCTAAGTGATAACTGCAAATGCCCGTCACTGTAGTCCTAAAACAAAGCGTTTATATCTGCCTGCGGTTGTTGCATCCAAAATAAAATATGTTATGTTGCACCAGCGCCTAGAATGATTTGAATGCATAAATATCACCTAAAATATAAAAATTACTGACTGAGAAGGCCAACAATTTTTTATCAGCATCACAAAACATAAGACTAGCAAATATGTGCCCAGTACTTGATCGATTATCAAGGCCTAGCCTAACCATGATTTATATTAAAAGTTTAGAACTAATATTAAGGGATAAACAAAATCGCTTCCATGAAAGCTGGAACTTTAAGAATTTCTTTCTTAACAATAAATAAAGAAAATTATGAGCAAAGTTTTATTCTCAATGGACTCCGTTTTTAGACTATCTGGCTAATCATTTATCTATTTTAAGCGCATCAATTGAAAATTCTTCCATTGCAGCTACAAGTAAAAGCCTAAGTGAGTTAACATTTATGTGCAGTTTAGAGCAGGCCACGTTCTCCAATACTGATTGCAGTTGTAATCCAAAGGGTTCAAGTCTGGACTCCCAGATGGCCAATCATCAGCCATGATGAAGATAGGAACATTCTGGAACAGCTACAGCTGAGTGACTTTTGAGGAGGTCGAATCCTATTGAAAGCCTCATTCTTTTCCACAGAGCAAAGAACTGGTCAAGCACTTAACCTTACCTTCAATAACGTCATCAATGTACACACAACACTCTGAAGCGATGGTGGCCTCTCCGAACCTTGAGAATGACTTCGGAAGCTTCTATGGCACTGTGAGCATTTGCCTTATAATTTTGACGACTGAAGCTTTCTTCCGTAGTGGAAATTTGCTCATTCGTGTGAAGGATATTTCTGTGAGGCCCTCCTGCGTACCTGATCACAACAGTTACTGTCTGGTTTTCTTTAGAACTCCATTCTATTGTTAAATCTTACTAAAAATGAAATTGTTATTTGGAAATACATGGATTAGACCCTAACCATAAATTCAACCGTACATCTTCTAATCCTGATGTTTTTAATTAGCAAAAATATATCAAATATTTTGCAAAGAAAGTGATGTTTATACTAGGTATAAATATACAGTACAGTTAAAATGTGTGCCTCAGTGAAGAACATACCTATTGATGAAATAAATTTCACATTTAAATGTTTCTTCCGTACACCCATTCCATTACTATGTCCTCATCACAACCACTTATCTACTACAGTTCTTTATCATGCTTCCGCCAACACGCCCACACGCGGTAGATTCGTGTAATAGTCTACTGAAATGTTGGCTTCGTCGAATTTTTTTCTTTTCTTTTTTAATTTTAAGGATTTTAACGAACACTTATATACATATTTTTTTGCGAAATCTATTCATTCGTGCTCCTTGAACATGGATACAATACAAATTTCCGTGCTGAAGTGCGAGTATTATAATGGGCTATTATTATAAACTTCATACATATACACACTCTTATATTCACACTGTTATCGTACGTCGGTGGGATTTCATTCATTCACTCATCTCACATCAACTCTTCCTCCCTGCCTACACCTTCACGCGCCCACATCACGCTCATGTCACCCTTCACTCACTCACGCGTCACACTTCAACAGTCCCCCTCCCCCCTAACCCCACGACTCCCCGACCCCTCTTCCCCTCCCCCAACATCACGCCCTCGTCGCTCACACACAAAGCTAATTAACTTCGTCTTATTGCTCGCAGATAAGCCAACCGCCATTGGGGCTTCGGCTAAAACTCCTCTAATTGCTAATCATGTTCCTCCTCCTCCTCCTCCTCCTCCTCCTCGTCCTCCTCTTCGCCCTCCTCCCTTTCCTTCCAACCCAACGCCTCCCCAAGGTTTCCTCAATCCGTCAGCTTGCTAGCGTTCACGTTTGCCCCCACCTCTTGGTGTTCCCGTTCATTCACTAAATATTCTTTATGCTTATTGAATCAGTAAAAAGTATTATGATTTTGGTGTTGACGCTTAAATGTACTGCATCAAGATATATTTATTTTTACCGTCGGGAAGTGATACTCGGTTTTTGTGTAGGAACTTAAACATACCGTAAAATGTTTTTGTTTTATTTTTCTATCTGCAAATGTGAATAAAGTGGGCCACAGTCCCGACTTGAGGGCCCAAGTCTGCCAGATTGAAGTTTTTTTTTTTCGACAGGTGCTGCTCAGTTTTAGTGTGGGTGCTCAAAGCTACAACAATAAGTTCAATTGTTTTTATTCATTTTAATAGTGTACAAAAACTGTTTAACAGTTCTAGTAGGGTCTTCCAGCTATCCGACAATGATTTTCATTGATTTCATAATTTCCTCCTCCAAGGAGATTATGTTTTCGTCGAGTTTGCTTGTCTGTCCGCCACTAATATAAACTAGAGCACTCTGAGAGCGCATACCTCCGCCATGTGAGGCAACGGTAGCAAACATTCAAATTGGCTCTGAAACCATAATTTTCCTTGCATAAACCCCAAAATCTAATCATTTGTGCCTTTTTATATTTATAACAGCTTGTTCATTTTTTTTTGAAGATCAGTTCATAACTTTTTGAGTTATACTGTTAACAAACGTTATGACAAATATGAGTCAAACATACAAAGGAACCAACCGATCTGCACCAAAACTTGATCATTTACGTCTTTTACCATTACTAACAACTCCTATAAATTTCATATAGATCCATTCATTATTTTTTGAGTTATTGTGCTAACAAGCATAAAATTAAAAACAGTCACAAAGGAACGAACGAACACACGGACCATTACCAAAATTTGGTCATTTACTCTTTGTTATATACCTAACAACTCATTTCAATTTCATCAAAATCCATCTATAACTTTTTGAGTTATGGCATCGAGAAAAATGACGCAGACAAACAAACGGATGGACATATCTTCACCAAAAGTTAATCATCTGTTCCTCCTAACATACCAAACAATCTCTGTAAATTTCATTCAAATCGGTTCATAACTTCTTGAGTTATCTTGGTGACAGACAAAGAGACAAAGAGACAAACAGACAGACAGATAAACACGACTAAAACATAACCTCCTTGGCGGAGGTAATCAAAAAGTTATTGACGGGCCTTCACAAACTTACAGGGATTGCTAGGTATGCTAGGAGGAATATAAATATTATGATCAACTTTGGTACACAGCTTGCTTGTTTGATTGCGTGCATCTTTCTTCTTGGTAGCATAACTCAGAAATTTATGGGCGAATTATCATGAAAATTGCATCAATTGTTAGGTATGATACGAAGAGCACGCGACCAAAATTTGTCTTGATCAGTTTGTCCGGTTGTTTGTCTCTTTGTGTGTTTTTTCTGTTTATCAGTAACGTATCCCAAAAAAATTTTGAGCGGATTACCTCGAAATATGCAGGAGTTTTTAAAACGTAAGAACTTATGAATAGATCTTCATGAAATTTATAGGAAGCGTTAGTACTCTCGAAAGCCACATATGATCAAAGTTTGGTGATGATCGGTTTCTCCGTTTGTTTTTGACTATTGTTTGGCAAAATTTTTAACAAAACAGTACTTGTAAAGTTATGAAGTGACACTCGAAAAATTTACAGGAATTTTTAGAAATGGTGAACGGCACAAATGAGCAAACTTTGGTGATGATCGGTTTTCACGATTGTGGGTTTGACTAATGTTTGGCCAAATGTCTGTCAGAACATAACTCAAAAAGTTACGAACGGATCTTCAAGAAGATTACACAAGCTGTTATTACTGTCAAGATGCACAAATAACCAACTAGGGAGCACTCTGAGAGCGCATACTTCCGCCAAGAAAGGCAACGGTAACGGAGAATCCAAATTGGTTCTGACACCGTGATTTTCCTCGTATCAACACCAAAATCAAATCATTTGTGCCTTTTGATAGTATTAACTATTCGTGTAATTTTCATGGAGATCCGTTCATAACTTTTTGAGTTATGCTGCTAACAAACATTATGACAAATATAAGTCAAACACACAAAGAGACAAACCGATTATTACCAAAATTTAGTCATTTATGCATTTCAACATTTTTTAGCCGATGGCAGCGCATACTCTTTCCGAGCAGGGGCCAAACAATGGGCCGCAATGCAGTGTAGTTAATAATGATAGTATTAACTGATCTTAGCTTCTAATGCAACTTTAGTATTAAGCTGTCTCCTGTGTACCATTCCATATGTGTACCTAATAAAGCATATTATTATTATTATTAGTAACAACTCCTGTGATTATCATCAAGATCCATCCATAACTATTTGAATTACAATGCTAACAAGCATAAAATCAATTATAGCCACAAACAAACCAACCAACTAACAATTCATCCCAAAAATATGATCATTTACGCTTCGTGTTATTCCTAGCAACTCATATAAATTTCATGAAAATTCATCCATTACTTTTCGAGTTATGGCCTTAAGAAAGAATAGGCAGACAGACAAATAGACAGATGAACGAATTTCCACCAAAACTCAATCATCTGTTACTGTCAACATGCCTAACAATCCCTGTAAATTTCATAAAGATCCGTCCATAACTTTTTGATGAATCTTAGTGACAAACAAACATACGCAGAGACAAACAGCATAACAAAATAACAGACAGACACAAACACGGTAAAAACATAACCTCCTTGCATGGCAGCGGTAAATATTGGTGATGATACACAGATGAAATCTTGGTTTCAGGAAAACTTGAATGTTTCGTTGAAACTGCGTAGCTTATCGGAAGTATGTGCTCGCAGAGTACTTTAATTTCATACGGACGCTTTTGAACATTTCTGACACGTGCGTTTGTACCTTCACTTGGTCTTACATATTCATTGCACGCTGTAGCACGCAATATACGACCAGCGTAACGTTATTGATTCGATGAATGCAACACTGAATCATATTGAAGTGTTGAATAAACGAGTGATGGTCTCGCTTTTCCGCCACCATTGTTTTCCCCTTCTTCTTGTGAAACTTTTTCTATTTTCTCGAAATATATTTGTGGAAGTGGGAATGGAATTTCATGAACGTCTTAAGCTTCTTCAACTTCAACCCTAACAAAATCCCCACCGACGAAAGTAGTTCAAAACGTCCTCAGAAAATTGTCCCCTCAACAACACTCTTAAAGCGATATAACATGAAAAGCCTAAAATATAGTACTCAGGTACTTGCCTAGGTGTAATTTAATGTTCACAAAAAAATTACATACGATAGTAATGTAGATACTAACCTCGGTTTTTCATTACAATGATTTCCATACATTCATCACCCACTAGTTCAAAGTATTTATTAAAAAGTATGATCAGGCGTTCACTTCTACTTCTCGATCCGAAAACAAGCAACTTCCGCAAACTAGCAGACAACTGGAAATTAGCGAATTCCCAACGACTTGAGGGCCAATTATCCCTTGCGTAGCGGCCAATCAAGCAATGCCCGGTTATTCGTATCAGACTTACTCTAGAAACTGTTGAATCACTCAGCGGAAAAAATTGTTGGGCTAGCTAGGCATGGAAATATATTTGCAGGAAAACTGGTAAACTAGCAAACAGTACAAATGCAACAAAACTAATAGGTTTGGTAGACTATATACATTTACCGCCAAGCTGTTGAGCTTAGCAGGACACTGTCAATATTGGAGAGCAAACAAAGACAATTCGTAGACATGATAGCTACTTTTTAGTTTCAGTGCCAGTATGCTCCCTGCAGCGTTCCGTATCTCACTAGATAGTGACACTCCGTCACTAATCGCTCTACTGTCACTGGCATCTTGCCAGTGACGTAACCAACGAGCTGTCTCATTCCTAGCTAGTGATGGTCAAGGTGACAGCGCCGCTCCACTAGTTACTCCAATACTTGGCATCTCAACAGTAACCCTTCGTCACTAGTGGAATTTCTGCTACTGCTTGTCAGACATTTTGATAGTGACACACACAATACAGGGAAATTCATTGGGCTAGTAGTGCGCTAGTGACACTTAGGTTCTCTCTAGTGGCCCATGTGTGAGCCGCTTCACTATTATTAGTAAGTGAAGGCTAGCTATGTTGGCGTTTGCGCAACAATCTTCACTAACACCAGCATTTCACTAGTGACACATGCACAAGCGTGCCACCTGTAACAGTTGCTACGACATGGCCCTCACTGGTATCACTCTATGACTATTGTCTTGAATTTCACAGGTGGCACATAAACAACAGGTAATGAGTATCACAGGTGGCACACAAACAACAGGTAATGAGTATCACAGGTGGCACATATACTACAGGTAATGAACTAGTGTCGAGATAGGGACACTGCCGTAACTAGTATCGCGGGTGATAAACTTCTTTTAGTGACCCCCATCAGCTGTGCCGCAAGCATCAAGTGACGAACACAGCGGTACTCCTGTCACTAGCGCTATCCCATAGTGACGAGATACTTCTCTAGTAACACGCACTAGAAACGCCCTATTCAGCAAGTGCCGCAATAATGAAACAATTTTTGCTTGTAGTTAGCATCGCGATACTGAGCACACACTGGCAGCTTAAGAATAAACTACATGGTGAGGAATATAGCGGCACTGCCGCCATTAGGGTCACTAGTGAGCGATATCTCAGTAGTGACACACCCTGGCAGCGCAATAGTAAACCCGTGAGGCAATTTTACCAGTAGTGTCACTAGTCTTAGAACCTCGCTGTTGAACAGACACACTAGCTGCTTCAGAACCAACTAGTAAGGACCACACTGACACTCCCGTCACTAGGATCACGTAGGTAACTTTTGCCACTGTCTTTAGCAGTTACGGCTCCGTTACGGCACATTTACGACATCATTTACGTCGCTTTAGAGAAGCTAATGCAATACAGCGCTGCTCGTGACGAGTTACGACGGCTAAATCATTTTATTCGAGTTTATGGGGAAAATTTGTAGAGTCAGGGAAAAATAAATTGCGTTAGTTTCCTGGGACACGGGGTCAAGTGAGGGTAATTTTGGAGGGGGGAGGGGTGGGGAAGGTAATTAACTTAGGGTAAAAGGAGAAAGTAATATTTATAGTGGGGTAGGGATGGTCACCTTAGGGGACAGTGATTAGGGTCATTTTGGGAGAGAGTGGACAGGGTATTTAATATTGGGTAAAACGAGAAGGGTAATTTCGAGAGATACAGGAGAGGGTAACAAAAAGAAAGAAACAACTGACAGAGGAACCAAGAGACGGCAGAGCTAATAAATGATCTCGGTAAGAGAAAGACAGTTTGTGCAATACAGTAAATAAAATAAAATAATGAGAATAAAATGAGAATAATGGTAATACACTATTCGTGGGAATTTTTACACCACAATAAAAACAAACTTACACTTAGGAAAGTCCATCCTAGGTGTTGAGTCACTCCACGACCTTTACCATCAATTTGGCTAGTCTTTGGAAAACTTGACGTAAAACCTCCAGAATCCTCTGCCATAGCTCATCTGTACCTGTAAATTGGCGTCCGATCTTTTAAGCCTTTATCTTTACAATTGACTAAACGTTCTTAATGGGGTTCAGGTCTGGACTCTGTTGGGGCCAATCCATGAGTTTCTCTGCTGTGATACCTAAATCTATGAGCTATAATTTAGTCGTAAGTGATTCATGGCTTACAGCATTGTCCTGCTGACTATTGAACCAGGGAACAAAATTATCTTGATAAAACGCACGAAAATTAGCTCAACGTATTTTGATGTCATTTGGCATAAAAAAAGGTTACATAATTTTGTTATAGAGGATTCCGGCCCAAAACATAACTCCAACACCCCCTTCCTGTCGCTTGTAACGCAGACGAGTACTTGTGTCCTTAGCGAGCCGTGCCGAGTGTCTCGGTGGCCTCGGCCGTGCCCGCCGGCGCTATCGTCATTCGCGTTGATTTGTGTGCGTGTTTGTGAACGCAGATCGTGTGCGTGTGAGCGGCGTTCAAGTTGGTGCGCCGCCGCGCTGCTCACTGTATCGCTGATTAAGTTAGGTTAGGTTAGGTTAGGTAAGGTAAGGTTAGGTTAGATAACGTTAGGTAAGGTTAGAAAGGTTAGGTTGGGTTAAGTTGGGTTAGGTCAGGTTAGGTAAGGGTAGGTTAGTTTAGAAAGTTAAGTAAGGAGGTTCGGTAAGGTTAGGTAAAGGTAGGTTAGGTTAGGCTAGGTTAGGTTAGCCTAGGCAGTGTTTATTTTTGTGGTGGCACTCGCAGGAAAGCTTACTTGAACACAAAATCGTCGTGAACGACGATAGTGCTGCCCGCCGCACAGGCTCCAAGCTCGCCGCGCGTTATGTACGTTCGCGACTATTCTGTGTACGTGCGTGCTGTGCGTGCGTGCTGCGTTCAAGGAACGGATGCTGTTATGTGTACCATTGCCACAAGTCTGTTTCGTAGGTAAGGTTAGGTTAGGTTTCGTTAGGTTAGGTAAGGTTATGTTAGGTTCGGTTTAGTTTGGCTAGGTTAGGTTTGGCTAGGTTAGGTTAAGTAACGCTTATGGTAGTGCTTCTGGTGGTTGTGACGCGGCAAGAAAGCTTACTTGAACGCACGCACAGCTATGCACGTACACAGCGCGGCGAGTTTGATGCCAGTGCATCCCTGCCACTATCCGTCACAAACGTAAGTGAGGCCTGTCTAAATGACGGTTCGAAAACTGATTTCAGATATTTTGTTACCCTGGAAAGTCTTTGTTGAAAATGACCTCCAATTCCACATTTTATTCAAAATACAATACCCGGCTTACTTGGATACATTTGTGACTCCGGCTTCCTCAGCAATTTTCTAAGCGGTACAATGATGGTTTTGGGCTATTTTTCTTCTATTTCTGTTAGTTGCTGTGGGTCTATCTTGCACACTTACGTTTTCGTTCCTCAACTTTACCAGAGTTAAATAATCTTTTTACTGTACAGTGATCACGAGCAATAATTTCGAAATTTCATATTTAGATTAGTTGATGCTGAATAGCTTCACAATTTGAACGTTTTCAGATACCGTTAAAATTTTGCCTCTAGCCATTGCGGAAAATGTATTAAATTTAAAAATATTGCAAACACTGTTGGCTCCCCTGAAAATTACTACATACATGTAATACGAAAGGAAGTAGATGAATGTTACTTTGATTTTAAACATCATTTACAAACATTTCCAAATTAAGCAAGCTACCTACACTAAATTTAGTTGATGAATATGCCATTCAATTATTCATTTAAAACGGTTTTACGGGGCAAAAACTTCTCACCCGCAATGCAGATTAGGGAAATCACTTTAGGGAAAAATAAATTTAAATGTCAATCATCTACTCAATCCACAATAGTATATCTGCATAACCTTCACTATATACCCATCGGCAGCTGATAAATGAAAATCAAACTTCCGATCGGGCTGTAGCGTTCAACATTAGCGCTCCACTCTACAGTATAACACCTGCCAGCAATAAAAATCTTTTACGGTACCTTAAGCTCATTGACAGTAATGGAACCAACTGACAAAATTAAGAATTTAGCGATTTCATAGCAACAAATTCCAGTAACTGATAGAATTAATCGGACCGGGATGTTTGTTTGGTGTACTTTTGGCAGGTCATCCAAATTTCCTAGCTTCATCGCAGAATTTTTCGTAAACTCGTCCTCTTCTGTGGACGAAAAACGATCATGTTACATTAATACATTTCGGTCCCGTCATTCATAAAGGTAATTTGTTAACTATCCGTCTTTTGGCACTTTCGTATAGAACTTCACACAGAATTTTTCGTTCCCTATTGCTCAGTGAGCGTGTAAAATATTTTCAAATTCTCACACAGAATTTTTCGTTCCCTATTGCTCAGTGAGCGTGTAAAATATTTTCAAATTCTCACGCAGAATTTTTCGCTCCCTATTGCTCAGTGAGCTTGTAAAATATTTTCAAATTCCAGTACACTAGCTTACGGTATGTAAAATGCGCGAAAAAATGTAATACCTTTTGCATATTCCTGTACAGTAGCTTATGGTATATGAAATGAATGAAAAATACATGCCTTTCACGATAGTCCAACTACTCTCTCAAGTTCACAGGGCATTCTACGATCTTTACTCAGCATTCTGCTATCTTCCCTAAGAATTCTGTAATCGTTTTTTCTTCAGTTAGTCTTCTGCGAAAAGCACTGAGTGTTCTGACATCTTTACCCGACATTCCCCCATTTTCACGAAACATGCTGCCATCTTCACTAAGCATTTTGTGATCTTCACTGAGTATTCTGTAATCTCCACTGAAAATTTTCCGATTTTCACTGAACATACTTTGACCTTCACTGAGCTCTTTACTGAAAATACACCCGATATTTTCTGAGCATTCTACGATCTTTACTGATAATTCTTTATCTTCAGTCAGCAGGATGCTTTCTTCTTATTCGTGAAATGCTGCAATTACACTCAGCTGCAGGTTCTGGTACAATACTCATTTTTCTTATATGGCGCTTCTAAGCCCCGCCCAGCTGCCATAGGCAGAGTTCTCCTTTGAAAAAAAATATTTCCGATCACCAATTACCTCTGTTTTGCCCTGCAACTGCGAAAGGAACACCGCCAAATGCACAAAAATGAACACTGTACTTAGCAATGTTCGGTAAATAGGCAGAAGCAGGTAACTACATTCAAATTTCCCG
The DNA here is from genome assembly GCA_001587735.2 of Parhyale hawaiensis. NCBI lineage: Eukaryota > Metazoa > Arthropoda > Malacostraca > Amphipoda > Hyalidae > Parhyale > Parhyale hawaiensis. The sequence continues at coordinate 23,099,716 of LQNS02277602.1, read as the reverse complement.
TAGTTAACTGCCTTCACCATTTTGCCGCCATCCTTTTCATGGTACTCAAATATTAGTTTCCGAATAATTGTGTCTTGGATAACAACTCTTAAGCCACGAAGTTTTTCTTGATAGCTATTCTAAGTTGGAAGAAAATTGGAGGGATTTCAATTTTGTTTTGGAGGGAAATTTACGAAGAAAAATCGTTAGATTTAAAGCAATTTTCAGCGTAGCCATTCATACCAGGAACATCAGCCTCATAATTAGGCTCTGCTTAGGGAAAAAAACGTTGATACCTGTGTCTGGCGGTGGCTGCTGCGCAAGCTGAAGCTTCCAAATGGAAGATATTCAATCGAGAATCCGTCGTAAAAAGCAGCTCTCTATTGACAGCAGAAGTGATGAATTCTAAAATTTTGGTTTCTCTTTTTTTAAGAAAAGTGGCCGTTAGCATCGACGGCAAACAAACTTCACTCAGAATTCTTTATTAGCCTCGCCAACGAGGTTACGTATTCGTCGAGTTTGTCTCTATGTCTGTCACCAAGGTAACTGAAAAAGTTATGGACGGATCTTTACGAAATTTACAGGCACTGTTAGGTATGTAAGGCAGAACAGATGATTAACTATTGGTGAAGATCCGTTAATCCGTTTGTTTGTTCGCCTCATTTTCTTTAATAATATCATAGCTCAGAAAGTTATGAACGGATTTTTTTAAATTTACATGAGTTGTTTGGTGTATCACGAAAAGTAAATGACAAAAATTTTGTGCTGATTTGTTTGTTCGTTTGTTTGATTGTTTGTTTGTTTGTTTGTTTGTTTGCTTAACTCTCTGTTCTTAGCAAAGAAAGTCAAAAAGTTTCAAACGGATCATTATGAAATTTACTGAAATTGTTAGAATTGCTAATGCACATAAATGATCAAATTTTGGTCATGATCGATTTGTTCGTTTGTGTGTTTGACTAATGTTTGTCAAAATGTCTGTCAGAACTATAACTCATAAACTTATGAACGTATCTTCGTGAAAGGAAAGAAGCATGAGAAATGTTGAGAGGCACAAATGACCAAATTTTGGTGATGATCGGTTTATCCGTTTGTGTGTTTGTCTATTGTTTGTTGGAATGTTTGTCAGATCATAACTCATGAACTTAAGGACGGATCTTCGAGAAAATTACGGAACCTTTTATACTGTCAAAAGGCACAAATGGCAAGATTTTGGCGCTGATAAAGAGAAAATCATAATTTCAGAACCAATTTTTGAAATTATCTCTAGCGTTGTTTGCTTACCAATTCTGCGCTTAGCTAAGGCCTTGTGACAGCCTTATATTTACTTTATTTAGAGGTGATAATAATAAATAACTAGAGCACTCTGAGAGCACATACCTCCGCCAAGCAAAGCAACGTTAACGAAAACATCAGCGCCAAAATCTGGTCATTCGTGTCTTTCGACAGTAATGAAAGGTTTTGTAATTTTCTTGAAGATCCGTCTGTAAGTTCACGCGTTATGTTCTGAGAAATATTTTAACAGACGCCCGTCAACCACACAAACGGACAAGCCGATCATTATCAAAATTTGGCCAGTTGTGTCTTTCTGCTTTTCCAACAATTACTGTAAATTTCATAAGGATCCGTTCATATTTTTTTGAATTATTTTATTAACAAACGTAAAAGCAAATAAAGAGACACGCGGAAAATTAGAACACCTCATGGCGTAAGACCATCTACTGCAGAGAGAGCAAATTTCATCGCTGTCATTTATGATGGCCAGCGAATCCTAGTTTCTAGGTATGGGTCACATCCAGTGTGGGAACACCTTCGTGTATGGGTTCCCCGTTTCTATCGCCATAATTATGTCCGTTGCATCTCTCTCTTGTATTTCGCCGTTGTCGTGGAAGTAGGCGCTTAAACTATTCACTGTAATAATAACATAGGAAAAATAAAACGCCTCGACGATTTGCCGCAGTGGAGGCAAATTCAACGCCGTCATTTTTGATGGCCAGCTAGGCCGAGTTTTTTGGCATGAGTCACATCTAGGCCAACCCACCAAACTCCCTACAAAAAATTATGAGGATTGCAAAACTCCTTCGACCACTTATTGGGAGGACAGCAAATATACAAATATATAGATTTCGATTAGAAGCAGTTAAAAAAAATTTGATACTCAAAATTTCTTTAACTGCCCCTAATCGAAATCTACAATTATGCCATCTCAAGAAAACAAATATATATATATATACTTAAATCTCAACGAAAACATTATCACCTCTCTCATCTTTGTTCGCGGGTGATAAACAGCTCATCTCGAAAATTTGTTCAATTACTCTTCGTGATAGACTTACAAACTCATGTAAATGTCGCAAAAATCCGCCAATAACGTTTTGAGTTATAGTACATACTAAGAAAAAACAAGCAGACAAGCGAATAAGCAAACGGTTGAACGGATCTTCACCGAAAATTAATCATCTAGCTGTTCCTCCAACAAAAACTTGTCTAACAATCACTGTAAATTTCGTAAAGATCGGCCCCTATCTATTCGAGTCATCTTGGTGACACACAGAGAGACAAATAGACAGAGAAACTAGACAAAAACATAACCTTTTAGGCAGAGGTAATAATAACACTTTATTGAAATACATTGTAATTCACAGAGATAATTATAATAACATTTTAGCATCAAAAAATTAAGTGCAGCAAAATCCATTAAAAAATGCATTATTATTCTGCCTTAGCAGCCAGACAGTAACTGAAAAATCAAGTCATGTCTGGACGCAAGAAAGTTTACTGAAATAATAGAAAGGAATCTTGAGTTCTACATAGCCTTTTTGAGAGGTAGTCACGATATCATTTTCCAGACCGTTTCAGTCAATAAAGTTCAACTTTTGCTAGCTTAGTTCAAATAAAAGATGGACGAAAAGCGCCTTAATGCCCCGCTTCTTTGTTTCAGCAGAGAAGTGAAACAGCTATATAAAAAGCACTAGTCTTCCTTACAGCCTTTCATTGAGTATTAAATTGAGCCTGTGGCAATTGCAAAGAACAAATACAACGCTCGTCAATGATGTCTCAGACCCGAAGTGCATACGAAGTGTGAAAATATGTTCCATGTCAAACAGCAAATATTCTACATATGACCGGAGAGTAGTAACAAGGAGCTTGTATAGAGAAGGAGGGAGCCAGTAGCCTAGCTCGTTGAAGCTCAAGAGTCTCTTATGGCCGTCAGCCAGTCATCGGATGCACCAATCGCATATCAGTAAAGAGTCTCTTATGGCTGCCGCCAGTCGCGTATGCACCAATCGCATATGAGTTTCTCGGTTTGTCTGCTGCTCCCTCGTGAAACTCACTGCTCCCCGTGACATCCACCAATGAGATCCCACTGCCATAAGAGATCTGGTTGACTCACTGGCGAATCTGTATTTGGGCCGCAGGGCTCCCTCCTTCTCTATAGAAGCTCATTGAGTAGTAACAGTCAGAGATCCTAACAAGGATACCTTACATTTCCCCTAATACTGAAAGCGCAACGGTCGTGCTAACTAAGGAAGGGACGTAGGGAAGAACAAGCAGAATTATTATATGAAAAGCAAAATTGCAATATGTCAATAATTAGATGCGCAAAGCATAGTTAAAGTCTTCTTTGTTTATCTTTGCAAACCTTACGTTAAAAATCTTGATGATTCCTCGAACGAGGTCCAAGTGGCGTTATGCGCGCCACCCATCTTGTGCAGAGGTGATGCTGCAGTGCGTGACCAGCGGGAGGGCTAGCAGCGAGTTATCCCTACATTGCACGTAGCGATTTAAAATTTTTAAACTTGGCAGTTTCAAGTCTCCTGGCATTTCGAATGCGACGGGGCGTTTTGTGGGGCATCCTCGCACCCGGAACAATGAAACTATTAGACTACTTCATGGCTATTGCACCACCACAATTTTTATTCGGAATTTGCACTTCACAAGTGCTACCAATACGGTCTGGGTGTCTGGCAAGAATCCGTCTTTTGACATTGATACTAATTTCTTTTAGAAGTTGATAAATAAATATGAATACTTAACAACGGTAAAAATGCTTGAGACCTTTTAGAAAAAAATTCATAATCGGAGAATTCATTTGTCGAATCATCTTTATGATATTTTACCCCTATTTCATAGTGAATTTATTTTAGAGGTAACTGACTGGCATACATTTTAAGTGACTATAAGTTTAATATGGGATAGAGGGAGGAGGGATTTTTTATAAGTAAGTTTCACCAGCAACTTGGAGTAATGCTTAATTGTAAAGATCCATCATTACAGGCTGAAAAGTTTTGTCCATAGGACTAAATCCTTCAGAAAATTGCTGAAACCGACACAAAAAGTAACTTATTGGGAAGCATAGCAGCACGCAGTCTCCGAAGTCAGGTTGGTTGCATCAACTGGAAATGGTATGAGATGCGTTAGTATCAGGTGGCCCGTGGCCATACCTGACGTATGTAATTACCAGGCTGTGCAACACCTTGTTGCCTCCTGGGTCATAACGCCTGTTCTGGTGAATGGTACAGTGAATGGTACAATGAAGTATACAATGAATCGTACAGTGAATGGTACAGTGAATGGCACAATGAATGGTACAGTGAATGGTACAATGAATCGTACAGTGAATGGTACAGTGAATGGCACAATGGTACAGTGAATGGTACTTAAATTGCTATGAGATGCAGTGACGCCTGAATGTATGAGATCCTTAATTGAAAGTATGTCTGAAGGACGCAGAAATTTATTCAGAGTAAAGACGAGGTGCTCTGCATACCAAGGATGATTAACGGTATCAGGTTAGCGCACTGCCGCCGAGCGGACGTACGAAGCGATGACGTCACAAAAACTTAGCTCATTTTTCAGCAGCTGCTTGGCATTGTTTCTTCATAATTTCATTTGGGCCTCCAGAGTGTCTTACGTGTCCTTCAATCAATATAGCTGCACAAAATCATGTATCAAGGTATCTACGAACTTTTTTAGTTCTCTGAAGGATAACATTTTGAAAGAACGTTGGTTAATAGGCTTGAAAAGAGCAGATGAATTCAACCAGCAAATGCCCGTATGTATCAGCAGCACTTTTAGAGCCAAGTTTATCGTCTTTAAAATGCAATAAAGAAGTGAGTTTTATCGAGGAAAATATGGCATTCTAGAGATGAATTTATATGAGTGAATACCGCAATGTTTTCGATTCACTTTCGTCTTCTACCAATGATCTGCTATCCTCTATAATTTCAAACCGTTGCAACAAAAATTGGCTCAGATGCGGGAGGCTGAAAGCCGAGATAGAAGAACTTTTCAACAAGATTGGTAACAGAAACTCAAAAGGACAAAAAAAGATTTTCCTTCCGACGAAGTGATATTAAAGTAAAAGTCTATATAGAATACGCAGAAGCCATACAATTGCTCGGTAAAATTAGAAAAAAACACATCAGCTGCGATACGCTGCGCGCGTTACAGCAGTAGAACAGTAAAGTGGTGTCAGACTCGCGTTAGCTAACTTGCATAAGAAAAAAAAAACTACATAACCGTATTCCACATACCTAAACTGTCTCACAGAATGATGTTGTTGAAAGTGGCGAATGTTTAATCCATATTTTTCCCAATGATGCTGCAGTTTTTACGATTAGGAGACGCGGATATGTTAACGACACGTACGCGACGGCACAGCTTAGTGCAACATTTTACTGAAACCCTCCCACCGAGTGTGTGCCTCTTACAGAAAAAAACAACCTAAATAATAATAAAACTTTATCCTTCAGCGTGCTAAGAAAGTTCGTAGATACCTTTATACATGTTTTGTGCGGCTGTAATGATTGTAGGACATGTAGAACACTCTGGAGGCCCAAATGAAATTATGAAGAAACAATGCAAAACAGCTACTGAAAAACGAGCCAAGTTTTTATGACGTCATCGCTTCGTACGTCCGCCGCGCGCAAGCGCCGCTCGTCGGCAGTGCGCTAACCTGTTCTCGTTAATCATCCTTGACCCGGCACCTGACCAGGTGCTCTGCATAGCCGGCACCTGGCCAGGTGCTCTGCATACCCGGCACCTGACCAGGTGCTCTGCATACCCGGCACCTGACCAGGTGCTCTGCACGAACGGCGCATGACAAGGTGCTCTGTACACCCAGCGCATGACGATGTGCTCTGCACACCCAGCGCATGACGATGTGCTTTGCAGATCCAGCGCATGACGATGTGCTCTGCACATCCAGCCCATGAAGGGTGACTCTGCACACCCAGCGCATGACGATGTGCTCTGCACACCCAGCGCATGACGATGTGCTCCCCACATCCAGCGCATGACGATGTACTCTGCACATCCAGCGCATGACGATGTGCTCTGCACACCCAGCACATGATGGGGGGCTCTGCACACCCAGCGCATGACGATGTGCTCTGCACACCCAGCACATGACGATGTACTCTCTACATCCAGCGCATGACGATGTGCTCCGCACACCCAGCACATGAAGGGGGGCTCTGCACACCCAGCGCATGACGATGTGCTCTGCACACCCA
>LQNS02277602.1:23081614-23092871 GCA_001587735.2 Parhyale hawaiensis | reverse complement strand
CACCTAGCGCATGACGATGTGCTCTGCAGACCCAGCGCATGACGATGTGCTCTGCACACCCAGCCCATGAAGAGGGGCTCTGCACACCTAGCGCATGACGATGTGCTCTGCAGACCCAGCGCATAACGATGTGCTCTGCACACCCAGCACATGACGAGGTGCTTTGCACACCCGACATCTGACGAAGTGCTCTGCACACCCGACACAGTGTGAGGCGAAAGAGCAGCTCAGCTAATTAAAGACTTAATTAAGTAGAAAGTTGCAGTTTCAGAAGTAAGAAAGTGTGAGGCTTGAGCTGCTAATTAGCGACTTAACAAACCTGCGTTGTAAAAAATTGCTTCAGTAAATTGAGTGAATATGTAGCTATACTCCACTACTGGATCCGCTTTCGTGATGGTGGATCCAGTGGAGGGATCTTTTTTCGGAAGATCTAGCGCACATTTTTTTCTCAAATGGATCTACAACATGGTTCCATGTTTAATGATAGAATTAGTGCATATTTTAGTTACAGTAGATAGATCTAATGGGCGGCTTCCATTTTAAAAATGGACGTAGCGATGTCTTCAATTTTGTGTCAAATGTACATGTTAAAAATTTTCTGTTTTCTGCAAGGATAGAGTACATTTCTACAGTGTTTAATGACAATACTGTAGTGAGAGTCTTCCTATCAGAAATTATCGTAGGAAACAACAATAATTATGGTCGAGCTTGGATGCAAATCATGCGTAAACACCGGCATTTATGGGCTGCTTTCCATCTTTTATGGTTGGGCTAATTCCAATGTTTCTATCCATAATTAAGGGGGGAAAGTAGTCCTTGACCGAGGATGTTTTACAACCATCTTTCCTTACTTGCCCAACCTTTGCAACCCGTATTCGCCAATTGCATTTCCCTCCCTATTCATATGTATTACAATCTTTATATTATTTCAGATTCTATAATCAGGTCAGCACTGGATGCCTGCTTTATGTTGCTGATGATTGGTTGTTTACGCAAAAAAAAAATTAATTCATACGTGCGTGTTAGGCCTGCAGCTCACAATGGTCAAAAACTCTAAATTTCAGTACGAAGCTAGAGCAGAAGCTTGAAACAATCTGTTGCACTCTGCAGTTTAAGCACGTTTATATTTAACTTCTTTCAACTCTAAGCCGGAATAGAGACATAGCTACTGCACAGCATAGTGGAAGTTACAAATCCATTGACGAGTTTTGGCCGTACCCGTTGTCAGGGTACATAGGGTTAAATATACCATAAAACTTGACATCACTTTACATGAAACTAATGAAAGTATGTTTCTGATAAGACTTTACAGATATGAACTGAATAAACACAAAAATAGAAGGCAATATTTCGTCTAAGATTGCAATACTGTTTAACAAGGGATACAACAAACAAATAATAATGATGGTAACTACGCTAAAGTGTCGGAACGTAAATAAAATCAGGAAACAATTGATAAAAGTAACGCCAATGTGATTGCCGTCCACACATACGCTGCAAGTTTTTGCAATTCATTGACAAGTAAGAAACAAAAAACTGAAAATGCGCACACTTTTTGCACTATAATATGCATTTTAGATGTTTCACATTCAAACTTATTGTCATACAATGTTATATTGGTCGATTATGGTGGGAGTTCTAGCCATGTTATAACCCATGGCAATCCATACATCTGCTTCCCCAAATAATGGGAGGAATTCCACTCGATCATGTTCGTACGTACGGAAATCGTTGATAACCTACCATGGCTTTGGCAAGAACATCACCCTTAATCGTACGCGGAGAATTCCACCTTTATAGTTTCCTTCGATTTGTGGTTGGAATTCCACCCCGAAAGTTCTTTTGTCCGGAAAAACACTTATATTTTGCTATATTTGAACCTTTCCGCTCATAATCATCGGTATTTCCTCCTAAAATTTCTGGTTGGGCTTCCACTCTTAGAGAGTAAACTGTAGTGGATATCTGTCATTTTTAGATGGCCCCCGTGAAAATCTCTCATTTTTAAATGTGGGCAGTGAATATCTGCTATTTATCGTTGGATTTACAATATTCCTTCCGCTTGTTGATTGCTTTTTCAGAGAAAATCTAGTCGTAGATTGATATACAGGTGGTAAATCCCTTAATTTTAATGAATAAATCCTTTTCTTTTTCTTCCATTACTTTGTGTAACAATGCTAGATACACGGAACGTGCTATGCAGAGCATGGACGTAGCGACCCCAACAGATCTAGCCAAAACATTTAAAGCAATGAAGTTCTCAGAACCCTGTAGCGACTTCAAGCGTCTAGAAGACTACAGTTCAAAGACATTCCATCATTATAGAGTTAGATCTATTGGCCCCGCCACAGCCATGTTGTCCATAGCATTCGAAGTGCATCCAAGTAAACTGCGCAGAAACACTAGAGGCAAATAAAACTCCAGGGGTGTGTCGCAATCACGCCAAAACCGGGCTACCACGACCTGAAAAATGTTACCGTAACCCGAAAACTGGTTGTGAGAACGCCATCTAGCGACGAACGGTGTAAGCTCACGGACATTGACATTCTGTTTTTTTTTTCGAAATATTGTGAATGCAAGTTTCAATTAACTGATCTGATTTACTTATTCTGGTCTAAGGAGCTTATTTATTGCGTATTTTAATGAATTTTGTGCTCTTTTTTCTTCAAAATAGACGTTTGTGCTCGGTGACCAACATCACCGTAACCAGTGTCGCAGTCGTCATTTGAGCTATGATTGCGACTGGCTGGGTCACCGGTGTAGCACAGGTAACTCAGAATGGGCCAGAAGTGCTGATTGCGACACACCCTAGGACGAAATTTTCATCTTGCTGGCGAGTGCAGTAGTCCCTCTAACCGCTTCGGTGAATTGACTGTATGAATCAGCACCAATTCAGTGCCCTTTGAATTAAATGTATTCAGCGGTAGCCGCTCAAAGCATTTTATTGAGTTAAATGTATGCATCAGTAGCCATCTCAGTGCCTTTTCGAGACTTGAATATATGCCTTGGTAGCTACTCAAACGCAATTCAGTGGCTTAGATGACAGCATATAAAATTCACTGGCATTTCGAACAGTATTTAAATAGACCAAGGTTCTTACGCTCAATTCATCTGATGATTTGCTCCCTGTCTTATTTAAATTTTTCAATCACGCTTCACCATCCGCATTGCATAAATTGCAAGAAAGTTTTAAGCTGATAATTGTACAAACAGGGACTTAGGATGATGGTGATTCTTATGCTACCCGCTGTAGCAGGGGACGTTGCGTGCTGCATAGTTGTGCTGAAGGTCACGGCTGAACCCCGGGCTGAATCAGCAAATTTGCTTGGTGTGCATATCTATCATAGGGGTACTTACCTTAGGGTAGGAGTGGCGGGTCGTTGAACCTTCCTTTTCGGCGCCACACTTCTTAGCGATACGTTGTCGGCTACAGCTGTACTTACTCCTCTGGGGCCGGTTGGTCTATGTCTGCCGCACGAACCAGTGGTTGTGGATTTCCCAGCTGAGGCCCGCAGTCAAAGCTTACTTTAAATGAATTGAATTTAAATCGAATCAATTAAAGCCCGAGTTAAATTTGTAAAAGAGACTTCGTCTTGCCCTCACGCTCTAACTAATAAATCTACATGCACTGATTCGTGCCAAGGAATGTAAAGCTGAAGTCGATCACAGGTCTGAGCTAGACGGAAGGCTCTTTGACAAGTGCCCCCTCCCGTCATCCAGGCCCATCTCGATTCTTTGTTAGCCAGTACCTTCCTAATGGACTATGAACGCCGTAAATGTTACTGCTACATGGCTGACAAGCAAGACTTCTTCCCTAACTTAACAAAAAAACAGAATAGACTGCTTACCACTCGGTCACTGGAGGGACTTAGTAGAATCAAAGGGCATCTGTGCTACAAGCACTATTTTCACTGAAAGTATTAATTCTCAGGCCGTGTAAGGCCCTAAAATTCATCTGTACGGCACCGCTTCCTCTTACCTATGCAGGACTGTGAAGAGGAAATCCTTAGCATATGAACTGAATCGATTTTTTCATGTTGTGTGATTCTTCTTTTGATTGTCACTTCATCTCCTAGTTTGTTCAGTCTCTTTACCGCATTTAATAAAAATTACATAAAAGTAAGCGCAGAAACAGGTTTGCTGTGCTACGATACGAGTAGCATTCAAGGCTACTAAACGTACGTCTGGACCACACAGCTCACGACCCACCTCAGCGGACTGACTGCGGCACACGAAGTAATATATTAAACTGCTTGCATATCATCACGTGCTCTTGCAGCGTAGTTTTGAGGGCAATTGTGGTAGTAACACACCTCCATCTCCCTACAGGCCAGCGGTCACCCCGCTACTGAACCTCTTCTGATGCCGCTGTCAATGGGATGCTTGAGACTACCCATGATCTTGGGAAAAACCCACATGCCTCGGCAGCCCTGGATGCCTAAGGACAGATACACAGACACGCTGAAGACTCTACATGTCAGTGGGTACTGAGAGGGTTCTAATTGGGGTATCACCTCACGAGATAAAGAAATTAGTGACGCCACTTGTGTCACAGCCAATCAGAATCAGCATGTTCAGTTGTTCACACCCCCAAATGGCTACCTCCGTTGATTGGCTATGATGTCAGCTACCTGTTTTCCAGTAATGTGGTATGAAAAAATAATAACATTATGTTAAGGTGGCCACGAGTGGCATTGACCAGCAAGAAGAGTGTGGCAGAGTTGAGCTACAAATTATTAACGCCGGCTGTGGTGTAGCGAAAGCGAGGTTGTATTGGCGACTGTGTTTACCCTACTTGTGTGTCCGCAGTCAGAGTGCAGTGTCTGTTCGGGGGTTCTATGTATATCACAATGTTGTCATGTGCGGTTGTGTTACGAAGTGTGCTGTCGGTTTCCGAAAGGATTCCAACTATTGTTGACGTGCGGTGTGTGAGCTGCAGTGAAATGAAAGTGAAAGAGCAAATGAAGCAATAAATTTACTATTATAGCACAGTATAAAATTAAAAGTCGATATACCAATTTCTGAGTGGGATCTTCATAAGATCCCTCTAGTACTATTGCATTAATAAGCTGTAGTTCTCGAGATTCCGTTTTATCTTCCGGCATTCATATTCAATTTATCTTCTTCGTTTTACACCAAGCAGCGCACAAAAGTGGATCCATCGGAGGGCACAATAATAAAATGGGTAGTAATATTATAGTGTGCTGGGTCTCGCTGTAGTATATTCGCCTATCTGAGAGTATGCTAGATTACGTTAGGTTAGTTAAGACTAAGCAAGGTTAGGTTAAGAAAAGTTTGGTTCGGTGAGATTGGTGCCTCACATACCTTATAAACACTCATATCATACCTGAATATCAGTTAGGCCACATACTGTACAGGCTCCGTGAAGGTTAATCTATGTAGTCCATAATTATAGCGAGTAACTTTAGCCTCATTAAACATAGTAAATGACGATTTAAAGTAGATAAGGAAGGCGCATTGAGAAGTCGATAAAGACGTAGAACACACGCACCAGGACCTGGATGTTCCATGTTCCCAGTCAGGATAAACGCGCATAAGAACACTAAGTAGGGAAAAAAGGAGGCACAGTACGGAGCACATGCATCACCACCATCACTGGTGGTATGAAAATATTCATAGTGATGATACGTTAGAGGTAGGGCAATAGGTCTACTTGGACTCCAAAGCAAAATTCGAATTTAGAACTCCGGACCAGCGAAAATAGGCTACTGTTGAGCATCTTGTATTCATACTACAAACATCTAAACATGCATAGGACGAGACACAGCGGACTACTCGAGATTGATCTCAACAGAGAAACGCGCAGCACATGCTGTAGGTATCTACTAGCAGTTCGTTTTTGTACAGAGTGGGTCGGACACAATAGGCTACTTGCAGCACCGAAACTCCCTAAAAGCGAACTGTGTGCAAGGGCTCCAAGTAGAATCGACTACTATGACTTTGACGAGAAATTTTAATTTTTACCTCGTGTTTGGAGCGTAGTCAGCAAGAGCAGGCTAGTATCGCTAGCTTAGCACGGATGAAGATGAGCAGTTAAAGCTCGACAGCCTTCAGAGAGCTGTGCATCAAGTTACTTTATCCCACCTTCGTATGCGATAATTGTGGAAATTAAATTTAAATTATCAATTCTGCATTCTCAAAATTTGAATTAATATGCTCTATTTTCTTGCATAAATTCTAAAAACAATAAGTTCTTAGTTACATCATATAAGCATTATAATTTTCTTTATGCTGATTCTAAAACTAGTCATAAATTGATTAGGGCATCAAATATAAATGAAACTACTCCTGGCATCGTTTTCACATTTCTATTTAGCACTAGAGATTCTACCTGTATCAGTAATATTAAATTTCACAGCACTAATTGTGGTAATTTTGTGACGTGCTACCTTCCAACGCTTGCATCAAGCCCACCGTGTGAATAGTCGTATTGTAATGTTCTTACTTGCCCTGGAACGTGAAGTCTCATTGGGATCATGACGTCATTGCCCGTTCATAATTTCCATCAGGCCCTCATTAAAGGCATCAAGTCCTCATCTCTACCTATACGCCAAGCTGAATCAATGTAACCATCAACCTTTTATTTAAGTGCATCAAGCCCTCATCTATGCCTTCGCATCAAGCCCCATCAATGTATCCATCGGTCTCTCATTACGTGCACCAGGTCCTTACCTGCACATATGCATCAAGGCTCCATCAACTGGGTCGTTCTGCAAAGAATTAGTTTAGAACCAATAAAAAATGAGCCTAATTAAAGCCTTCTTTTTGTTTGTGAGAGCGGGAGGTTCTCATTACGCTGCAGAGTTTTGCCTGAAGTTGCAGCGGGTCTGGGAGCCTGCCGAGCGTCTCATCAAGACTTAATTAGCGTCCATTTTTGGGGTGGACTTCGCTAGTGAGGGAGCTAGGGCCCCCTCCTGCCCCCTCTGCTGCATGTGACGTTAAGTGCTTAATATTTCGCTAATATAGTACACAATGCTGTCTATGTACGGCTCGTTCTGCCTATTGAATGACCTCTGCTATAAGATAGTATTTGAAGTATTACTGAAGACCGATGTGTATTTATATGATTAGGGTGCCCGCGCTGTCATAAAATGACAGCGAATAATTTGTGTTGATCCTTCTTCATTAACCATGCTTTCCTTTATACAATTGCCAGCTTTAAAGATCATCCCGATGAGGGTTCACGGCATCCTAATTACCCTAATTACTGAGAATCAACACTCTTATTTTCTGTCATGAAACCAATTCATCACTTTTGCAGTCAGTTCAGCAACACTGAAAAGAATTGATTCGATTTGGTATCATAGATCCCTAGTGTGTCACATTTGTCCGATAGTGTTTTGGCTATTGAAAGATGTTTCGTCGACAATTGCATCAAAGTTGGAAGAATAGATGAAGCAACGAAATCATCTGTGGGAAAACACTACGAATCGAGATGCATGAGAGAGCCAATGGAAACTTCAGATATCTTCAGTGCTGAGATTTCAACTTCGGCAATGCAAGAAGTGCATTTAGACTTGAGGCCGCCCGATACTTTGCCATAGATTCGATGTATGCAGACGGTAATACTCGCACGAATCAGACTAAGCCTGCGATATCTTCATTTTTGAATTTCAACTGTCCCTGAGTAAGATACGTTTGTCATTTTCTGCAACCCGGCCTATTTTCTACCTAACAGCATTCAATGGACCTTGAGTGTACGACCAAAACCTGCAACCTGGGCTAATTTCCGCCTATCTGTTTTCTTAAAGCGTGACAGCAAATGGATAAACCGAAGATACATACACATCGGTTTTTATTATATTGTAGATTATTTATCTGTCCATTTTCCGTCACACTTCAAGTAAACAGATAAGTTTAAATTATGCCAGCTTAGAGAAAGTGGCTATCCTGTCAAGCTCTGATACAGAGGACAAAAAAAAGTCCAGGTTGCAAATGATGGCATGAGTATAAAGTTACTGCATATTTGGAAGCATTTCTTGTTTTGTCAACGTAGAAGTTAAAGCTCTGAAGATATCTACAGCTACTCTTAGCACTCTCATGCATTCTTATTCTTATTTTCAGTTATTCAGTTATTTTTCCAACTTGATTTCATCTTTTGCTGAAACTGCTTTTACTTCTCGCTTGAGTAAAGCTTTCAATTTATATATCATGGTGTATCCATGATACCGAGTCGATATCCATTTTCTGTCACGCTTTAACAAAACTGAGAGGCAGAAATTAGCCCAGGTTGGAAGCTCTGATCGTCCTCTCAAGCTCCATTGAAATCTGATAGGTAGAAAATAGGCCTGTTTGCAGAAGATAGCAAACGTATCTTAATTAGGGATAGCTTAGTCTGATAGTACGAGTATTACCTTCGCCATACATCGAAGCTCTGGCAAAGTATCGGGCGACCTCAAGTCTACAGTCAATGCTCTTCTTGCATTACCGCAGTTGAAATCTCAGCATTGAAAATATCTGAAGCTTCCACTGGCACTCTCACGCATCTTGATTCGTAGTTTCTTCCCACAGATGATTTTGTTGCATCAGCTATTCTTCCAACTTTGATGCAATTATCTACGAAACATCTTTCAATAACCAAAAAAAACTATCGGTCAAATAAGGCCTCCTATAGGGTCTCTATGATACCAAATCGAATAAATTATTTTCAGTTTTATTGAACTGCCTGCAGAGTGATTAATCTTTTTCCGTTTGAGAGAAAGAACATAAGAGTGTTGATACTCAGTAATTAGGATGCCGTGAACTCTCATCTGGATGATGTTTGAAGTTGGCAATTGTATATGGAAAACATAATCAATGAAGCAGGATCAACACAAATTCTTTGCTGTCATTTGATGACAGCGCGGGCCCTCTAATATTATCAGTAATGGGTGATTGCTGTAGGCATGATTTTTTTTTTTTGCATGACAACGAACGATAGGAAAGGTTTTAACAGAAAACCCTCATCTCCTATATGCTCCTTCCGTTTGCCAGTTGTAGTAAAGAATGTAGGAGAATGGAGAAATATCGTCATGAATTATTTCCATTTCATTATCTACATTTGCGGTCGTGATTCTACTATGAAGAATTCACGTGCACCTCACCTGCCTGGCTTGTGATATCGAAGTAGCGGATAAGTCACAAGTCAAAGAATCACCATCTAACTAACGTTTACGCGTGCGGGTGTCTCGGTTTAATTTTAAAACCATGTGACTTTATTAAATCCCCGAAAATCTACATATTTCATGTAATTGTACGAGGTTCGTTTAGTTAGATAAGGTGCGTTAGTTTCCACAAGGCGGTGGTCCTTTGTAGACCCTCGTATTGGTCATATTCCACCTTGAGCATGGGTCTCTGATGGAATATGGAAGACTTCCTCAGGAGTGTGAAGACTGTGAGATACCATTAACAGTAACACTTATTATGGTCAAATGCTTCAGGTTTGCCCCTACTTGATTACGACTTTTCCCAAGACTCCGCGACCTGAATCCAAAAGAGAGTCTCAATCTCAGGTACCGGGAAAAGGGACTGGACGCGCACATACTGCCTAAGCCCTAATGTAGTTTTTGATCCAGTATAATTCTACTGAGACTATTTCGAACGCAAGGAGTCCCTAAGTGGTATGGGACCACTATGTGCTGACAATGTCCATTTCTAATTTCAGGATCATTTGAGCTTGGAGAAGAAAATACTGTGCTATTTTGGAAGTTATTATTATTATTTCACGCCTTGTGATGGACGCCCCGGCAGGTGAACGGAATTCTGTATCTAATAAATAAACTTATTTAGTTTTTGGCGCGACATGGAGGCGGAGGCATGAAATTTTATCCGAAGAGCTAGGTTTCGAGATATTACTACTACTACTACTACTACTACTACTACTATAGTCAAACCAGCGTAAGGGGTCCGATGGGCGTGGCTAAGAACGCAAAGCAACTTGGCCAAATCTCACTTAAACACGTGGTTTAACTTGTCTCAATCGATAGAATTATATTTCTATTCGAATACTCAAAGTGCATTAGTTAATAGATTAGATTTGGCACTGCTGCGTTCAATTCAGCCCCGCCCCTAAAGGGCTACTTACGCTGGTTTGGCTATACTTATCTTACACTGCGATGGCTTTCTTTCAATGAATAAAAAGTATACTACACACAGTTCACCCAATTCAGCGATTAAACAAAGTTCTTGGCTTCACAGCATTACTTTAACATGTATGCGCATTATGTAGTAATAAGTATAAACGATGGAGAGGGTAATGATTATAATGGAACTATAATTGTTACAGCGCCTTCTCCAAGTCATAAGCACCAGGAACTCATTAACGCGATGACCTATACGCTCTCATTATAATCATCAGCCTATCGCAAATATCATCGTCGCTAATTAGTCTTAATTAAAAAACTTTTGCTCGTTATTAATATGAAAATTAGAAAGAGCAAGAAAGAGCAAAAGAGAGAGAGAGAAAGAGGAGGGTAGCTAAAAAAAATGAAAGAGAGGCTTGTGTTTGAAGCAAAGTTCTCCTTACAAGTTCACTTCGCTAATTAACTGAGAGAAGACACAAAAAAGGAGTACATAATTGCTGCGCTTCTGGCAAAAATGTTCAAAACAAAAATGGCGGCGGCTGTGAATGAGGGGGAGACGGTGAGGGGTGAGGGAGGGAGTGAGGGGAAAATGAGGAGATGGTGTATATTTTATTTATTGTGAGGGGTGTCACTGAAAATATAAGATAGGAGTGATATCGTAAAGGGTGATGGACTAGCGAAAGGACAGTATATCCTTATATTCATTTTTCGTTTGTATACACTGAAGATAGGTAAGATTGATACTCTAAGGGATAAATAATGGGGTGAGGCGACACTGAGGACCGGTGTATTAGATATACATTAAATATTAGCTAAAACTGACACTGCGAAGGAAGCAATAGGTGCGACAGTTATAGTTGTAGCCCGTTGTAGCCAAGCGAAAGCAGTGCTGCATCGGTGACAGCGTGGAGCTCTAATCGTGTATCCTCACCCGTCAGCAGAGTCTGGTCCGGGTTCAGTCTCTGTCGAGGCTTGTAATGGAGGTTGTGTTACGCTACGGGTCATGGGTTTACTCGAGGACTCTTGTACACAGTGTTTATTATAAAAGAGGTGGACGTGCTTTGTCCTCCCTCTTCTGGAGTACTGCTCTGTAGTCTGGGGTTCTGCTGCCGATTGCCATCTGTGTTTGCTTGACAAAGTGGTTCGTCGATGTGCGTTCATGCTGGGTGGTGTTGTGC
>LQNS02277602.1:23069497-23081299 GCA_001587735.2 Parhyale hawaiensis | reverse complement strand
TTTTCTATTCTTTTGTTTTCTCCACCCGCTGGGCTGGTTGCGTGGGGGTTTGTTAACCTCATGGAGTTTCTCCGTTCCTGCGTCGCCAGTCTGGTGTGATTTAATAATAATAATAATAAGAATGATATGACGGGGAGAGATGAGGTGAAAATTAGATATGTGTAATGAAAAGATGAAAAGGAAGGTGACCGTTCAGATCAAGTTGACAGTCTAGAGAGTAGGAGAGAGAGAGAGAGAGAGCCAGAGACAGTATGGAGGGAGAAATAGGTGTTGAAGGAAGAACAGTGTGTAGGTGATATTGATATATCTATGATAGAATCAGAGAATGAACTGGATGATTTGAGGTTGAGTTTTGAAAGAGAACAGGCTACGGTAAAGTATATATGGTCAAGGTTTATTAATCCTCAATGCAAATAAGGGTTCAGAAGGTAGTGGAAGCGATCATACATATAGCACCGTTCATTTGCTAGGGGGCTTGGATTATAAGGATAGGTAAGAGTTAGTTGAAGGACAAACGAGAGGGAAGTACCATAACGTTAACCCTATATTTCTCAGTTTGTCGCATGTATGATGTATCGTTTATGTATATTTCCTCGCTGTATCCAGTATTACATTAAATTTACAATTACGATTTCATAGCTATTCTGTCGATATGGGTAAGGAATCAACAATATAATAAAGACCGATGTGTATTTATCGGTTTATTTGTTTGTTTGTTTGTTTGCTTGTTTGTTTATTTAACTGGTTATGCATTTTCTGTCACGCTTTAGCAAAATAGATAGGCGGAAATTAGCCCAGGTTGGAGGCTCTGGTCGTCCTCTCAAGTTCCATTGAAAACTGATAGGTAGAAAATTGGCCGGGTTGCGGAAGATGGCAAACGTATCTTATTCAGGGACAGTATAAATTCAAACAATGAAGATATCGCAGGCTTAGTCTGATTTGTACGAGTATTAGCTCCACCATGCATCCAATCTACGGCAAAGTATCGGACGACCTTATGCACGTCTTGCATTGCCAAAATTGAAATCGCAGCACTGAAGATATCTGAAGCTTCCATTGGCACTCTCATGCATCTTGATTCGTAATGTCTTCCCACAGATGAATTCGTTGCTTCAGCTATTCTTCCAAAATTTAATTCAATGGTCGATGAAACCAATGAGATTCTATAAAAGAGCTCCTTGGATGAAACAGCTTTCACTGAGCAAAACCATTAAACCTGTATAGGCTAGCGTACCGTATCCACAATACCGAAACTGAGCTATTACTTTGAGCGTTGCTGATCGGGCTGCAATAAGCAATATTATTTCTCCATTTCAGAGAAAAAAAAGCTCCGATACTGAGCGGCTGTGAAGCCGTAAAAGCTCTTCTCATGGTGCTTAGGTTAGGGTTAGCAGTTGTAATAACGAATGTATGATCAATGAAGGTCATCACAAATTCTTCGCTGTCATTTTATGATAGCGTGGGCCCTCTAGTACTGTAAATATCTCTAGCATAAATGGAACAATTTTTGTCAAATTATTCTCAAAAGAAGCTGACCCAGTATGCAGTAAAAAGCATCCAGATTTGTGAAGAACTCAAGGTCAGTGTGTTTTGACAACTTCGATGACATGCTACGCGCGCGTAGCTGCCTATGCCCCTAGGCTTGCTGCCGAGCATGTCGGATGTTCTTCATTAATTTTATATAAATGTCGATTGCGTTCCCAAAAAGTGTTGAATAAATTAGTTTTTCTGTTTACATAAGGTAGTGAATAGATTTTGTTTTATTACCGATATTTTATTATACATTGCTCAAAATTAGCGTAGTTGTAAAGATATTAGCTTGTTGGTATCTTTTATGCTACAATCGAAAAAACTGGATTAGTTTTCAACGTGATAGGGTTGGGCAAGGTTAGATAAAGCCATGAATTTTGAAGAGTGGATAGGAAAGATTTTGGTTTAGATAGATATTGTAGGGGCTACAGTCACCACCGACAGTAGAGAGCTCAACTATGAAAGAGAGAATTAAAGAGAGGAGGGCTTGATCGAGGTGGGAAGGATTGGATTGGATTATACACAGAAGGGTGCGAAAAAACAGAATGTAACAAATGCAGTGCTGAAGAGAATATACAGTTCGTGATGAAATTATCAAGGATAAATACTTTCTTAGAAGGGCACATGTCGGCCAGCAGAAAATCAACGCGTATAACTAGGAATATGCTTGCGTGGTGCAGTACTGAGACATACCTACATACTGTACATGTAATGCAAAAATAGTCCTTGAAGTTTCTAAGCCAACGGTACTTTCGCATGTACCGCGGGAAGGCTAGGAAACTGCACAGTTCTAATCACTTCACCAAAATGCACTTAAGGGATGGAATATGTGTATATATATTAATCTTTTGTATACTTACATGATGTTCATTCGTTTGTTAGGTGAAATTTCGAAATATGAGCACACAGAACGTGGTTACTATAATAATCAATCAACAATATAATAAGCATGGTCGTGTGTTTATTTGTTAATGTATTTATATATTATGTATCTGTATATTTATATATTTGTGTGTTTCGGGTCACGCTCTTGAAGAGATAGGAGAAAAATAGACCAGATTGCAGATTTTATAATTAGGTGGCGTTTTCTTAGAGAACGATGACCAGGTTGCAGAAGAGGGCGAAAGTTGGATTCTTATTCCTGTAATGTCTCAATGCACATCTAGCTTGAAACACCTCTTGAAATCTGAACAATAAAGATGTTTACAGCTTATCTGATCGCGGACATGAAGTCTGATTTTCATAACTTTCTCCATGCATTAAAAATATGTATACTCTCAGTTAACGACTTATAAACTCAGCAGCTGATCAACGAAGGGCAGACGAAGCGATGATTTTCAGGGGCAGTAGGCGTAGGCCTAATTATTTTCTTGAGCTTGCTGTCTTCCTTTGGTGGAACTGTTTGCTCTTCAACAAAAATTTTTGATGTGCTGATGAATTATTCGGGAGGCAGGATACGCGGTGAGAATCTAGTGGCATTCAGTAATACTTTGCTTCTTTTTAATGTAGGATTTTTCCCGTATACGACAGAAGGTGGGAGACGATTGTGCTTCTTAGATGAATCGAATGAGAACACTTATCTTTTATGATAATTTGCGTCGGCTGTTGTAGTGTATCCTTCAGCAGCATATTAGCATCAAAGGCATATTAAATGAAGACGCGTTGTCTCAAATTCACTGCTGTCATTTTTGACAGCGCGGGCACTCTAGTATTCGTATAAAAAAAATTGACTTTGCGACCAAATCAGTTTATTTCATACTACAGAAACGGCCGATTTTTACTGAAACTAGAGGTCTAATTAACTGAGTCACATATCGCAGTCACGAAGTCTGCCGCTTATTGTTGATACAAAAAAACAACCGTGATTAAAAAAAAATGCTCGTTATAGAAAAAGAAAACCAGCTACTTAGCATAGACACAGAACTATTGCTTTCAAACACTAAACCACTGGACCACCAAAATGAAAAAAAAAAATCTATTAATGGCAATGCAAAAGCAGCAGTTAATCATGGAAACCAATAACCTCTCAACAAACATTAGCTTAACAAAACACAAAGTGGAAGCCTAGTGTAAACAAGAAAATAACCGTCTTATTATGAGCACAAGGACTGCCACTTATCACTAAGCAAAACAGAGCTTAACATAGAAACAAAATAGCACTTCAACATTGAAAGAAAACAGCCGCTTACCATAGACAAAAAAAAAGCCGCTTAGCAGACACAAAACAGCGGCTTAGCAGACACAAAACAGCCTCTTAGCAGACACAAAACAGCGGCTTATCAGACACAAAACAGCGGCTTATCAGACACAAAACATCTGCTGATCATAAACACAAAACAGTCGCTGATCAAACACACGGCGTAAGTCTGGTATCATGGATACAGAGTCGCTTTAGATTATCTGTGCTAAGCCGCTTTGCCGCTTCCATCCGTGCATTGCAAAAATTGTTGGCCGTTCCAAAAATTTGCTTCTGGTCAAAACTGCCGGCTCTAAATGGCCAGTTCTTTCAGGAAAAATTTCCTCGATTTACCGGCATTATTCTTTCTGTCTCTTGCCCCCATAAAGCCGCCTCCCGCCCCACCCTCACTGTGTTCTGATGGGTAATTTAAACTAGGGTGAAAGTTACAAAAAAAGATAGCAACGACCTCGTGATAATACATCTGAAATGTTCGTATTCTCAAGCCTATTTGTTAACAAAAATGTTATCAGTCTTCAAGGTAATTCACTTCCAGCAGCACAGCACAACCTCTGCGACAACAGTGTAATAGCTACCGCCCCCCCCCCCCATATACCATTACTCCCTCTGCCCGCACACTTTTGGCCCACAGGACGCGAAGACAGACTGTTGCCTATACAGCCTCACTCTCGGTTCTCAGCGGCAGGTTGGTAATATACGCTTCCACTTGCCGGCTTGAGGTTCCGAACAATAATTAACGGAGCCACTGCCTCACTGCAGATATGGAGTATAAAGATCTGTACGAAGGTTACGCGATGTAGTTGAACTGAGTTATTCGTATCTCCACTATATGTGAGAGTTTTCAGCTCTCAGAACTATTACACTACGTTATATTAACAAGTCAAAGAAGTACAAAAATTCAATATTGCTTTAAAGCTAATGTTTCAAGCCATGGACTAGCGTAAGGCGTGAAACTGTAAAGCAGAGCTGGCTAAACTGCTTACTGAAACTTAATACAGTACTCAGAGCCAGTTCAAGAGTTGCAAGCTAAGATGCCGCGGGTAATACTATAGAACACAACTATAATTGGTTGCTCGTAATCATGCACAAAAATTAGCCTATAATAAATTGAAATGTTGACTCTCACATACATAGATCTCGAAACTATGAAAAATAGGAAGTTAGCGGAGATGAATAGCGCATTCAGTTGAGTACCTTATATAAAGCAGCAGCAGCAGCAGACCCGACAGTGCATTGCTAGGAACTGAGCACTAGAACGTGTGTAAAATGAAAAATTTAATTGAAACAAACTAAACTCTAGTGAGGCCTGCATATAATATGAGCATAGGCGGCTGTATTATACAGGGGCCACGCTGTACATTCACAGAAACAACGTGATGGGAAGATGTGAAGCTGGCATGTAGGGCATGCTGCTGTATCTGTGATACCGAGTTGAACTATATATTAAGGACGACGAGTGAGCTGCCCATCCTCGCTCAAAGTTGCTCGTGCGAATGTATTTGGGGCCTCGGCATGTCGGGCTGGGCGCAGCGCGCTAGCAATGGTAGAAATTCCATTGTACTTGCAGAACCATTTTGTATGTCAAGTGAGCCCAAGTAAATCTTATGGTCCAGTTTCGAATAGCGTTATTCCTAACCAAATGGATTATTAGTGACGGACTGACGGTAAAGAGTTCCAAGGATTATTATTTACTTACGATCTTTTACTTCGAAGCGATGAATTACCTATTCCACAACATAGGCACACGAACGGAAAAAACTTGCTCTGTTACTCTAGCTTGAGCTTCAACCTTACACTGAATGTATTGCATAATCAGCTCGACGTCAGAATGGGCAGATAGGTCCAGGTTCATTTTTGCGCTGACATTACTTTCTTACTTTGATCAAGTAGTGGTTTTGATGCATTATAGTTTTCACGCAGAAGCCGTTCATATTTTGAGTGATGCTTCAATGCCTGTTTCGAAAGGAAGTATAGTATAGGACCGGTCTAGTTCCGGACGATGTGAAGAAGTGCGCTGCTTTCTCTGCGGAAAACAAAGTGGACGGAGCTCACCTCCTTTGATCACTCAAACTGACAGTTCCGCTGCATCTTCCATAAAAAATCAGTGTCCAAAGTTGTATTAATGAAGACGTATCACTGATAGCTCGTCGAAGTCATTTTCGGCCGTCGTTCACACCAGTACCATAATAAAGGAGCACTCAGTTGCACCTCAAATCTCTACGTTACTCAGCACGTATATACACCACCATCACCACAACAACACACTTCTCTACCACAAAAGTGGCTACCCTGACAAAATTCGGGGCCACCGCGACGTCGTGCAGAAGCTGAAATACGGTTTTAGCTTGTGCGGCAGCCATGACTTTTGGTAGGGTACCAACACACCACTTCGCCTGGCCACCACAGCCGAGCATCATCATCACCATTCCACCCAGACGCGACCAGCCGCCATTGCACCACATTCACCACACCGTCGCAGCTGACGTACGATCATCACCACTACACCAAAGCATGACGAACTCTCATTACCAACACACCTCACCACACCGTCACCTCAATCACACTTAACAATGACCAGTCGTTAGTACCACCACACCTCACCACACCATCACCACAGGCGTAACCTCATCACCACCACCACACCCCGGCAGGTGCGTCCATTAGACAATTGGCGGCGCTGCCATTGCGGAGATTGTGTTGCGCTGGAGCTGATCCAGCGCCTGATTATCTGCTCTTCTTGATGCGCGCCTTGATGCTCTTGATGCGCGCCTTCATGCTCTTGATGCGCGCCTTCATGCTCTTGATGCGCGCCTTGATGCTATTGATGCGCGCCTTGATGCTCTTGATGCGCGCCTTCATGCTCTTGATGCGCGCCTTGATGCTATTGATGCGCGCCTTTATGCTCTTGATGCGCGCCTTGATGCTATTGATGCGCGCCTTAATGCACTTGATGCGCGCCTTCATGCTCTTGATGCGCGCCTTCATGCTCTTGATGCGCGCCTTCATGCTCTTGATGCGCGCCTTGATGCTATTGATGCGCGCCTTTATGCTCTTGATGCGCGCCTTGATGCTATTGATGCGCGCCTTGATGCTATTGATGCGCGCCTTGATGCTATTGATGCGCGCCTTCATGCTCTTGATGTTCGACATTTTGCTCTTGATGCATACGTTCGTGCTCTTAATGTTCGACTCAATGCTTCTGATGTACACCTTGAAGCTCTTGATCAGTAGCTTGATGCTCTTGATGTACGACTTAAATCGCGCTTTGAAGCTCTTGATGGTCGTCTTAATGTTCTTGAGGCACCTTAAAGCTATTGATGCTTCACTTGATACGCTGCTTGGTGGTTTGCATTACCTTTTAAGAATACGGAGGCGTGTTGCAATCACCACCTATCTCAACGACCGCAACCTGAAAAAGGGTTACCGTAACCCGAAAAGTGCACGGTGCTGGGAGCGCCATCTACCGACGAGCGGTGTGATCTGAACAATAATGAAATTTCGGGTTAATTGAAATGAACTCAACAGAACCTCGAAGTGATTTAATTTACTTATTCTGGGCTACGGAATTCATCCGTTGGTTATTTCCATAAGATTCGTGCGTCTGCTACTTCAAATGGATGTTACCGAGAGTCTACCACCGTCACTGTAATCTGTATCGCGATTGCGGTAACCGCTTTTTGGGTTTTCATTGCGACACGGGTGGTGAGCTGCGGGTTCACCGGTGCAGCACCGGTGACCCAGAAATTGTGATTACAACACGCCTCGGATGCTAGCCTTGATGCAATGGTCGGTGGACTTGATGCTCTCTTGGTTGGTCTTGTTGCTGTACATAATGTGCTCCTTGGATGTTCGCTGCAATGTCTTTATGCAAGCCGCCTTGATGCTCTTTCTACTTGGTATTTTTGATGCTCTCCTTGGTGGTCTTGATGGTCTGCTTAGTGTTTTTGATTCTTCCCATGGCTTACGCAATGCACTTCATCCTCTTTTCGTTGTTTTGTACAAGGTTTGTGGAAAAGTTCACTTGATTCACCAGTCCTCGTTGTAAAGTTCTGCAAAGCACGTTCATTTTCAATAAATATTCTACTTTAAGGCTATAAGGCATCTGAATGTAAACAACACTCCGTGAGCACTAATCTGGCGCGCCGCCATGTAACCCAATGAACAATGGATACTCTAACCTTTCATTCTCTATGCCTCTAATTCTCTTCAGCCCGTGAAAATAAACTAAGTCCCTTCTTCCCTTGTCAGTATTTGTGGATTTAACAGGTCACTTTAAGCTGGTTACGGCACGCAATCGCTATCACAGTCGGTCGAATGTTATTCATGATATTGACTAACTGTCTGCAGTGCAGGCTAACTGCGTATCACTGTTGTGTGGGGGCAGGCTTTTAACTGATTTGAGGGTACGGCTGTGCCCCCCCCCCTACACCCCACCACATCCCTCACCCCTGCTGACAGCCTCCCTCTAACCATAGTATACCCTCTTCCTCATAAACCCTTACCCGCGACCTTCCTTGTCCATTACTACCACTACTGCTCTGGGTACAATGCATGATTGGCGGGGCGATTGTTTTCTTCATCTATGTTGACCATAACATTCACTCCTTGCGTTCCTCATGGAAGTTTGAAAAAAAAAATTCCAAAGCAGGATTAGAGCTGTAAGACTTTTAGATGCTTTAGGTCTCCAAAATAATAATAATAGCATTCAGCACTAACTACCTGACTAACTATGATATAAATAATAGCGATAACATTATTATTAGCTACTAATAATAATAAAGATTTTAATTATAACAATCGGAATTATAATTCAGATGATAACAATAACATTAATATCTACTAGCAGGACCCGTAGAAATTCCACGAATACTCAATGTTTCCTCTAACCTTAGTTTAACCTGAGGTAGCGCTTCTCACTTAACCCACCCCATCTAAACTAATGTCCGCCGCATCATTACGCGGTTTGTCTACCTTACACCTCGTCAAACCTTTTCTAGCATTCTGATTTCACCTGCCAATTGAATCACGCATTTGTTCTGTCAGCAAAGAAGTTGCACATGTGTCTTGATAAAGACATAAAAATGCAACTGTACTTCTTGCAATTATTCTCCTACATATTTGCACACCTTTTCTCAACTCTCTTTCCCTCAGTTCACAGATAGTATAGTCCTTCATAGTCTTACACGTTTCGATGCTTTCGTAGGCGTATCCGATTTTTTCGCACTATTTTACGGGCCCCGTACGTTGATGTTGATCAGTAGCCCGTCATTTTTCTGCTTTGTTTGATGCGAGAGCTTTAAAACAACAGACTTGCCAATTTCATCAGTCACAGCAGCGTATTCCTCTCCTCCCAAGATGTCATAGTATTTCCTTAGGTATCCCACAGTCGCCTATAAAAAATATATTAAGCTCGAACTGTTCTACTACGCAAATGCCTATTCTAGATATCCATCTCGATCGCCCTACTAAGAACGTCGTCCGTCACCAGCAAGATAGAGATAGTGCGACAAGAAAAAAAGAAAAGCGGTAGATGATACGGGTGAAATGAACTTCCTGTCACTGCTTCGAAACTGACAGAAAATTTTTTAAAAAGCAAAAAGTAGACAGCTATGGTTGAACATTCTTCAAGCGAACATCGGAGCGTCTCTAGCACGTTGAATTTTCCCCATTTAATACTGAAAAGCGTAATGTGCAGACACATGGATGTACAGACGGACGTACGGATGGAGTCTCAAGCGGAATTATTATATACAGTGCCTAGACATAAGTATTTGCACAACTTTATTTTCATATATTTTAAAAAACTTAGGGACGGCTTTAGGATAATTAATGCAGGAAGTTTATATAACATATATATAATAGAATATTTAAACAGAACAGTCAAATGTGCACTTATGACAAGAAAACACAAGCAAAAGTAATGAGGGACAAACGTACTTGACCAAAAAAAAATTATGACATTAGTACTTGGTGGCGTGACCTTTATTGGCAATAACAGCATGGAGACGATTGTTATAGCTGCAAATTAACTTTTCACATTCACTTGATGATATTTTTTCCATTCTTCCATGCAGATAACCTTTAATTCAGTAAGGTTTTTGGGACACCATTTGTGAACACCAGATTTAAAAAGACGCCACAAATCTTCTATTGGATTAAGGTAAGGTGATCGGCTAGGCCATGGAAAAACCTTTATTTTCTTTTTTTGAAACCATTCTTTCATTAAATTCACAGTATGCTTGGGGTCGTTGTCTTGTTGGAAGGTCCACCTGCGCCGTCCGTAGAATTTTTTGGCACTTGAAAGCATCTTCTTCTCTAATATCTCCTTGTACATAAAACTATTCATCTTGCCATCAATGATATGAAGATCCCCAACACCATGGGCAGTAAAGCAACCCCACTCCATGATGCTGCCCCTTCCACGCTTCACGGTGGGGATGCTGTTCTTGTTGGCAGTTCCACGTTTCCTCCATACATGCCGAGCTTCGTTTCGGCCAAAAAGTTCTATTTTAGTTTCGTCAGACCATATAACCCCTTCCCAAAACTCATTTCCTTTGTCCAGGTGGTCTTTGGCAAATGTTAAGCGGCTCTTAACATGTTTTGCTGTAAGAAGAGGAGCTTTGCGAGGAAGGTAAGTATGAATGCCAGTACGGGTCAATTCCCTAACAATAGTTTTCTTTCTGATATGCAGTCCCTGAGACGCCAGTTCACTCCGAAGGTCAGCATGAGTTGTCATGGGGCCATTAGTCACCTTATGTAGCATGTAGCGCCGAGAACGACCCATGATCTTACGCGGAGCTCCAGCTCTTGGCAGGTTGGAGACCGCCCCAGTCACTTGATGCTTGAGGACTATTGCTCCAACCGTTGAAAAAAAAACATTGACACGTTCTGCTATTACTCTATAAGTTAATCCCTCACTACGAAATTGAATTATCCGTTTGCGAGTAGCTTCAGGGATTTCTTTAACTTTGGGCATTGTAGTGAGAGTGTGCGCGACTTCAACGAGGTATAGAGAGGTAATGATTGCGCCGGCTGTGGTTTGTTTACTTTGCATTTGTTTCGAGACGTTTCGTGAACGTTCTGGAGTAATTTTCAAACTAATTTTATCAAATTATACTATTAAATATCAAAGATTCAACATCATATTTATTTTGGTCAAATACTTTTGTCCCTCATTGCTTTCACTTGTGTTAAATTTTCTTGTTGTGTAATGTCCTCCGCTTAACCCAGTCTACCGTTACGCAAGCCGTCTAACCTCTCTCAGAAGTCTGATGTCACCTGTGAATCTCGCATTTGTTCTGCCTGTAAAGATACAGACATAGATGTACGACGGTACTTCTTGCATTGTTTTCCTGTGTATCTGCACACCTTTTCTAAGCGGTTTCCCACAGTTTACAGATATATTAGCCCTTCAGAATTTTATAGGTTTCAATTTTTTGTCGGCTAAGCCATTTTCTTTTTTTCTTCTTCTTCTTCTTGCATTATTGCCGGACATTGATCATCAGCCTATAATTTTTTCTCTGCTTTGATACGATAGGTATAGGACGCAGTCTCACAGATTCGGCCAGTTTCTTCAGTAACAATATCGTAACCCTCTTTTCTCAACAGGTCATTGTATTTCCTTTGACGACGCACATTCATTTCAAAAATAACTTACTGTAGAGTCAAGGTGTCGAAACTAACCGCTCTGGGCTCTCAAATCGTATCCTAACTATGCATCTGGCTTTATATGTACATATATAAATGTCATCCCCCACCACCAAAACGAATATTCTTTTGACGTGAAAAATTGAAATGCGGTAGTTATTTATGTTACGGGTGAGATGATCTTCAAGTATTTCCTTCCAAACTAGTTAATTTTTTTTAAGAAGCGAAGGGAAGACAGTTATGGTCGATCTTCCTTCGAGCATAAAATAGAGCTTCTTGTATAAGGAATTTATACAATTTAGAAGATTTAATTTCGTTTATTTTATAGTAACTAATCACAGTTAAAATTGGAGCACTGCTTCGATACGGAAGACCGCCGAAGACTTCAAAATGTAAACCTCACAGTATTACTGAGGAGGTAATAATGC
>LQNS02277602.1:23018817-23037509 GCA_001587735.2 Parhyale hawaiensis | reverse complement strand
CCCTTAATTCTGCTCACACTAAATTCATAATTATAAGTTAAATATACATAACTTTTTTCTTATCCTTCGGATCGTAATAAATTCTTAGCATATTATTAGGTATCCTAATACCTCTTTTGTGTTAAAATTTCGGCGTTGAACCTTTTACAGTTTTTGAGATATAGTTTTTTTTTATTTTTATCCCTTAATTATGCTCGCAACTGTATGAGTGATTCAATTCACTTCTGGCTAGGCATTGCGCACAATATGCTTGGTGACATTTACTCCCTATTACATGTATAGAAAATACACAGCGACACAATATAAACTGCTAACACACGAGCAACTTTCACATGTTGTTCACATATGAACGAAGTTTCAGTGCATCACACACCTTAATTGATGATGCCTATTAATTTTGATACTATACTTCACAGCACGTAAATTGTGAATTTACATAGTTTTTTCAAGGTACGCTTCTGAGTGCAACACCATCACAAACCATCACTCTTCGCCCCTCCCACTGTGGCCGGTGACCTGCTACGCCATTGGCTGCCGTTAGACTGTACATGCTGAAAGGTTCAGGAAAAAAAATTGCCACCGGAAAGCCCAAAACGCTGCCTAAGGAAATCAAACAAAAAGCCATTAACAGCTGGCTTGAACGCCTGCTCGCCAACACGCCCAAAAGCTGATGCCGGAAATGAATTCCAAACCCCAACATACCAGGGAATGAAGCTCTAACACTTGAATTGCTCTACCTATACGTAAGCAGTTTGAGTAAAGTTTAGTTTGGTTTATCTGGGATATCATGGGGAGCAAATCTATGCCATGTCATTGAATATTTCACTACTTTATACAGACGTAGTAGACTCTGAAATAACCGATTCCTGTGCCATTTTAGAAACTGTCTTATGCGTCAGAGATACAACCAGTACTTGAACACGCTCAACAAAGCAAGCATGTAATTTTTTGGCCCGCATGAGTTACCTACATTTTTTTCCTTCAGGCTTGCGTACAACAATGCTGTTCAATTTGTTTTCATAATTAGTCAACTAAAGTAATCGTATTAATCGGGGCCTTGCAGTTGCCGTACAGCCACCGAGGCTCATAAGTAACAAATGTATAACCACAAACGAACATTACAAAAGTGATCTTTGACACGTAGTAAAAGACATAAGGAAAATGGAGTCCAACCCCGCCTGTTGTCCTTTGCGAGTTTCAACAAAGAAGCACCTTTTATTTCTTATGAACGCACTAGCTTGCGTTACATTCGCTTTAATATTATCTTTGACTAAAATTTACATCCAATTCCAGAACGTCGATCCTGAGGAAAATTGGTGTCCATAAACTAGAAAACTGACAACATTCTTTGACAAAACACTCTCCAAATGCTATGGTATCACTATTGGAAAAAGTCATTTAAAAATACACCAAGTATCACTCACCACGCACAGTACAAGGATAAATATTAGGCTTATGGTAGACACAGTAGTCGCTGATGAAGAATCAGCGCGAATTATATTACGTACTACTGCCGCCTTCTGGCTTCAGGTAGCTACAACCTCAAGTGTTAATATGTGGTATCTCTCACCAGATCAAGGTTTTTTTCACAGAGAATGGAAAAGGTCAAGGAAATATAATCAGCACCAATAGCCATGTTAAACTATCTTACTTTAAATCACGATCAAAAACTTTCTTTCATGCACCAGTCCTTTAAAAATGTTCAGTATCATTTCGTGAAGGGGTCACTTTCTTTGTATCGAATACCCCCTCCCTAAAACAATCCTGTGGAGGAGGCAAATGATATGAATGCCCCCCCCCCCCCCCCCCCCCCCCCCCCCCCCCCCCCCCCCCCCCCCCCCCCCCCCCCCCCCCCCCCCCCCCCCCCCCCCCCCCCCCCCCCCCCCCCCCCCCCCCCCCCCCCCCCCCCCCCCCCCCCCCCCCCCCCNTTTCGTGAAGGGGTCACTTTCTTTGTATCGAATACCCCCTCCCTAAAACAATCCTGTGGAGGAGGCAAATGATATGAATGCCCCCCCCCCCCCTGTATCCGCCAGTGACCCTGCACTAATACGTAAGTAAATGGTTTCCATCATAAAAGTATTTAACTATTTTGGAGTCAATTGTGCTGTCTATCATCAACAAACCTGGGAAATTTTTCTTGAACTTTCTCTTTATTCCACAGCTGGGCCGTCCTTTAAGCACCAGTACAGTCTTAAACATCTAAGTCACTAATAGAATTTTTCAGCTAAAAGAAATACTTACGGATAGTGTGAAGCAATTTTTCTTCACAGTATTTTAGCCTGTTTGTTATAGTTGAGTAATTTACCCTTCATGATTTATAGCACTTTTAAGAAAGATATTTGAAAGGAAAGAGACATACACTTGGCCACTTGGGTAATTCGCATAACAGCTATCCTGATGTATCAATATTTCACTCTGCTCTCTTGACACAAGACCCAGTGATTTGCAGCCATTGTTATTGTTAGTAACGCGTGTAGCAGTAGGCGAGTTCAATTTCCTGATGATGATCACGCAGAACGAATTATCTGCAAGTCCCTCCTGTCGCATTCTGGCGGCAAGCGGCAGCAACCTATATCAGCTGGTGACTCTCAGTCAGTATGTGAATGATTTTTCACAATAACATGCAAAGCATGTTTTTTAGTTACGACGTTGGTTTTTATACAAACAAAACGCTAAAGGTTATTTCATCGTATGTCCTCGCCGATGAAAATTGGCGATTTTTGGTTCCGATGGACCGATGGTATTGCGATCGCCATCGTAAGAACGATGGCGATGGCCATCGTACCATCGAGTTTGCCATCGTAACATAGTCAGAGATGCCGACCTCTGGTGATTACATAATTACACCACTGATTGAGATCAAATTTAAACTTCCGTTGTACATGCAAATATAACTAGAGCAGCACTCAGAGAGCGTATAACTCGTCTAACAAGGCAATATTACCGAAAAATGCGAAAAACTCAAATTGCTCCTTAAACCAGGATTTCCTTTTTTTCTTTTCTAACATCCGAATATCATCATTTGTGCCTCTTGATATGGCGTTATAACAGTTCATGTAATTTTCTTGAAAATCCGTCAACAATTTTTGAGTCATTTTACTAACAAAAAAAAAAATGGAGACAAATAGATAAACGGACAGACTGTTAAACACAAATATTTGGTTAATTGCTTATAGTAACATTCCCAATAATTCCTCCAAATTTCATAAAAATCCGCTCATAACTATTAGAGTTATATAACTGAGAAACAGCAGGCAGACGAACAAATAAACAAATGGATGAACGGACCTTCACCTATTAGTCCCCTGTTCCTATTAACCATAACAATCTCTGTAAATTTCATGAAGATTCGTTCATAACCTTTTTCGGCAATGTAAGTGACAGACAAGCGGACAGACAAACATATAACCCTTGACGGAGATAATATGAACATACACTGAGTCTCGTTCCACTAATAATCGACTTACTTATATTAGAGCGCCTAGAACGATAAGACCGACACCCGCGATTGGGGAGGGTGATGGGGGAAAGATGAAAGAACTGAGTCAGCAGCTTTGGCATATTTTTTTTGTATCTAGGTCAACCCACCTGACTGCCTACAAGATATTGTGATGATAGCTTTTAGTAGTTTTGGGCGAAATGACAGACGAATCTAGCTACATACAGAATGGCAACATTATCTTTCTCATTTCATTCGTAGGTGATAAATAATCACATGTCTACAGAAATTACGTAAATTTATGTAAACTTGCATCCACTCTAATACTTATTACCCTATTCATCCATACCTTGGAAATAATTATGGTACTGATAAAAGCGGATCTACTCAGCTGTTCATAATCATATATACAAACCATTCATTTTAACCCTATTTCCACTGCCCTAATAATAATTATGCTTCATTCCGCTGACAGTAATCAAACTCCGACTGGTCATAATGGCAAATCTCCGATAACGTCAGTTCCAACAACGCTTGTTTTCTATATCGTAAATTATCTTTGTGACGTCAGCTTCCTTACACAAAAGTTAACTTTCATTTATTTCTGACTCTGATTCTCATCAAGAGAAGCTAGCGAAACTTATTTTATAAGCTGGCTCCTCCAGAAGCTAAAGGAAGAAACAGATTGTGATCCAGCCAAGAAAGCAATTGGTAAGTCGTTAATGGACTAATAAGCTCTAACAAGATTATTTATTACAACTGCGAAGTGGAATATTATTCCGATGACTATTTCATAATGCTGCATCAGTTGCATTTCGGCATGGTATATTTAAATGATGTATCAGTGCATCTGCTGCAGAACAGACGTGTTTATATATTCAAATACTTAAAATGTGCTTTCTTTCCCAATTTATTGTAGTCATCCAGAAAGAGCGAAAGAAATTTCTTCGTTTACCTTTGGAAGAAAATGTACTTCCAATAACGTAACTGGATTTGGATGCGAGGACTCAGAACGTATTCAGTATGAACCTTTCCAGTATCGGAATTTTATCAGTACTCACAAATCAGTAAGGCTGACAACAATTTTCTATTCCCGACTGATATTTACCTTCGCCAAGGAGGCTATGTTTTCGTAGTGTTTGTCTCTCTGTCTGTCTGTTTCTTTGTCTGTCTGTCACCAAGATAACTCAAAAAGTTATGAGCCGATTTGGACGAAATTTACGGGGATTGTTAGGTATGTTTGGAGGAACAGATGATTAACTTTTGGTGAAGATATGTCCATCGGTTTGTCTGTTTGGTTGTTTGTTTGTTTGTTTGTTTGTTTGTTTGTTTGTTTTTCTGCCTCATTTTTCTCAATGCTATAACTCAAAAAGTTATGGATGGATTTTTATGAAATTAACATGAGTCAATAGGTATATAACACAGAGTAAATCACTAAATTTTTGTAATGATCCGTCCGTTCGTTCGTTTCTCACTGTTTTTAATTTTATGCTTGTTAGCCCAATAACTCAAAGTATAATGAATGGATCTTTATGAAATTCATAGGAGTTATTAGTAATGTTAAAAGACATGAATGATTAAATTTTGGGGGAAATCGGTTGGTTCGTTTTTATGTTTGACTTATGTTTGTCTTAACGTTTGTTTGCAGTATAACTCAAAAAGTTAAGAACAGATCTTCAAGAAAATTGCACAAACTGTTATTACTATCAAAAGGCACAAATGATTAGATTTTGGAGTTTATACAAAAAGAAAATATGGTTTCAGAGCCAATTCGAACTTTTTGCTACGGTTGCCTCGCTTGGCGGAGGTATGCGCTCTCAGAGTGCTCTAGTTATTAATACACAACCATGCCGCCGATAATAATAAATCATCAATAACAATTATGCTAATAAAACAGTCCCTAAGCTGTTGACAACCACACTTCTATGCTGCTGCAACTTGTAATACTCACACATCCGTAACAATAATGATAATCCATCATCCATATTCGTTCCACTGATCCTATAGCCAGTTATTCATTGTCGTTCCACTGTCCTGTATGAGCCGTAATCATGTCCATTTTCATTAACCAATGCCATTGCAGATATTCGCATTCCCATACTGTTGATAAAAATCGTACATCTGATCAATCACGTCTATTCCTAATTCTCTTACTCCTGTTCTACTGCTACTAATCATAGGTAGATCCACGTATTCCAGCCACTCCAAGCTACTACTAGTACTCCTTCATCTACTTCTTTCATTGCTAATCTTGTATTCACATTCCACTGCTAGTAATCGTACTCTTTTTCCTATCAGTTCATTCCATTATCGACAACTATAGCCGAACTCCACTGCTAATCATCATGCATGCATTCATTCCTCCCCACGTACTGGGGACACCCAACATCCCCGCCTGGAATAGCAATCGCAGAAGTATTGGCTACAGAAGTTGGGGAAGACAGAATGGTACTGGGAGGAGAGAGAGGTGGATGGGGAGGGGATGGAGGGGTTGAGGAACGATGGCTGGACAATGGATGGAAAGACATTAATGGGTTATTAGGGGGGATTACGTGGCAATTGTGCACCTGATCCCCGAGGGGGAGGGGGGAGGAGCTGCGAGGGAGGCCAGCAGTGAGAGTCCAGTTGATGGGGATTTGGAGAAGAGGGGAAGAAATGTCACGGGAGAATTGGGGCTCGCGGGAGTGCAAGGAGGTGGATATTGCTTATGAGGAGACTGGAAATTGGGAAATGTAATTGGAAACCGTAGAAATGACAACAGAGAAAAGGAGAATACAAAGAAAGTAAATAAATGTCGGAAGACTCGAGAAATGAAGTACTTGATGGAGAAAAAACAAGGGATAGGATTGAAGAAATTGTGATTTACTAATAAAGGCGGTAAACGGAAAATTTAGTGGATGAGAAAAAACAATAACTGAACGACAGAGTCAAAGTATACTGATCGTAATGGTAATATTGTAAGCCATTATGTAATATTTAGAGAGAACTTACTAACTCCTGTTGTAGTAGGTTCACGTGCAAACATGGATGGAAATATCTTGAAAGTCTGTATCAATCAACTCGCTCCTCCAACCCTATGTTGTACATTTTATTGCTCAAACCCTTTGCGAAATGTTCGTTGAATGCAATACAAAAGATCAATTGGAAATAGTAAGCCTGCTACCGATGGTCAATTTTCTTCAGTTTCTAAAAATTTCTCAATTATTTCTCTTCAACAACTGGCCGAAATAAAACCGAGTGTGTTAAATACTGCAGCCTCGACAAGTAAGCACTGAAATAAGTACTTTATCTCACAGATATCTGCTTGACGCTAAATAATTTCAGTCCCCCCACAACCTCGTGGTTTCGTTAATATCTCGCTTGGTTTTGGACGGACTTTCCAAGAGTTAGAATTACCCAAAGGCTGCAAAGGTCAAAATCGTGTAATTTAGTGTAGAAAATGGGAATGATTTAAGAGGGGAGACGTGTTTGAAGCTGGGTTAATACTGTAGAAATACAATGACTTACCGATATTTCGATTCGTATGAGAGGCTCGCTTAGGCTACTTATAACGCTAGAAAATTGTGTGTAATTTGTTTCAGGCTTTTAAATTCTAAATTTGTGTCAATGCATCTAGAAAA
Source organism: Parhyale hawaiensis (assembly GCA_001587735.2). NCBI lineage: Eukaryota > Metazoa > Arthropoda > Malacostraca > Amphipoda > Hyalidae > Parhyale > Parhyale hawaiensis. Next base: position 23,030,450 of record LQNS02277602.1, on the reverse strand, counting down.
ATTTTAAATCTGTGGAGCTGAAGGAGAGCCTAAAGCAGAATTGACTATATTCTACTATATACTAGCCTCCCCTCCATACAACAATTCTTGGAGGCTTAGCAACCAGTGGCCTTCACCCAATTTTGGCAGACATTGAGACCAGAGGCTAATTCAGTCAATACTATATCGATATAATTAGTGTACTGTTATCGGCCTGAAGAAGGCCGAAGCGCCACGGGCCGCAACTGCGCCACGAGGCAAGGATCGCAAGAAATAAGAAAGGCCGCAATTAGCTGCACTCAGTTCTCTAAACTTTCCTCCGCATTCATGTTCTTTGAGTCCCGGAAAAATAGCGTAAATTAAGTGACGGAAAGAAAGAATCTGGCTCAGTCTTTGGATTCTTCGCAACATGACGTGAATATTGAATTTATGAAAAAAATTATAGAGACAAATAATCTTGCACTTGAAAAACAGTAGCAAATGAAAATGTGAAGAGGTTTGGGTAGAAGGTTGAATATGAAGATATTAACAAAAAAATAAATGGCTGAATAAATGTGTAGGTCAGTACGTATGTGGAAAAACGCGTATGTAAATAAACAGGTGCAAATACTCGTAAGTGCATTAGTAAAACTGATGGGTAAATATTGTGCAATCTTCCTCCGTCTGCCTATTAAGTCCATCTTTCTAAGGCATGAACACATTGTTGATGATTATATCTCTTTTCATTTCTTTTCAATCTTTTTATATTTTTGTGACAGTTGCTTCTTCCGTTTTTTTTTACCCTCCTGTCTCTTTCTCTTCTTTTGCATCTTTCATTGCAAAACTCGTTGCCTATTGCATATTACAAGCCATTTCTCCAGTTCTTACTCTCAATCCACCGCTGTCACACATTTTCGCTCCTGCTACAGTTGATAATAATAGAAAATAGTAAAAAAATGTTTATTGGACGTATTATTTCTTAATAAATGAAAAATAAGTAATACAGTAATACCAGAAATAGTCATCAACACGCTTTAAATACCTTTACTGTTTTCAAATACTTCACATTACACAAAGAAAAGCATACAGATATGCCCTAAACCAATGTTAAGTTGGAAGTAGGATATGTTAAAGTATATTTTAAGGCGATACTGAAAGCCAGTGCTTGAAGATTTTAAAACACTTATAGAACGAAAGAAATATGCGTAGCTGTAGTTTCCATATAAGATGTCATGTTTTCTAGTTTGATACGTAATCGGTTGCACCAACTCATCATATATAAAGATAATCGGTTGCACCAACTCATCATATATAAAGATAATCGGTTGCACCAACTCATCGTATATAAAGATAACCAAAACATTTAACAGTCTCAGTTACAGTCTTCGCGGATACCCACAGTTCGCATCAAGGAAGAAAGTCAGATGACAGCATTCTGATGTGCACCGGACCTTCAGCTCTGAACAGACACTGCCATGTGGTACGTGAAGCGCAGAGACACACGACACTGTCGCCTACACAGCCCGGCTGTCGCTATGTTATTCCGGGTTCTAAAATCAGTGGCTAGTTTTTTCGATTACTGTTATATTTATATTATTACTTCCGCCAAAGAGGTTATGCCTTTGTTGAGTTTGTCTCTTTGGCTGCCTGTTACCAAGTTGACTCAAAAAGTTATGGCCAGATTTTTACGAAATTTACAGAGATTGTTTGGCACGTTAGGAAAAACAGATATTTAATTTTTTATGAAACTTCGTTCAACCGTTTGTTTGTTTGCTTGTTTGTTTGTTTGTCTGCCCTTTTTCCTTGGTATCATAATTCAAAAAGTTCTGACGGATTTCTTTCAGTGAGTTTTTAGAACTTGTACGTAATGTTACACAGAGCAAATGATGTTTGTCCCAGTGTTTGTCTGAACATCACTCAAAAACTTACAGACGGATCTTCAAGATAAGGACAGAAACTGTTATTACTGTCAGGAGGCACAAATGATTGTGTTTTGGTGATGATAAAAAGGAAGTCTTGTTATGAAACCTAATTAAAATTTTTCGTTAACGTGGCTCTGCTGGGCGGAGGTATGCGCTCTCAGAGTGTTCTAATTTTTTATTATTATTATTATTATTACCTCCAACAAGGAGGTTATGTTTTGTCGAAATTGTTCTGCCTGTTTGTCTCTTTATCTGCTTGGTTTTCAGTCTGATATCAAGATAATACAAAAGTTATGAACTTTTTTATTTATACTGAATATTACGTACGTTAGAAGGAGCACATTACCATTTGGTGCAGATCCGTCTTTTTTTCTTTTTTTTTCTTTTTGTCTGCCTGCTTTTTCTTGGTAACATAATTCAAAAAGTTATGAACGAATCTTCATTAAATTTTCAGAAATTTTTGGTTATGTTACGAAGAGCAGCAGACTAAATTTTTGTGATGGTCAGTCCGCTTGTTTGTTTGTCTCTACGTTTGTTTTTATGTTTCTCACTAACATCACCCAAAAAGTTACAAGCGAATCTTCATGACGTCTTCAGGAATTGTTAGAAATATTAGAAGGCACAAATAATCAAATATTTTAAGAAGATCCGTTGGTCCGTTTCTGTGTTTGACTATATGTTTGTCTGTTGCCCTGTTACCAAAATGCGGCCGACCGTCTTGGACAGCAAAGAAAGTTCTTAAGGTTTTTGTAATATATAGAGGGCCAATCTCCTAATAAACAGTTTTATCCTCAACCATCCAATCCTTAAATTCGAATAACTACCGTTTTACTGGATCTAACGTTTTTCATAAAACCGATTCAGTTAAAGATGATAAATGAAAGTTTAATTTAAGGTTGTTCATCATCAGAAATTTATCTACAGGTAGTTTAAACTTGTCATCAAGTCTCCGAAAACTCACCTCTTTATAATTAAATCAAGCTATTAAGTGAGTAGCAATTGCAACTTTTCCCAGTTATTCTTCATTAGTTGTTATTGTTGTTCGAGTTTCCCTTTCCACTGTTTTAACACATTCTGCAATACCAGAAAATGACTCGGCTTGCTCCTCCGTCTCCCACTTTTAAAAATTCGTCCTCATTCACCTCGCTTCCTATATTTCCGTTGTCAGGAGTTCCTTTTCGCTGTCCCTCTCTGTGACCTATCGCGTGTATTGCTCGCACTACCACTCACCCTTGTGCCATCAGCTTTTTATTCTTGGTCTCCATTGTGCCACTGGCATTTTTACAGTTTCTCTCTTTTGTGTTTTCACGGTATAATCCACTAACACCAGGCCACTTCTCTGTATATCACTCATCACCTCAATGCCACTCCTTCCATGTCACTCATCACCTCAGTAGGCTTACCACATCCCTCCACATCACTCACCACCTCACTATCACTCCCTCCATATCACTCACTACTTCACTGCTACTCCCTCCATATCACTCACTACCTCACTATCACTCCCTCCATATCACTCACCACTTCACTATCACTCCCTCCATATCACTCACTACCTCACTGCTACTCCCTCCATATCACTCACTACCTCACTGCCGCTCCCTTCCATATCACTGACCACCTCAGTTGGCTTACCACTTCCCTCCACATCACTCACCTACCTCACTGCTACTCCCCTCCATATCACTCACCATTTCACGGTCACTCTCCCCTTCTCCCCACCTTTCCACTTATCCCATCACCGGTCACTGGCAACTATCCCTTTCAAGCCCCCCTCCCCCTCCTCAGGCCCCTCGCCCCCCATCCCTTTTTGTTGGTAATTGTCTGCCCAGAACAACACGGCCGGAGATGAGTTGGAAGTCCTCGGAAATTGCCAATAATCCGCACAGTGTCGGAGTGCGGACCAGCGGGCCCGACGCGCCCCTGCCGGGGAGGGGGGAGGGGCGACTAGGGACAGGGTGGTGATGGGTGAAGGCGGTGGGAATGAAAGAAACCTTGAAGGAAGTGGAAAGGCGGTAGGAATTGTAGAAAACTGAAAGAAGCGGTAAGGCGGTGGAATGGTAGAAATACTGGAGGAAATGGTAGGTATGGTAGGATGGTGGAAATGGTAGAAATGCTGGAGGAAATGGTAGGGGGTGGGAATTGTCGAAAAGTTGAAGGAAACGGTAAAGTGGTGGGAATGGTAGAAGCGCTGTAGTGGTAAAGTGGTGGTGAGACTATTACACAATAAGTGGCTTATAGAACTGGATATGCGGCGGGCAGTAAAGAAATACTGGAGGAAGTAATAAGTTGATGGGAATGGTACATAGAAGGGCTTGAAGAAAAGGAAATGTTGTGTTAATAGATGAAATGCTGAAAAGATGCAAAAGAGAAGGGAGAGGAAGAAATGCTTGAAGAAATGGAAGACTGATTGAGCAATGGAATAGTGATATCAAACGTGAATAATTTGAAATGGTGGATTGGAACTATGCCACAGAAAATGAAAGATAAATTTAAGATCTAAAAGCACAGCGAAATTGAAAACATGATGTAAGTCAGAGAAAATGAACTGAAGAAATGGAAGGGCAGCAATAATGGCTGAACTGCCATGGGAGTGGAAAGGTGCTGAAACTGAAAAATTGTGCCAAATGAAGGGAAAGAAATACCGTGAAGTGCGGAACGGTAAGTGAAATAAATCATTTAAATTAGACGCTTCAAAAATTGAATTGATTATTAGAGTGGAAGCAGTGTTGTCAAAATAAAATAGTGCCAAGAAGGTACGAAGGGCTGGAGCAAATGAAATGACACCACCACCCCACCCCGGAAGAAGTTAAAATGTGTTTTGCTATGTATGAAAGCGAGAAGAATTTAAAATTTAATGTTAATTTGAAAAATGGAGGACATGTTAAGGTATCAGAATTGTGGCAGAATGCGAAAGCGCGATAGCAGGATAGAAATTCTCTAAGAAGTGAAATTGCGGTTGTGAAGCGGCAACACTACACTGGGTGATCCAGAGGGTCTTACAGCTGGCGAGTACTGTGGGGCCACATGCAGTAAACGAGGGGCGTAAGAAGAGTTTTAAGCATCACTTTATATGAAACGTTGAAGCATGATCAAACCTATCCTTTTTTTGAAAGTACGTTGCTAAATACTCACAAAACAAATCCTCTTCCACCAAGACAATGCACCCGCCCACACCTCTGAAGTTGTCATGGCAACAATTCACTATTATGGCTTCGAACGGGCTCACCATCCACCTTATTCGCCAGACCTGACCCTCTCCGACTTCCCATGTTTCCCCCTACTGAAAAAGCTTTGGCTCATCGATATCATGCCAGTTATGATGACGTCATACCTGCAGTCGAGGGGTTTCTTCAGTGCGAAGCAAAAGAATTTTACACGGGGATAAAAGCGCTTCAGCCCTTGAGGAAGACTATGCTGAAATATAATCATAAGAAATCCCCCATAATTACTTTAAGTTTCGTCTGATGCTTAAAACTTGTCATACATCCCTCGCACATTGTCACGCACTATACTCATGAGCGAACGTGCAGCTAGCACGTGGTCGCGGTAGCATAGATACGGCAGATGAACGACATGCGAGATAACCGTCCTCTCATACGTTCATTTGCGGTTGTTTATATTGTGAGAACCCGGATTAACTTTTGGGTACATAAGCACTGTGTAACTATAGTAGTTATAGAAGCACTGTGAAACTAGAAGTTATATACATAAGTACTGTGTAACTAGCTGTTTCAAAAGGCCAAAAGCACTATGTAACTAGTAGTTATAGTAGTAGTGTGTAACTAGTAGTTTACATAAGTACCGTCTAACAAGTAGTAACAAAAGCACTCTGTAACTTGAAGTTACAGAAGCACTGTGTAATGGTAGGTACATAGGAACAACAGCAACACCAATCCTGATTACTGCTCCGGTACTATGAATAAAAAAGTAATAGAGCACCGTCTATCTGTTTAGAATTGTCACTCACACATATGCATTTTACATAATGTATTTGGACTCAAAGAAAATCTTTGTTTTGTGCTTACTTGCTGTTTTCGATACATGAACCTAAAGGTTCAGTAAAAGAACTGTTACACAGGCAGGCAATAAATCAAGATTCAATCCCACTGTTATGTGACAATTTTTTCCATTAATAGGGAATTGTGAATATTGTTCTGGATGCAGTCAAGACCAGGTAAATTGCACTGACGTATTACCGTGTATAGCTACTGGTGTATCTGTGGATGGATCTATGAGTGCATCTGTATATAATCGCGTCCATGGGTGAATGAGCAGGTATATTCGCAGCTGCATCTAATGCTGGAGATACATGCACGTCACCCTGAGCAGGCGACTCCTAAGACTTCCTCCACTCACGATTCTCCAAAACCCTCCCACAAAAGTCACTCCTTACTAAGACTTCCACCATTGACACTTCCCCAAACCTCCTCGAGAGTCACTCCAAATCAAGACTTCCACCATTCACACTTCCCCAATCCTCTTCGAGAAAGTCACTCCAAATCAAGACTTCCACCATTCACACCTCCCCAAACCTCCTCGAGAAAGTCACTCCAAATCAAGACTTCCTCCATTCACACCTCCCCAAACCTCCTCGAGAAAGTCACTCCAAATCAAGACTTCCTCCATTCACACCTCCCAAACCTTCCCATGAAAGTCACTCCTAACTAAGACTTCCTCCATTCACACTTCCCCAAAACCTCCCCAAGAAAGTCCCTCCTAACTAAGGCTTGCTTCATTCACACCTCCCCAGACCTCCCCAAGGCCCTGGGATGCTCTACACGGGTCCTCCAGGCCGGCTCCAGCTTACTGCTGATGCCTCCGAAATTACAACGAGTCAGATAACATCGCTCAGCGTTCAGCTGCGAGACCCTCTCTCCTTGCCCAATCTCCACCCTTCCCCTTTCGTCCTCACGCTGTCTAATGCTCTCTATTTCGACTACAGTTCAGATTGCTTCGTTAATCGCTAGAAATGCCGAAGCTTGAACACTCTAACGCTCATCTTGCAACGAGACAACCTAACTAAGTGAACACTGTAACTGGGTGTTAGACCTGCACAGCGGACCGACGGTTCTCAAAATGTTTCGTCCGGCGTCATCTCCTCCGTGACGGCTGGATAAGAACTACGACGAGATCTCCGACACCAATGGGCTTAACCCCATTCCAATAACGGCTGGGATTGATTCAAATGCATCCTGAGTGCGGAGAGTGGGCGTAAAAGACGGAAAGGAAGAAATCAGTGGTGTGTATTACAGAAGAAGCAACGATACGGTGTCAGAAAAGAGCGTCTTTCGTGAACGATATCTAAGGAGACTCAGATTGAATTATTATGGTGCTGGCAATAATGCTTGTTGCAGCACATACGATCCTGCGCCCCTTATCTATAATTAAATCACTTCATTTAGTAAATTGTTCCATTATTTTTGCACAGTTCCTCAGTCCAGCACAGCAGAAAATAGGGTCCCTGGGGGTTCGTAGGAGTGGGAGCGAAGGGGGAGCGTGCTTGCGTGCTGGGTGCTTTGAGAATTCCGCTTGGGGCACCCATTCTCTACAAGTGTTGGGTACTTAGTGAGTAGTACGTGTTGGGGCTACTGCTACTGTACTTGTGCTTGGCGCCTTACAGTTACTTTCTAGAGTACCCAATAGAGTACCGGTGCTGGGTCCTTTCCTGGTACTTCCTTGAGCACTCGTTGCCCTACCAGAAGTGGAGGTACTACGTGTACTGTACTTTTGGGAGCACTCGTTACTGTATCACTGCCTGGTGCCTTTTGAGTACCTGCCGAGGAACCCGTTGCTGTACTACTGTTGTGTCCTTTAGCTGTACTTTCTGAAGTACTGCAACGTAGCACACGGCCACATCACTGTACTAAAACACTACATCACAACACAAGCCCCACAACGCAACGGGCATTAACACAACATTCCGCAACACAATGAAACTTACCGCAACACACCACATGTAACACACCACATGTGCCCCTACAACATATCACATCACAACACACAACAACGTATCTCATCACAACACATCAAACTACGGCTCAACTCACCGCAACACACTACACCATTACAAAACGCATGACACTCCACAATGCAAAAGTTACGCAACAACACAACGCAACATAACACGCGGCACCATAACAGACTACATCACACTACAACACATCGTAATACAGTAAGCCACATCACAGCACCATACACAACACTACATAACACAAGGCACAACATGACACGGTACACTGCAACAATGCACCATGTCATGCATATCATGCAACACATCACAACACACACTGCAACACAGCGCAACACAACACCACAAACTACAGCAACACACAACGTTCGGCTACTACACCACATAAACCGACAGCACACTACTTCACCAAACCAGACCACACTCACAACCCAACACTACGCCGCTCCACACCACTCAAAACTACACCACTGTTCCACACCCAGATTATCATATCACACTGCTTCATACCACGACTCCACACCACTCAACACTACACTGCCACACCACACTACAGTACCACCCCACCCTACACCACCACACCACACTACACCACCACATCACCCTACACCACACCACTCAACACTACATTGCCACACCACACTACACCACCACACTACACCACCACACCATACTACACCACCACATCAGCCTACACCACACCACCCTATGCCACCCCACCGCCCCCACTGCCGAGACTAATGAATGGCGAAAAACAAAGAAGAACAAAAGACGGAATGGGAATAACAGGCGAATAAAAGGATCCGACAGCGCCTACAATGTTGCCCTCGTACAAAAGACGCTGGTGTTAGTCCTGTACTTCTAAACAGGAATTCTTAATAAAGGAATATGTCAATAGAGACTAGATTCGCTATTGCTGGACACGCACAACCGTCGTGTGAGCCCCACCGCTGGCGCACAACATTTTACCGCTCAAATAATTTACAGTGGTTCTTCTTATTAACACAGTTGCCCCTATTCTCTTCTTTATAAACTTCGCTTCTTATAGTAAATAAAAAATTAGAAAGAAGTAATAAAAAAGAGGTACACAGTTATCGTTGCTCTAGATAGGCCCGGAGGATTCATTCATGTAAACAACGAAGCATTTACCAGATGCGCACTAGAGGCACGGAAGAAATAGCACCGAATAAATTCTAGGCAAGAGAGAGGCTGCAGCGCTAGCGCGACCTACACTGCCATTGCACGCTACACCACCACACCACCCTATACCACCACACCACCCTATACCACCACACCACCCTGCACCATCCCACAACGCGCTGGCCACAACGCTACCTTACACCATCACTCCACATCGCACTGCACCGGCACATCACCCGACACCACCACTCTAAATTGCACCACACCGCCACACCACCTAACACCACACCACAGTCTGCATCTCTGCCCAGCAGCAGGAATTGCTGCAGCGTTTCCACCCCCTTCCATTAGATGATGATTCCTGCCCAGACTTTCTCAGATCCCTTCTTGCTACGCCTCCCAACTGCCGTATTTGTAACGCATACCTTGCCTGTGCTTCTCTTAGTAAATGCAGCTCTTCTCTCCCAACTCCTTGTCTGCATCCAAATTGTGCGCGTGTTTTTACTTAAACTTTGCATCCGTCTTTTTATCCTCTTTTATCGAGCATCTCTCGACCAGTTGTTTCCTCGCAGTTGCATTTATTTGCTTCCTTCTTTTTTTTCTTTGTTTATGCTCCTAACTTACTTCTCTCCCTCGTTTGATATTTATGCCAGACATATACTTCACTTTAGTCAAGCGTGTACTCAGACTTCGAGCATCTCAGGCAACTGTCCACGAAGGATAATGTCACTTCAGTTCTCTCCACTAAAGCTGCTGAAACCTCGGTCAACTGTCCACTCAGGCTGCTGGCACCTCAGTCATCTGTCTACCTAACATACTGGCACCTCGGTCAACTGTCCACTCAGGCTGCTGGCACCTCAGTCATCTGTCTACCTAACATACTGGCACCTCAGGCTGCTGGCACCTCAGTCACCTTTCTACCTAACATACTGGCACCTCAGTCAACTGTCCAGCCACGATGCTGGCACATCAGTCAACTGTCCATCCCGATGCTGGCACCTCAATCATCTGTCTACGAAACATGCTGGCACCTCAGTCATCTGTCTACCTAACATACTGGCAGCTCAGTCAACTGTCCACTCAGGCTGCTGGCACCTCAGTCATCTGTCTACCTAACATACTGGCACCTCAGTCAACTGTTCATCCACGATGCTGGCACCTCAGTCAAGTGTCCATTTACGATGCTGGCACCTCAGTCATCTGTCTACCTAACATACTGGCACCTCAGTCAACTGTTCATCCACGATGCTGGCACCTCAGTCAAGTGTCCATCCACGATGCTGGCACCTCAGTCATCTGTCTACCTAATATACTGGCACCTCAGTCAACTGTCCATCCACGATGCTGGCACCTCAGTCAAGTGTCCGGTCAGGATGCTGTTTACGGTCGCCGGTCGCCAGAGATGTTTTCGCCATCGCCAAATCCCCATCAGAAATTTTCCGAGTCGCCAGAAGTTCATCCGGCGCAGCACGACTGTCAATTGCTTCGGTGGGCAAGGGCTTGGGGGGTTAGGGGTTATGTAGGTGCCAGATTGACGCCTGTAGCTGAAGCGGGTCAAACATGGGTGAGAGATTAGAAAAAGAACTAATTTTTGAGGGGCAGTTTGTTTCGGATGTCTTTTACTTTTTCCAAAAATTAGTTCACCAAAATGTCGATTCTCCTTTTCAACAAGGCCACCTTCAACGTCTATTGGATTCTCTCCATGTAAGTCCTAATACTTAACTCCTTGTATTCTCCACATGAAAAGCCTAGCTCTTAAATACTTGGTTTCTCTACTTCAAGGACCAATTCCTCAACCTCATGGATACCCGACTTTTGGAATCTCGTCTTTAACGTTTTGGATTCCTAATTTCAAGAACCCAGTCCTCAATCTCTTGTGTTTTCGAAAATAAGAACCTAGTTCTCAGCATATAGATATATTATGATCTACTTCACTAATCCAATGAGCAGCCTTTTGGAATCTCTCATTCAAGAACCCGCTTTTCAATCTCTGAGATTTTCTACATCACCAACACGGCTCTAATTCACTGGGATTCTCTATTATTAAAGCTCAGCCATAAACCCCTTGAATTTCTACTTCAAGAATCTCGCCTTCAACCTCTACTCCTGTGAGTCGTCTCCTCATAACCCAAAAGGTTGATCTCTCGAATCCTATCTCTTCCTGGTGCCAGATGCTCAAATGCCTTAAATGTATATTTAGAAGCACCGTAACTGTATAGCTGCAGGCACCAATTTAGCCATATAACTGCTGAAGTCCTACATTTTTACTCTTCGTTTTTACATCTGAGTCTGTCAATCATTTAGATACGCATCAGTTAAAGGTTCAGCCACTTCGATCATAACTTTGTGAAGATCTGTAAAAGATAATGACAAAATCTGAGCCGTGATATCGGTACTTCTTCAAGAAACTGTACAGTTTGCGTTACCATAACTTTACCAGGCGTTTGTGCATCCGGCCCTAGTCCACCTCATTCTCAAGAACTATCCAATTGCAATCTCTTCCTCACAGCCACTCCACCCCCCCCCCCTCCCCCTCCCTCGCCGGTCCCCAGTTCAATTAGCGCTGTCACGAAGCGTCAGCAACGCCCGTGCCATACGCTAGCGTTACGCCCGTCATCTCCGTGTTTACTACAACGCACAAG
>LQNS02277602.1:22982338-23005545 GCA_001587735.2 Parhyale hawaiensis | reverse complement strand
TTTCGCCATTTGAATGAAATCTGAATTTTCTCCTATCTTATTCCCATAGAGCGTGACAGGAAAGATATAAATATATAAATAAATAAATAAATAAAAACACGACGTGAATTATTATATAGTAGATAGATTGTGAGCAGTTCAAATTCACAAGATTGATAATTTAGGAATTAGAGCAAGATAATCAAAGACGTCATTCTGGAGTCACGGCCGCGACAACACAATCACGTTACGCTTCTAGCGCTAACAATTGTTAAGGGGCACTCGGCTCAAGTCTACTCTGATTCTGGATTTTAAAAGCGGCTTTAAGGAGACGTAATATCAGGATAGTACGTAGTAGTAGTAGTAAAAGTGGCAATTCAGCATAGCTCCCGCAGCGAACGCATGCTCAGATTCTCTGTTAGACTATTTTCTCGTAGTATCAGAGAAATTGTATTGTGTTTGTCACTAAGCAATGAAATATTTTTTGGTTACTCGTAGACCAATATTAAATTGAATATGAGACACATTAAATTCAGCTTGAACCAATTTACTAATCTCAAGTTAGTTTAGTCGCCCAGTTACCCGCTTTTGTCGCTTCAATAAACACTGTTAGACTATAAGTAAGTATTTTATCCTGCTAACCAGTTTCCTCAATGCTTATAAATTCGAAGATTTGACTTTAAAAAAATGTATATATCTATATTATACTAAAAGTCTGTGAACCGGTCTTGCTTGTTTATATCTTGCTTGTTTATTTGTGTCTTGTATGACACATCTTCTTCACTTTTACAGGAAAAGAAATCCGAGGTATGAGGGGGGGGGGGGTCAGTCGCATTCTTTCTATGGATTGTCTCTTAAATTCGATTGTATCTGTGATACGGAAGTTGAGGGGGCAGTGGCATTCTTTCCATGGCTTAGCCCTTTAATTCGATTGTATCTGTGATACGGAAGTTAAACTGAGCTGGGCCTCAAGAACGGGCATGATCAATCAATACATCGGTTGCATGAGTAATACAACTGAAATACGTTACATATAATAATTTAACTTTGCTTACAACCTGGGTGTTGAATATTCGTTAGAGAAGCAAAGAATCTGTTGATAGTGAACCGAACGGGCCGCTCCTTGACGGGCAGAAAAGGAGGGAAGAATAGCGGGTGGTCTATGCCCAGCTAAATAACACCTGTTTTTTTTTTTTTGCGAAAGCGAAGACGATCGTGATGATGACTCAACGGGTCACGGGTCGTCTAGTACATATATAAAATTATTTACAAGGTTCTGCAAAATAGTAAGCCCACACTAATTTCTCGTAATTTTGGACACATGCAGTATTTACTTTAGACAAGTCATGGCTTGTGAGGCGTAACGTAGAGATACGTTGAAATCGAGCTATGTTTACGTACCCTCTACGAAACCGTTGAATTTACGTCAGTAACTGCTAATGTGGAATTCGAGAGATGTGTTGAAAAGCTGTGAGAAGATTGGGTAGTGAAGTTTTAGAAAAGGTCGTTCCATAAGTTTTTTGTTTTGTTTTGCCTTAGGGGTGAGTTCCCTCCAATGACGGAAGAATTCTATCTTTACTGAAACGCTTCTATTTACTGTTGTACTTCTTGGCGAATAGTGGCCCGGCAATAAGATAATTTAAGTGTGGCAAAATAAATGTATATTGCATGTAAATATCTAGACAAAAAAATGGTATATGAAAGTTTTTGACTACAGCGTACCCAGTCGTCAAGAAAGATGGCAAAGAAACTGCGTCGGTAGATTTTCGTGCATCATGCTCGGTGCTAGGACTTTCCCAGGTGGGCTACGCTGTGCCTGTTAGCTTGTTCCTCTGCCGCGGATATGAGAAGAGGCGTGTGCAACAATTTGATTTCGGTGATGCATTACCATCCTTCTTCCTGTGTTGCCAAAACTTACCATCCTTCTTCCTGTGTTGCCAAAAACTGCCGAAAAGATACATACCAATCTTTCGAAATGGCCAACATCGGTTGGCAGTAAGTGGGACTTGCCACAATCGAATCCAAGCTACAGACTGACTGGTTGTCAGCGTGGTCTGTGTAAATGCCTCGAGTGTGGTAGAAAACCGAGCAGATCAAGAGATAAGTACTCAAAAAATTTTATGCTAATATCTATCGAGAATACTAAAGGGAACTAATAGCAAGCAACGTAGCATAGTCTTTCGCCAAAGATTTGAGTCTTTTGCTTCACTATTACTATATGTCATTCATTTAAAACTAAAACTCTTTATAGAAAGGTCAAAATGAAAACTGAAAAAATAGGGTTGTAAAGCACTTCAAGTTCATCACTCGTAATGAGAGAGTAACATTATTTCAGGCAAAAACTCGTGTTGCACACTAGGGTTCAAAAATTGGTTGAAACCGAAACTTCATTTGTTCACAATGTTCAGCCGTTCATGATTTTTAACACAGCAGGGCAGTTTGTAATGTTTTTGTGGCAAAATGTTTGTCTCATCCACCTCTGCTTACGTGTATCATTTACCACTCCTTCGAACTTTAGATTACATTTAAAAATAAATGCATTTAAAATTTATGAATAAGAATTTAAAATTTTAAAAGTAGAAATAGCGGTTATAACAGTGACTACGATACCTCTTGTTTACAAACATAAAATGTTAGTCTCAAAATTTAATGTAAAACACGACTTGACTTATTCCTCGCAATGGAAAAAGTGACATTTCATGGAAAAAGGCTCTCCAGTGCACATCAGTATTTCTGTAATAACTTTTTATTTGACAGGAATTTTGTAAACTTGTTATCGTACGGAGTTTTCTGAAACTGAAATTACGGTCCAATGAAGACATCATCTTTGATTCCAGCCCAGAACAAAAATGCCTCCGCCGCCTTGCAGACGATGAATCCAAAAACTGGATTGATACCCTTCCAACCACTTAACAAGTGTCTGGCCCATCAAGAGTATGACGACACTCATATGTAAGCTCTTGAAATATGTCTTTGCGTACTGTCTCACTTCTTTGTTTTGCGATGTTTATTTATTGGGGGTGGTCTTGGGAGGATCGGTACATTGCCGATGGTCATTGAGGTTTTGCACCACGTTGCTTTAGCCATTTTTAGGAGACTAGCATCATCAAAAATATCTATGCTCGGTCTATGGCGGGTCTTTGCGATCTGAATCTTCAGTTTGCGAACATACCATGTAAAGCTATAGCTTCCTCAAATTATCTCTCTTTGGTGTCATCTTTCCTGTCTTACCACACGCTAAAAATCCTTGTTGGTTCTGTGGTCACGATTTTTTTTTTTTTAGACATTTCTTCAGTAGACAGTCCTGTACCAAACCTGGAAGTATTTCTAGCGCGATTGGCATAAAAAAAGACAAACGTCTTTATCCACGTTTAATCTAAATACTCAACTTGTATAATGAAACCAGCCGGCATGGACATGGCTGTTCATAAAATATTGCCAAAATGTCATTTATGAAACTCCAGATTTTGTCTAAAGGTAATCTCCATTTAAATATATGTTATGCTAAGCGGTATATTGTATACTTATTTCTATTTTTTATTAATCGCAAGAAATATTAATTTGTAGAATGAAGATAAACGCTGTGTTCTATCGCGCCTGGGGAAAGAAAGGATTATTCCTAACTCTACCTCTCCAAGGTACTATTTTCAGCTTTTGTAAAAAAAACTATTGAACTGATTTTGTTCCTTTTATGACAGAACTTTTGCGTTGCTCACCTTAATTTTCATTCAAAATTCACTTGAAACTAAACAACTGTTAAATATTGCTAGCTCTTTCAGAGGTAAAATACGAAAGCACGCCAAACTTGATGCGTCATTGTCTCCTTACTGGCTGATAAACATGAGAATTTAAGCTGTTATGCAATTTTTAACATCTTCGGCAATGAAGGTAAAGTCAGTTTGACTGCATCCCCAAATGGAAAAACCTACATACTCTTATTGCGTTGCAGATATATGCCAACTGGTCCCAGAGGAGCGTACGGTTGCAGTCCACTACAGACCGTCATGAGATATGGTTCCAGCGACGGAAGGCTTTCATGCAGCAGCCTGCGCCCCAACCCCCATCCTTCCCCATATCTGGCTAGAGTCAGTACCCCTGCAACAGCTGCACGCATCAAATGCTGACTCTCAAGCGCCGCAAGAGCTGGCTTGCTCAGCTGCTATTCGAACGCACGACTCTTAGTTTCATAACTACGGTATCTACTAGTATCTCGATGTTAATACGCTTGTTCCTACCTCCCTACTAGGTACGTAACTGTAACTGCAGTATGTGCCATGCTTTGAGAAACTAGCGTTACATAATATGATGTAGCAGTCGGCAATACGGTGCTCATGGCCAAGGTCTCATTAATCATCAGTTCATCACCCACCTGAGCTCTTCTGTGTAAGCGTGTTGGAACCTGTATCGTTGTTTGGTACGGTGGAATTCTACGGTTCCAGTAAGATGGGGCAGCTTTTAGGACTTATCAGCTACGAGGTTAGTCTTAAAGTATCTGACATATATTCTCAGTGCTGCAAAATACAAGTAGAGTTTCAAGAGTAATGCCTCTCTTCGACTCTCCCCCCCCCCCCCGCGAAGGGTTCCGAAAGGATTGCAAATTGCATTGTTATGATGAATGAACTTATGCACAGATGCCCTGCAAGTTTCATCTCTCTGTTACAAATATTGACGATGTCACGCTTTAAGAAAGCGCTTCAGAAGCAGAGATGCTTCTTTGAATTCATCCATGCAGAAAAAAATTGAACCAACCAACATTCCCCGGCGCCTCGTGAACGTTTACGAAACTGATGCTGTTGGTGTCAGCATAGTTTAAAAGAAGTTCAAGACGCAAACATCTGGAAGCAAAGTGATGTGCACCGTCTTCTGAGACAGGTAGGGCGTCATCCTCTTGGATTTCTTTGAGCCAAGGGCGACTGTCAACTTTAACCGTTACCTTCAAATGCTGACCGAGCTGAAGGCCCGTATTGCACGTGTAAGGCCAGAGAAAAAGGAAAGATTCAGCTTACAACACTACCATGCCAGGCCACGCACGAGTTCAAATACCACGGAATTTGCGACCAAGTTCAGATGAACAGTGCTATCTCACCCACCGTATAGTCCCGACTTGACACCATCAGACTTTTGCGTATTCGGACCTCTGAAGGACATATTTCGTGGGCAGCGTTTCCCCGAACTGCAATGCAGTATTCGCAGCCGTGAAGAGGTGGACAGTGAACACTGTTGTTGACTTTTAAGACCGAGGCATCAAGGCTGTCATTCATCGTAGGCAGTAGTGCACTGAGAGTGGTAGTGACAAGATAGAAAAATAAATTCTGGAGCACGACTGGTCGCTCCTTTTAATGGTGCTTCATCTTCGTAGTTTTTCAACCTATGAAGTTAAAAAAAAAGGAGGCATCACTTTTGGGACGAGTTGTAGCATTGCCATGATAAAAATACAGTACACGCGTTTAACCTCCAAAGCCGCTGCTCAAAGGTGTTGCTTTAAGTAGCTATTGAGCTTTATCAATTAGAACTGAGAAAGATGATGCGTTTTCGTTCTGTATGCGTCTGTTTTTAAATCTATATCTTTCCATCCAAAAAGTGCCAGAAAAATTGAGCTATCGTCATATTTTCTTGCAGACAGTCAGATAGGTTGACCTAGGAGTGAAAATGCCAGAACTGCACACTCAGCCCTTTTAGCCCCACCTGTGGAGGAATTTTCGATGAAATAATCGTCATTGAACTATTGTCGGCGGTGAAAAGAGTTCTCTGTGAAACAGAAGTGCCACATTTCTGTGTTAGATAAAAAGGAAACGATACCATATGTCTACCATTCTAACCCCAACATCAGCCCTTAATAGGATCACGCAGACTTTAGAGCTGTAATATACATGTATATAGGCTATGCTATAACATACATTACTACAACTTGGTTTAATGATACGCGTGTTTCAATGCGAAAATTATAAAAAAAAATTGATCTAGCAGTCTCTGATGAAACTAGGGTATAGGTTTACACATAAGATTCAGGGTGAATTTCATTTTGCCCGTGTAAGGGTATAGAAGGTTTTGGAAGACCAACGATGTTTCTATCCGTTTTCGGAAGGAGATAAAGTGCTAAGTAGACAAAAACTTCTTATTTTGCCATATGGTTAAACATAAAGCTTGGTAAGCCTTTCTGTGTCTGTTTTTTAGCTCTGACACGGTTATAAATAACGCTATGGCTAGCATGATAATGTAGATAAGTAGAATTAAACGAGATAAATTTTCTTCTAAAGAACCACGAATTCGGCATGATAATTTTTGAGAAAACGTCTGGAACGGGCAATAGGGTGTAGCAGACGAAATATGGCGAGGAACTATATGCTTGGTAATCTTCTGAATATCTTATTTATCTGCAAATTTATGATCTTATGAAAAACTATTCCTGAACATAATAAAATGCACAACTACATACCACTGAAAAATATCGTCAGCTTCTACTGTATTATTAAAAGCATTACTGGTATAGAATTTCATTCAAACATTTAATAAGCCACCCATTCAAGACAGAATTTAACTACTGTTTGCTAAGTCCATGTTAAACTTTTCGTCCGCATGAGTTTTCTTCACATTTCCACCAGGATTCTTTCTTTGGTTTCTTGATTATTGAACCTCTTTGTTCTTGACTGGAGGTGTTCTTGTAGAAGCAGTGCGTGGGTGTTCCAGTGTTCATGTCGAGGTCATGACGGTCTAACGAATTAACTCTCCGGCTTACTCAAAGACGATGAAAGATCTGCCGTTTCAATCCTGTCAGAAAGGAAAGGACGCCTATGATCACTTCATGGCCTGAAAGTTACTCGCTGGACACCTTTTGTGTACATTAACTTGTGTACCTAAGGTGCGGTTAGCAGTAGATTTGGCAAACAGAACAATTGAAATCCCTTATCAATCGATCATATCATTTGCTAAGATATCAGATTTTATTTAATTAACAATAATAATTTACAATGTAATACAAATTATTATAATTTATGAAAATCCAAAGTCGCAACATTAGAGTCCAATCCTCAGCTATATCACAGATATTAAAGATTAATTACAATTTATTTGTCGACCTAACGATGCTTGTGAAGCAAGGAAAATATGCATAACTCGTTTTTGCGGATCACAAGAAACGCTCAAACTGTGAACAGTTCTACTTGATTTCATGTCAAATTCAAATGAAAGCTCATTTATATATTTAATGTTTTACTAACAGTTATGACGTTATTGATAGATAAATAAGCTGAATTGGGCCATCAAACAGATCAGAACGCTTAACGAAATCCTTTATTTTAATAATTATTCGGTAGTATTTCACAACAGTTAGGGTAAAAACTGTAAATAGGAGTCACTGCAAAAATTACTGGTTCTTCCCCTATAAACATTGCTAGCAACTCAGAGACAACGCTGAAAGCTAGAGAAACGATAGTGAAATTGCGCAATGAAGATAAACGTTCAACTGGTGACATTTTAAAGATTGTGGGGCAGTCTAAGAGTGCTATTCACAGTATTTTGAAACAAGTTGAGAAATCTGAATCATTTCAAGTCGTGAAACCACCTGGCAAGCCTAGGAAAACTACGGCATGAGAAGAAAGATGGATTGGTAAGGAATCTAAGACGAATTAATTTGCCACCGTAACTGCTATTTTGGAAAAGGCTAATAAAAACCTAGGTTTTCTTAAGACTTTATGAAAATAGGTTTACGCACTTAAGCACCTTCGACGCTTCCTTACCTTTTTCAGAAAAAATCAAGTGGCCTGAAAGAAATTTGGCATTGAACACCTCACATGGGCAGCAGAACAATGAGATTGTGTTCATTTCGGTAATCAGTTAAAGTTCAACTTGTCCTGCTCTAACGGAAGAAGGTTCGTTCGTCATACTTCTAAGAAACGATGATACTCTCATCAATGCACTAAAATTAAGTAGTGTTAAGTTCACAGGAGGAAGTCTGATGGTGTTTGGCATGATTTCAACTGCTAGTACTGGACCTCTTCTTCGGCTACACGGTAACATTAAAGCACAGGTGTACAAGGAGTTATTAAAGAACCATATATTACATCATTTAAGAGCTGCACTTAACCAAACAGCTGCATTTATGCAAGATAACCTCCGTGTAACACAGCAACATCTGTCAAGATATTTTTTCAAAGAAGAATGTTACAGTGATGGAGTGGCCTCCTCAGAGCCCCGACATGTATCCAATTGAGAACGTATAGAAGCTGTTAAATGAAAAGGCTACGGAAAAGAATCCAGGTGAAGTCGAAGTGTGGAATAATTTGCCAGAAGTATGAAAGGAAATGTCCGCTGAGGAGTGTAGGAATTTAATTCACTCGTGTAGTGACATGTGAAGATGTTATTGATAGCAAAGGCCTTCATACTCTAGTTCTATTTGAATATGATGTCTCCGTTATAATTTTATGATTTCGTTAAACGTTCCAATTTTTTTATGGCTCAGTTTACTTAAGTTATCTATCAGTCATGTCATAATTTGTTACTAAGGCAATGATTAAATCGAGGATCTTTCATTTTTCATCCCACATGACGTCTATAAAATAATTATGTTCAAAAGTTAGATCTCACTGTGCTTCATAAGAAAAGTTATGCATGTTTTCCTAATTTCATGAGCATCGTTCTGATCCTTATGCTCGTTACTGTATATGCCTCACTGTATTGCACAATTCCACACCCGGAAAGATGAAACGTACAAAAACGACATATCGAACTTATACTCTCCATAAAGTATCTGCACCTAAGTTATCTATAAGATATAGATGGCATATGACACATGAGTGAGCACAGAGATCGCTAGGTAGCCCGTCAGCCACCAACTTAACATAAGTTTTAATGCAGTCTCCGCTCACAATGGGCCAAAGCCTGCACAATGTTTTCTCAATCCCACCCGTAAGTTTCGGAAGGAGTCGCATAAAGCAGAGTTAGAGGGTTTCCCTCGAGACGTGGCTGCCGTGCGCGACTTTCCCGCTAGCTGCACCAAAATCGCGTAGTGTTCGTGAGACAGTAAAATCAACTGAGTAAGATTAGGTGAGACATGTCGACAAGAGCATCCGGTGGGGAAGCGAGTGGGAGTTTGGGGTTGAAATGAGGAAACTTGAGGTTAAAAATGAGAATGTTTGGGATTGACTGGGTATATCTGGGTATGAAAATGAAGATATTTGGGGTTGAAGAGGGGCGAGACGGTTGGGGTTGAAGAAGAGGAAGTTCCGAGTCAAAGACTGACGGTTCGGGATGGAAACAAAAATTATGAAAGAGTAGGTTTAGGGTAAAAAGTTGACTTTGGGGGCTGAAAAAAGAAATCTGGGGTCAAAAACAGGAATGTGAGGGTTAACAAGGGGTTATTAAGGTTTATAAAGAAAAGTTTGGGATTGAAAAAGAGTATACTCAGAATGAAAAAGAAAAGTGCGCTGTGAAGAATGCGAGGTAAAGGCTTACAACAGAGATACAAAGTTGGGGCTTCCAACAGAGGAACTTAGGACGAAAAGATCACAGGAGATACTACAATGCAGTTTGGAATAAAAATAGAAGTTTATGGTTAAAAAGATAAACTTAATATTGAAAAGGAAAGTGTGTAGTTAAAAAGGGAAGTTTCAGGTTGAAATGGGAGTTTGAAATTAGGAACCTGAATTTTGGGGGCTAAATTAAGTCCTTTGGGGCACAAAGAATTATCATTTGGTGTTCAAAGAGGGGAATTTTGGTCAAAAAAAGAAGCATTTCTAATAAAAATTGGTCTGAAAAGTTTGTGGAAAGGTAAAGAGGAAATAATGAAAAAAGGAAGTATTGAGGATAAATACCTATGAGGTTAGTGGTTGTAAATGAAAGTTGGTGGAAAAAGCGGTTTGGAATTGCATAGAAATCTTGAACAAGGTTTTGCGAATACATATTTTAAATTTAAAAATTCTAAGAAGTTATCTTTCACAAGTCAAAATAAAAAAAAATAAGAGGTAAAAGTTTAATATTTTACCACAGTTAATCTTGATCACTCGAAAATCTCAGTCAAATACAGATTTTATTAAAAAAAAACAGTAATTATTTCATGCCCATGCCTTTGAATGAACGGCTTGTTTCTATGTACAAAAAAATATTTCTAGTTTGAATAATAATCCATCTATCTATCTATATTATACTAAAACTCTGTGAACCTGGCTTGCTTGCCTGCTTGCGTGTTTATTTGTGTCTTGTTTGACGCATCTTCTTCACTTTTATACGAGAAGAAATTCGAGGTATTGGGAGGGGGGGGGGGGGCAGCAGTTGCATTCTTTCCATGGATTAGCTCTTTAATTNGGGGGGGGGGGGGGGGGCAGCAGTCGCATACTTTCCATGGATTTGCTCTTTAATTCGATCGTATATGTGATAGGAAGTTAAACTGAGCTGGGCCTCAAGAACAGGCATGATCAATTCATCGGTTCCATGGCAATACAACTAAAATACGTAACATATAATCATTTGACTTTGCTTACATTCTGGGTGTTGAATATTCGTTAGAGAAGCAAAGAATCTGTTGATAGTGAGCCGAACGGGCCGCTCCTTGACGGGCAGAAAAGGAGGGAAGAATAGCGGGTGGTCTATGCCCAGCTAAATAGCACCTGTTTTTTGCGAAAGCGAAGACGATCGTGATGACGACCCAACGGATCACGGGCCGTTTAGTATAGTTTAAAGCAGTAGCGAGCTAGACGAGAGAGGGTACAAGCTGTGACAATGTAATTGTTTCTGCTCCTATTAATTTTTTGCAGCATGATCGTTCATTACCTAGTAAAAAAGTGATAACAAACAATTTTATGTTACATAATATTTCCGAGTACATTGGTAAACATACATTACTCATGAAAACGTTTGCCACACCCTAAAAAAATGAGCATGCAATGAAACCAATCAAGAATAATAGCTTATTTTACGACCTTATGCATTCACTGCATCTCGCATTATATTTGAAATAAATTCTTCTGGAATTTGCAACAGTCTAAGGAAATAGTTGTCCAAAGTTAGATCAAATATTGAGGAAAGTTTTCCAACGAAGAAGGAAAACGTGCTGAGGCTCGCAGCTCCCCTCCCTGTTGGTCCCACAAATTCTCAATTGGTATTAAATCAGGAGACTGTAGAGGCCATTCTCTATAAGAAAATGAATCCTCGTGATCTCTCAACGAATTTTGCACAACAGAAAACCGGTGGAGGCGAGCGTCGTCGTCGTAAAAAATACCATAACTATCAGATAAAAATAACGGGAGAGTGTATTTGGTGGCATATGATGTACAAATAACCTATCATTTTGTTGCTGCACAATTTTAGAGAACCGTATCCTGACCAGGTGAAGCCTCCCCAGATCATTACATGCCCCCCAAAAACCTGCACAGTTTGAGTTATGCATGAAGATTCCAAAGCTCCATGGGCATTCCGTCTCACTCTAACTCTGCCATCTTTCTGGAAAAAGGTGAAATTCCATTCATCATACTACACAGCACAATCTGTGTAGTACCTACTTTGCAAACAGAGCCACTTCGTTCCATTTTCCTTTGCTGACCAATGGTTTCCTGGAGGTGGCACAACTCTTGATACCCATTTCCTTCAGCTCACGGACCAGTCTCCAAAAAAAAAAAAGGTACAGTATTTTCTTAAGACTTTTGTTGAACGTTCTACTACAGCTGCTCAACACTTTTCGACTAGTTTACTTTCACCAACCGCTTCTGAGAATGCCAGTCCTGTCGCCCCTATTCAAAATTTTCTTCTGCCACGTTTACCGCTGAATGGCTCCACTTCTCTATCTTTTTTTTTTTTTTCCTCTAAGCCATTGTTCTTCGCACAGTCCTAAGACCAATGGCCATCACCTGAGGCACTTTTCTCGGAGGAGTTTACCAGCCCTGTGGAAAACTATAACCTATCTTGTGTCAGAGGCAAACGTTTGTTTTGCTGGTATTTTTCAGAGGGATTATTCAAAACGGTCCCCGGGAGAACAGGCGCAATTCTGACTATTAGTGATACAGAGGGCAATTATTGTTACCCTAGCCCTTTCCTTCAAATTTGCTACAGAAAAATTAGTAACGTATTGTGTAACTTATATCAAAAGTTTCGCATTTTCTAGGAATTCGTCAGTCTTTTACTTCACTTTAGTATTCTGTCAAAATAAATCGAAATATATTAAATAGCTACTTAACACGTTAATTGCGGCAGCCACAATCCGGGGGTAGGCAGATTGCTGGAGATTACAAGTCGTGACATGTTAGCTTGGCTGCAGCCTTGACTTGTGCGGTTGTGTGCTACTTTGTGGAGGTGAGTTCAAAGATTTAAGATCCTAAGATCCTACTGCGGGAGGACACCCGCAGTAGGAAGATGACCTGAGTGACCCACATGTGGCCACGCCGCAGTTAACGTGTTAAGCGTATAGCTAGTGGTAGACAACAATAGATAGCACCTTTTTATGTGTTCAACTCACAGCTATCTGTTGGCGGCTGTATAGATTCAAATAATTACTTTTGATGACCTATCCCGACTTAACTTAATATTTAGCGATGCTTTCGGTACAAGTGGAGCTTTTGCCTTCTTCAGGATTGAAAGTATTAATTTTTTTCATTTGTACCGAAACCTTGGCCCTATATAGCATTAAATCTGGATAAGTCATTGCTTTGTGTATATATCTTATATGTATACTGTATATTACTTCATGCTAAAATAAATTCCATGGTAACCGCCACCTATATCGTTTGTTCATTCATTATACTCTCCGAAAATAAACGTGATCCACTTGAAGCTAAATTGCA
The DNA here is from genome assembly GCA_001587735.2 of Parhyale hawaiensis. Lineage (NCBI taxonomy): Eukaryota > Metazoa > Arthropoda > Malacostraca > Amphipoda > Hyalidae > Parhyale > Parhyale hawaiensis. Next base: position 22,992,799 of record LQNS02277602.1, on the reverse strand, counting down.
ATATAGAAAAAGCACAAACGTGGCTGTAGGGCGTCTGGTTTTTCGCTAAGACTGTGGCGACACCGGTGTCTCTTTTCATCCTGAGAATTACGTTGCTTTTATTATAATGTAGTTGTGTTTGTCGAGCTCGTATCCTAGTAAGGCGAATGCTTCCTTAGTCATGGACATCACGATACCTAAATCTGAATCCTCTCTTACTAGGTATAGGTTCCATATGGCTAAATGACGGAACTTCGTTGAAATCGCTTCTAAGCAACATAGCGACCTCAAGCAAAACAAAAACCGTCCATAGTGACGCAGGTATACATTTATTGGCGTAAACATATATGCATAGCGACGGCCATTGATAAAAAGCAATATTAAACTTTATCATAACAAGAGGTAAAATTAAATATTAGGCTTTGGGAGAAGTATCCCGAAACGTCAAGTTTTAATTATTAGTTCGTGTCGACTTTTTCAATTTTATAATTTACCAAAGAATAGTAATTTTAAATATTATCAATTTTAGAACATTTTGGTGTCTTAAAAGTTATTCCTTGTCTGTCACAATTGACTTATTGCAAATTTCTCCCCTGCTGATTAACACATTCCCTGCATCATGTTAATTACCAGCAATTCAATGAAGTTTCACCTAACATCTGCAGGACCTATTTGGTACTTTGCGTGGGCCGTCAAGTGAAGTACAGGCTTTGCTTCAGCTAATGACAATCACTTCAACGTATCGGCTCTGAAGCAATCTGAAAATTGCCTTCACGTTATGGCGGCCTGAAAAAGTCCTACAACACAAAGAAATTCTTGAAGGAAGAAAAAAAAAATATCCCCGCCTCTCGCGGTGTCGCGCTCCCATTGCAATCAGATGTAGTGCTTTCATAGTCCCTATGTAAAATTAATAAATTTAAAATTTAAGTCGCTCATTTATCTTAACTTTTCTAATGCCGACCGCGCATTATAGATTGCTCTGCGACGCAATAAATTCATCGTCTCCAAAGTATATAATTTTTCTTTCATTTTGCAAAGCATTTGCTAATAAGTTCACTTTGCTAATGGGAGTCGCACGCTCTAATGTTTATGATGTGGTTAGGGCAAAGTTCCCTTCGTGAAGCAATGTTTAGAGTCATTTTGACTTCCAGTAGGCGGTCTCCGGGGTAATTTTTCTCTGGCAGAAATCATGGAATATAAGTTATTACTCTCCCAGCTTTTTAATACTTTTTCACAACTAACGTAATTGCTTGGAATATCTTTTGTTTTCTCAGTCAACTTCTAACCTCCTTTTTCTTCACAATCAGCTTAATTCATTAGAATGTTTTTATTTTTTAATTAGTTTTCTTGAGTTGGTTTTCTCAACCTTCGTAAATTCTTGATTTGCGAGTATTTTGTTCTCCCTCTTAGTCAAAATTCTAGGGTAATTTTCTGCCGTCGTGATTGAATGAAATGCTTCCCTTTCTTTTTTTGTAAAATTTATGGAAATGGAAATCCTGAAATGATAACAAAAATTTTTGCTCCTAACGTGATTTTGCCCTGAAAAATATTTTGCTGTTTTTTCTTCGTTGATCTCATACTCAACTTTCGCATCGTGAGTTCAGAGCAATAGACTAAAGCTCTCATTTGAGAAGGAAATGAAAATTGCATCCGTGATGCTAAAAAAACAACATCAGTGTCTACTAGGCGAAGCAACAGTTGCCTTCAGTGTTGAAGCTGCATTAGTTTCGCGTGCGCATCTAGTCTGGCTGAATTTTTGCCAATCTGTCATGATTTTTACGTAATAAGATTTCCATCATATCCAGCCTGGGCTAATTTTTTTCCATTTTCATCTACACAGAATCCTAATTCAACCTTTGAGAACTTCTCCATAGAGCCCTTTTCAATTTTCCAGGACTTCTGTACAGAACGACCATCTCCACCTCGACCTTTCAAGCGTGTAGTGTGCTGGGGGGGGGGAGAGGGGGGTTGGCTCTACTAGCAACGTAAGAATGCGCCACTTTCAGCGTCTTCAGGACACGCGCCTGATCCCGGAGCCATATTACTTATCCGGAAGCACAACTTGATTCGAGGTTGTGCAGCTCGCACGTCGTTCATGCTACCGTATCTATGTTAACGAACTGAAAGTAGGTACCGGAACCGCGTGCGAGCTGTCCATCCTCAGGTCCAGTTGTGCATGCGATTCTAAATTGTGGGCCGGCATAAGCCTTGTGTTACCTACCTGTCCCACTGGCCAGGTATACGGCACGGGCCTCTCTATATGAATGTTATGCAGGGGGCCCAGTAAGGGACACTATATATGTATATCCTCTGTAAAAGAACATATCTTTGTCAATGTTTTCTGAATTAAAGACAGTTCATAAGTGTCTCAACCACTATGCCCTAAGTTTTCATTTGCCGAGATATAGAACAAAGCCAAATAAACTTGCAATAACATTACACCTTGTTCAGCCAACATAAAGTGTTTTCTCCAATTTTCTCTAAATTTTATTTATCTCTATTATCAAATTTCAACAAAAAAAAATTTATTGTAGTATGTAGGCAGGACGCAGGGAAAGGTGTGGTCATACTAGATAAGGATCAGTACAACCAGAAAATGAATGCCATTTTAACATATAGAACCAGTTTCACTCTTTATGATACACATACCGATCCCTTCAAGCTTACACTTAAATTCATCGATAAAATTCACAAATTTTGAAAAACTTGTTAGATAGGGACATTATCACTAATTCGACTCTAACTGTTCACGACACAATTCAAGTGCTTCCCCTGGAGTCATATATGGGCTTCCGAAAGTACACAAAATCGGCACCCCTTAACACCAATTCTAGCGGCCTATAAAACTCCATCCTATCTCATTGCAAAGATCCTCGTGTCATTCATTACTGGAACCTTTGACAACTAACCAGTATACATTTAGTAATTCTTATGAATTTAGAGACGGTATCAAAAATCTTCAATTGACGCCCAGTGCCTACCTGTCCAGCTTCGATATCATCTCTCTTTTCACCAACATCCCCGTAGACGAAACAATAGATATCATTTGTAACAAAATTTTCTGATAACACAATTTTATTCCACAACATGGATCACCCTACCCTCAGAACTGTTCTTACTGTTTCCATTAAAGATTGTTTCTTCATTTTTAACAATAGAGTGTACAAGCAAACAGAATGAGTTTGCATGGGCAGCCCACTCGGTCCCACGTTGGCAAACATCTTTCTGTGCCATCATGCAGCTCTTTAGCTAAACGATTGCCCAAACAACTTCAAACCAATCCACTATAAACGTTTCGTAGATGACATCTTCCTCATATTCAAAAACCAAGCCGATTCGGACTTTCTTCTGCAGTATTTGAATAGTAAACATCCAAATAGTAAATCACCGCTGAAAATCAATCAAAGCATTCCTTAGCTTTTCTAGATATTTTAATAACCAATCACTGAAGACTAGAATTTGCAGAAAACCCACATTCTCAGACCTCGTGACATTTTACTTTAGTCACTGCTAAGATCAATTTAAAATCAATGCAATAGAAACTTTACTATTTCGGGCATACCATTTATCATCTTCCTACCTTGCATTTTCAAATGAAATAGACTTTCTTCGAACATTCGGTTATCCACACCATTTTCTGGGCCACTACTGCAAACTGTTCCTTGACAAACTATTCGATCCAGGTACTAGTAAACCTTTTGTCCGTAAATTAGACTTCTTTCATTCGCATCCGTATTGCAATGATTCTGTCAACATGGTTAACACTCTGAAAACTTTTCTCCCTGAAGCTTACCCGCATATTAACCTCAAATTTTCTTACAAAGCTCCTTCACCATAGGGTCTTATTTTAAATTCAAAGACAACCCACCTACATCTCTCCAGTCTAGTGTTGTCTTCAGATATCAATGCAGAAGTTGCAATGCTTTGTATATACAGTACGTTGCACTAGACAATATTTCATAGCTCGAATCGATCAACATTTAGGCGTATCCACTAGAACCGGTCTACCACTCGCAACACCTGCTCATTCTGCTCCCCGTATCCTTGCTGCACAAAATAATTATCCCCCCATCAGCAAGAAAGACTTCTCAGTCATAAATTTTTCCACCCCACTCGAAGTCCTAACCCTGGAATCTCTCAATATCCTTAGAGCAAGACCTAGCCTCAACATTATGACCTCGGCTGTACCTATACACACGATTCATACCTGACCCATAGTTTTCTGACGGTACAGACGTCGACATCTGGACCCTCCAAGCTTGCTCCATTCAGTTGCATTTTAGACCTCCTCCTAACAACATCTCTGCTCCCCACAAGAGTGAAAATAACAAAAAAAAAATAGTTTGATTGGTTATCCTAGATATTTTACATTTCTGAAGATGGGAGGCACTCTCGAAATGTTATATTTTGTATGATTAGTAGACTCGACATTTTCAGTTTGAAATTGTTATTATTGGTATAAGATCTGTCGTGACTCTTCCCTAATTTTGGAGTGAGAACTGATATGGCTCTCCGGCAATTTTCGAGTAAGTGCTGTTATCACTCATCCTAATTTTGAAGAGAGGGCTGTTATGACTCTCCACTAATTTTAGAGGAAACTTAAACTACCATCTGATGCATAACGCAGAGCACTCTTCCTTTCAGCGTAGGAAATGTAACGAGCCAGTGTGCCTCATATAAACTTTCCATGCCAGTATAATGTTATATCAGATGACAGAACCGTTGTTGAAATTTTCCTTAAATATTTTTCTTTGCTCAGAAAATGACTGCATTCGTCGTCGCAACATTAACAACTTTAAACTGTTGTGAATGATAATAAAGAACCATCAACTGATGACTAGTGTGATCTATGTTTTACACTAATTGCTTACTATAAGCTTCTAGCATTATGTTTATTGGTTCTACTCTACTCGCATTTTTGGGTACTACTAGTTTGCTGTGTAAATTTTAAAATAAAATAATATAAGTTATATTAATAATAATAATAATAATGATAACCCTATAATCCTATTATTATTTTTATTATCACTACAGAAATCTCTCAACAGAACTCACAGAAATCCCATATTGATCTTTCCAAAGTTATATACAATCCCCACCTTGACTCTTCAAAAGCTATGTACAGACCCCACGTAAATCTTTCCAAATTTCTCTACAGAAGCCCACCTCGACCTTTTTGTACTTCTGTACAGAATCTTCGCCTCTGTTATTCTACGTTTCTGAACAGAATCTCTACTTCGCTCTCTCTGAACCAATTACCCTACCTTAATGTCAAAGAATCTCCCAACAGAACCTTTAAATCGAAGATGGGAAACGTTGAAAAAAAATCGCACTTCGATCTCAACAAAATCTGTATAGAGAACAGTCACGCCGATCATTTATTCAGAATCTTTAAACAAAGCCCTATCTCGGTCTTAAGAAAACTTTACGAAACCACACATGATTATTACGATATTTAAGAAGCTCACGCCTCAAAAACTTATCTCGGTCTCAAGAAAACTCTACGAAACCACACATGATTATTATGATATTCAAGAAGCTCACGCCTCACTATTAAGAAATCTCTCGTAAGAACTCTCAACCTAACCTGGAGAAATTTCTCAACAGAACCTTCATCTCAATCTTAAATCTCTCGTCAGAACCCGCAATTTCACCTCAGTCTTGACTATCTCTCATCAGAACCTTCAGATCGTTCTCAAGAAATCTCTCCACAGAACCTCCAACTCGTTCTTAAAAAGTCTCTCTGCACAACGCACACCTTTGAATTAAAAAAATCCCTCTGGAGAACCCTTACATTGATCTTGAGAATTTATTCTATAGAACCATCATCTTGATCTTTCAAAACCTCTCTACAACCCTCCACCCCATTTGATTTTCACATCACTTTTTTAACATTCCTTCTTCGATTTTCTACATCTTGCAGTAAGATTCTTGTTTCGATTCATTGGGCAATTCTCTGTAGAAACTTCGTGCCAACTTCCACAGTCTTTTAGCAATATCTTACACGTGTTTGATTCTTAGACGCCTCTCTACAGAACCCCTGACGAGTTCTTCCAGTTGTCATTTTAGTGCCCCATCTTCGATACTCCAGCGGTCCGTGGAGAGAACCCCCTTGCTTGATGTTTCAGTCACCGCGCGCTACAGAACCTCTAGCTCGATCTTTCAGACCTCATTGGGATGTACAACTCCGATCTTTCAGCTTTTTCTAGACAGAATCTCTTTTTCCATCTTTCAGAAATCTCTCTTCTTAACTCCCCCTCCCTCTCCTTCAGCCGTCCTCCACCCCGTCCCGCTCTTCCTCCTCCCATTCCATCTCGCCAGGGCCCAGCGATTGATGGCCACCAGAGCTCTCGGTCCAATTGCTTGCTCAATTATTTGCCAGAGGTCCATTTAGCGCCGCCGCTGCTCCCTTCGTCGTGCTCAGCTACCTCACTGCAGTAATCAATTAGTCTTCAGTTATCTTGTGCTTCGAACAAACACACTCACATACACACACGCGCGCACGCTCCTGACTAAATTGCATGGATTACAGTGATTACTGGGACCTTCTAATCTCAGGATTAGAGTGATTACTTGGTCAAAGAGACACATGTGACTCTGTAGATGCGCGCGTCTTCCAGCCAACGAGTGCATGGAAGTGAGATCGAGTTGGAACTGGAGGCGGGGGCGCTTCTGCGAGGGCATCTCGTGTGAGTGTGTGGAGGCGGGGGTATGATCGAGACCATCTCAGTGATACTCTGAACGTGCTGCCTTGCAACTGGCTGAAGTAAAACTTCCAGCTATGCCAGGGTGTCTGGTATGGAGGCGGCGGTATGATGCAGTGAACGTGCTGCTAATGCAGCTAGCGCAAGTAAAATGTGCAGTAACGCCAGGCTATTTATATAGTGGAGAGGGTATGATGGAGAGAACGTGATATCAGTGCAGTCGGGGCAGTCTAATATTGAGTCTCGACAGACAATAGCCAACGGCACCTCTGCGGACACACAGAATCACAGTGGCCAATCCCACTGCTAGCAATACATCCCTGCTTCTGCATCACAAAGAAATAGACAATAGGATATTTATAGAGCCTAACAGCGATACGTACATGCATAGAATTTATTGTATTGTTCACCCCAAAAAATTGAACAGGTTTCGTATATGTATGACTCGGTGAGAGAAAAGAAGGTAGGACCAAAAAGAAGGTCTCAACCTTAAGATCGTGTTGGAGATATTTCCGAAAATACTTGAAAAGTTATCAAGTACAACACTGCGACTGAAATAATTATTATCCGACACACGTGATATTATAGTCAGATACACGTAATATAATAATCAGATACATGTACCATCATAAGAAGCTGCGCAAAATAATCAGATGTAAGTAATATTACAGTCAAGCGCACGTAATGTTATAGACAGATACTCATAATATAAAATACCTAGAGCACTCTGAGAGCGCATACCTAGACCAAGTAAGGTAACGGTAACGCAAATTCAAATGGGATCTGAAACAATAACTTTCTTTGTATCAGTACCAAAATGTAATTACTTGTGCCTTTTGACAGTATTAACAGTTTCAGTAATTTTCTTGAAGATCCATTGATAACTTTTTGAGTTATGCTGCTAACAAACATTATGACAAACACTAGTCAAACACACAAACGGAGTAACCGATCTGCACAAAAATTAAATCATCTATGCCTTTTAACATTGCTAACAACTCCTGCTAACTTCATAAAGTTCCATTCAGAACTTCTTAAGTTATTGTAATTGCTAACCAGCATAAAATCAAACACAGCGACAAGCGAACAAACAAACAGAACATCACAAAACATTTGGTCATTTACTCTTCGTAATAAACCTAACAACCCAAGTAAATTTCATAAACATCCGTCCATAAGTTTTTTAGCTATGGCACTAAGAAAAAATAGGCTGACAAACAAATAGAAGAACAGATTTCCACCATGAGTTAATCATCTGTTACAGTTAACATGCCTAATAACCCCTGTAAATTTCGTAAAAAAAGTTTATAACTTTTCAGTTATTTTGGTGACAGACAAAGAGACAAATTGACGAACACGACAAAAATACAACGTCTTTTCCGGAGATAATAATATATTATATATAAAGTTAGAGAAGCTTTCTAAGAGCGCTTACCTCCGCCAAGCAATGCAATGCAAACGAAATCTTAAAATTGGCCCTGAAACCAGGCTTTCTTTTTTATTACCATCAAAAAAAAGTTCGCCATTGTTCTTTGTAATATTCCTATTATAGGTTCTGTAAATTTATTGACGATCAGACCATAACTTATTGAGTCATATTCTCCCAAAAACAACGGGACAATCACATAAACGGATCAACAAACTATCAACCAAATTTGGTCATTTGTGTCTCATATTCATCTCAACAGTTCCTGCAAAAAATCTCACGAATATCCGTTCATAACTTCTTATATTATATTGCTGACCGTCAGGGAAACAACATACAAACGGAGTAATTAATCTTCACAAAAATGATTATTTGCTCCTCGTAACATCCCATCACTGCCTACAAAGTTCATGAAAATTCGTTATTAACTTTTGGGTTATGTTGAACGGATCTTCACCAAAAATTAATCATCTGTTACTGGAAAAAAACCTAATAATCCCTGTAAATTTCATGAAGATCCGTTGGTTAATTTTACAGTCAAACTAGAAGAAAACATAGCCTCCTTGGCTAAGGTACACCTTTAATCCTTTACTCCTTTATTGTTTTCAACTGCTACATTTCAACTGCTACAAGTTAAGAATGAAATGCCTCAAAAGCATTAAACAGTCGCAACCACAGCAGTGACTGTCACCACGACTCTCATACCATGGAATATCTGTTTTCAAAATTCTGCTCAGCTGACCAGCGAATCTCGGTTTAAGGATGCAGCATGCTCACCATTCTCAAAATTTGGGCCCAAATGCGCGAGTTTACCAGTTTTCTATCGTCGACTAGCTGATCAAAACTCCATCATAGGACCACCGTGATCTAGTCATGGCAACATGCTTGCGTCGTGATACAGCCACCTTTACGCGTCTTCTTACAGACATACTTTTCCTAAACGAATTTCTGATCTTTCATACATACAGAAAGACCCTCAGAAAATCAGTGTACCTGATCAAAAATATTGTATTAGAAAATATTCAAACTGTTCAGGATGATCAAGAGTACCACAATAATACAGGAGACCTACACTTTGTATAGGTATGCATTAAGTAGGCCAATACGGAAAAGTAAAAAATGTTATTTGTAAATAAAATTGTATTCTTCATCAATTCTTCCCGTAAGTTGATGAAATTCATAAATAGTCCAGGCAATAGAGGGTGTCTGAGTACATTTCTCTTTCACGACTCTACTATATATTTTCCTATTCCATATGATGAGAATATTAAAAAAAATTGGGTAGAACTCTCGCACCTGGTACATTTTTGAGGGGGGCATGGGGAGCCCAAAATTATCAATTGTGGACTGATTGTTCTGAAACTTGCTCTGACTATGTATTTTTGAAAAAGAAATATAGTTTGTTCAACAACTTTCCTGATTTAGGCCTTAGTATTTGAGATAATGGGGTTTATATATAAATATATATGCATATTTTGGAAATTTCATACGAATAGAACGTAATGAATTTTCATCCTAGAATAAAAACAATGACAGTTTTGGAATCCTTATAATATTCCTAACAAAACGATTGAGCTAGATTCTCCATAATATTTTTTATCAAAACTCAAACCGAATCCCTAAATAGTTTTTCCATAAATATCAGTTAGCGATTGCAACTGAGTAGAAAATTAAGAATCCAACTGTGATAAAAAATATTATGAGGGAAAAAATAGAGAATTCAACTCTATAGTTTTGTAAGGAATGTTTCAAGGATTCTAAATCTGTTTTTTATTATTCTAGCTTAAAAACTCATTGAGTTCTATTCGTTTGAAATATCTAAAATATGCCTATATATTTATATATAAACTCCATTATCTCAAAAACTAAGGCCTAAATAAAACAGTTATATGAACAAGATATGTTTCTTTTTCAAAATACATAATCAAAGCAAGTTTCAAAACAATCAGTCCAAAATTGATAACTTTAGGCTCCCCCCCATGCCCTCCTCAAAAATGTACCAGGTGCGAAAGTTTTACCCAACTTCTTTTTAATGTCCTTTTTCCGCTTAGGCCTTAGTTATATATATATATTATATATATTTTAAAAGAATAGAACTGCCTCAGTTTTTATGCTAGAATAAAAACAAAGACAGTTTTGGAATTCTTGAAAGATTTCCTACAACAATTATGTTTTCTGTAATTTTTTTTCTTTTTCATTTTCTATTGACGTGGGTGACTGAACTCTTTCAGTCACTCATCTAAAATCTCACGTCAATAGAAAACGAAAAAGAAAAAAATTTTAAATAAACGTAATTGTTGTAGGAAATCTTGTATGGATTCCAAAACTGTCTTTGTTTTTATTCTAGCACAA
>LQNS02277602.1:22963930-22976133 GCA_001587735.2 Parhyale hawaiensis | reverse complement strand
GGGGGGTTCTAGTGCCGTTAGCCCCCTAAAAATTTAGGACGTAATGCCCCCATACCTGAAGACACTTTTTGGGCAAAAAACAGAAAATTGATAATTATGACCATTTTCGCCTAAACGACCCCCTTAAAACAGTAGCTATCGTTTTATTGTTCAGAAGTAAGCGCTGTAATTGTGATGAAATTCAACTTTTTCTTTCATTGAAACTCATACATGACATTATTATTGACCCTCTCTGTTATATTTTCAGTGCTTAGAGTGTATATCCTAGTATCCCAAAGCATGTGCGTGTGATTCCTATCTTAAATTTAAGTAATTCGGACGATGTTGCGAATTACAGACCTATATTTATATCTACGCTGTCTATATTCGATAAAACTTCAGAAAAACTCATTCATTCTAGATTGGCAAACTTTCCTTCTTCATATAGTGTAATGTCCAGCAAGTGGTCGAAATTTCAAACACTAACTAATACTACATTAGCAATATTTCATCTTGAATCAGGCCTATTGAAGTGTTTCATGATAAAGGATGCCGACTACATCTATTCTTTGATCTTGGGAATGCATATGATACAGTCGATAAATTTTTTTATTAAAAAAAAATTCCTTTCTATGACGCTCGCAACGCTGAAAATGCACTCATTTAAAGTTACCTACCCAAAAGGAATCAATGGTTATGCTGTAATTATACTAAATCACATACCTTGCCCATTAATACTGGTGTTCACGAGTGTACTTCCTCGGTACTCCTATTCTGTCGCACCTGAAAAGACGTTTTACCACCGTCCGATAAAGTTAAGCAAAAGTCATTGGCATATCTCTGCAAAGTTGTAGGGAACTGAGCTTTTTTATTGATTTTGTTTATAAGTAATAACAAGATGTTGAGTGCTGATGTCTGCAGGTGTAGGCTGGGAGTATTCCTGTATTTCCCATGTGTATGGCCTCCTCTCCATGTGATTGTGCCCCTTAGCCTGCTTAGTACTGTCAAGAGGCACAAATGATCAAATTTTAGTAATAATGAAAATTAAATTCTGGTTTCGGGACCAACTTGAAGTTTTTGTTAACACTGCCTTGCTAGGCGGAGGTATGCGCTCTCAGCGTGTTCTACTTATTTTTATGTTTGTCACTGCATGAAAGTTAAAGGAATTGTTAGAAATGGTAATTGCCACAAATAAACAAATTTTCGAATGATGATCTGTTTGTCCGTGTGTGTGTGTGTCTGACTGCACGTCTGTCTTAATCAGAACATAGATGAAAAAGTCACAGACAGATCTTCAAGAAAAATATAAAAACTAGTAAGAATATTAGGAGGCACAAATGACTCAGGGCGCGCTCGATTAGGCAGCGAAACGAAGCCTTTGAGACTTGACTTGTCCGAATCTTCAGACAGCTAGGTGCGCTGGCTTCGACTTTTGACTCTAAAGTCGTGTTCGATTGGGACATCGCTGTCGAATATTCTAGTGCGCTTGACTTGACTTTTCGGACCTATTTAAGCTTGTCCCAATCGAACGGATTTTAGGACTTGAGCTGTAAAATATTAGCTAACCTCAGCTGTGATGTCAATAGCAAAACCTGTACTACGTTCCTAATATTTAAAAGTTCAGCATCTTTGGATGTAAATCTCATGGATTTTCATTCACAAGCTGTAACAATGTCGTTCCCTAAGATAGGTTTTAGAAGTATGGAAGAGGAGGGCTCAGCTAACTTTTTAGAGGTTATTTGTGATACATCGGACGCGACAGTTAATATGGCACTACGTAAACAGAACACAACTCTGGTACGCGAGAGTGACTGATATGTTTTTCTCACTTTGCCAATTCATGGTGTGAGTATACAGTACCAGAGCAATATACTTAAGTTAACCTTAAAATAAGTTTTCTCCTATTATTTTATTATTGTCATAGAAAACGAAATAATAGTTCTGTAAAAAAATCGTTGTTTTAGGATTTTAAAATTGCAAAAAATTCTTCCTTTTTGTTGTAATATCAATGCATCGAAAGGGAAAAAAAAGGTTGTTTTCATGGTGCCATTGTTGTTTACATTAGGATAAAGTTACGTGCATTAGCTCAAAAAAGTCTAACTACCTCCGGAGCAAAATTGAGTCGTCGGCCCAAGCCGATTCCGCTTAAGCCCTTAAACTCAAGTCAAAGTGGCGAAAAGAACGGTCTGAATTGACTTTCCGCTCGATTTAAGCTAAGCACATTGAGTTTATGTCCCTATCAAACACGCCTTTAATCAGTTACTTCTCCTTACTACGTAAAATGAAGCTTTCACTAGGCTCAACAGGATCAGGCTACTTCTAGGACATGTTACACGATTCAAAGTAACTGAGCTAAAGTTCCTGTTTACAGTTCCGAAAGAAGTCAAGTTGGCTTGGTGTAGATGGATATTAATGATCCAAGCGATCGTACCCTATATAATGGTAATGATAAATAATCCTGGCTTAGACTAATTTGAATTTTTTGTTAACATCGCATTGCTTGGCGGACGTATGCGCTCCCGGAAAAGTTTCTCTTACTCTTGATGAAAGGATGAGCTGTAGGGCTTTCATCGAAGATGCAGAGTGCAGTTTTGGTAGTGTTTATGACACAATTTATACATATAATATCTAACACGTTAATCGTGATTACTTAAAAACAATTATGCATTAGCTCTCACAGTGCTTGTCCAAGTATTAGCATGTCATCACTTGGGTGGAGTCCCTCGTTGCTACAGTCATACACTTGAAGTAATTTTAAATAATATACTTCGACGAATTCTCCTTGGTGCGCGCAATGCATACAATGTATCTTAAATAAACTGTAGTAATATGTATTCTTCGTTATAAGTGATGCGGCTTCGAATTCCTTCGATTTGTTCTTCATAATTATCCTAAAATATTTCAAACGTATTTCAGTTCGCTTATCCCCCAACAAAATTACGAAATGAGACGTTCTGTTCTCAATCTACCAACTGTGTGTGTGTTGATGTTGAGAAATGCTCAAAGATTTTCTCAAATTTCATCGCTTTTCTATGGAATTCCTATTGACAAACACGACGAAGACATAAGCTCCTTGCCGGAGGTAATGATGCCTACCTCATATGACTTTTGTCATGTACCAATGAGAATCTGTGGTTAATAAACCTTTCAAACCTACAGTAAAAAATGCTAGTAAGGACTAAGAATGCTCACGAAGGCGAATGTTTTGTCCCAATGACATTTTAAGCTTAATTTAGGTTAAAAAAAAATAGTCCGGCAAGGTTCTGCTAATTTCTTAGGAGACCGTTATTTCGGAAGGATCCAGCATTTCTTTCCAGCAACCCCGGGCCGCCCTCTCTCCCTCGCTCCTTGCTCCGACCGCTGGTGCGGATGGGGACCACAAATTCGACTTAGCACACGGTGGGCTTCAGTCACCCAATGTGTCGGACTTGTTTTTAGCCAACTGAAAAGCTGAAAGTGTCGGAGTGTTTTCTGGCTACACATCAGGTCGTGTTTACCAGCTCCGTCCACCCTCTGCAGCTTGAGATCTACTAGCCTTTTGGCCAATGGCCTAAGCCACAAATTCTTCCAAGCTGCAGATGTGGTCGACTTTACCTACAAAAAGCGGCAGCAGGTATTCGAGTTTCCCCCAACAAAGTGATTGCATGTATTCAGCTTCTATCGCTAAGAATGACAGTGTATAGTTGACATTTCGTACAATAAGTGGTTCCATGTATTCGACTTTTAGTGGAAAAACTGACTGCGTGCAGTACGCCTTTCGTAAAAAATCGATTGCGTGCCGTCAACTTTTACAGCAAATATCGAAATTGAATGCATTCTATTTTTAGTATCAAAATGCAGGTTGGTGTATTCAGCATTTGCAAAAAAAGTAGTTGCATATATTCAGTCGAATGTTACCATGACAAAGTCGTTGCATATATTCAGTCGAATGTTACCATGACAAAGTGGTTGCATATATTCAGTCGAATGTTACCATGACAAAGTGGTTACATATATTCAGTCGAATGTTACCATGACAAAGTGGTTGCATATATTCAGTCGAATGTTACCATGACAAAGTGGTTGCATATATTCAGTCGAATGTTACCATGACAAAGTGGTTGCATATATTCAGTCGAATGTTACCATGACAAAGTGGTTGCATGTATTCCGCGCTTGCTGTGAAAGAGGGCTTGAATTTGTTCATTTTTTCTACTAAGATGTCGTCGCAGGTTTTTTACTTTTACTACAAAGCAAGCGGTTACATGTAAATAAATTTGTACAGCTAAAAACTGCGTAGTATGTTTTTTGAATAATTACCATGAAACAAAAGTAATTGTATGAATAGTCGTCTTTTTGCACCGAAAAAAATATTCCCCTTTCGTTACAAAAAATTAATATTTGCTCCTTTTAGTAAAAAACTGATTGCAAACATTATGGTGTTCCAGTATAAAACCAGGTACTTGGTTGCTTTGGGACTTCTACACTCATTGTACAAAAAGCAAGCAAGTATTCACTTTCTCTTAGGAATACCGTTGATTGAAACGCCCACATTCAGAAATCGCATATCGTTACAGCGTCCTCTTTATTAAAAACTTGATTTCCAGAAGATATAATTGAAAAAAAACTTCGTCCCGTGCACGCAGTACGGTATGTAATACCTACCTTGGAGAGCTCCTGCACGCAGCATGCAGACGGCTGTTTTCGTACTGCAGGATATCGCCGAATTTCCCGTCGATGCGAACAAGATGTGCTCGTCTAGGCGCCATTCTTTTCTTATCAATTACCACTGGATATCCGACAATGCTCTGGATTCTGCCTTACTTTATTGCTGCCATTAATTCTTGTAACTTATTTTTGACTGCAGCATAATATCTAAATATCTAATAAATAAATAAAATAGAATATCTAAATATCTAATACCTAAATTATATATTTACCGCCGCCAAGGAGGTTATGTTTTCGTCGTGTTTGTCTCTCTGTCTGTTTGTTTGTCTGTCTGTCACCAAGATAACTCAAAAAGTTACGAACCGATTTGGATGAAATTTACAGGGATTGTTAGGTATGTTAGGAGGAACAGATGATTAACTTTTGGTGAAGATATGTCCATCCGTTTGTTNTTTTTTTTTTTTTTTTTGTCTGCCTCATTTTTCTCGATGCCATAACTCAAAAAGTTATGGATGGATTTTGATGAAATTAACATGAGTTGTTGGGTATATGACAAAGAGTATTTGACTAAATTTTGGTAACGATCCGTTTGTTCGTTCGTTCGTTTGTCTTTGTTTTTAATTTTATGCTTGTTAGCACAAGAACTCAAAAAATAATGAATGGATCTTTATGAAATTTATAGGTCTTGTTAGTAATGTTCAAAGACATAAATGATCAAATTTTGGTGCAGATCATTTTGTTCGTTTGTATGTTTGACTTATGTTTGTCATAACGTTTGTTAACACTTTAACTCAAAAAGTCATGAACGGATTTTCAAGAAAATTGAACAAGCTGTTACTAATATAAAAAAACACAAATGATTAGATTTTGGAGTTTATACAAAGAAAATTATGGTTTCAGAACAAATTTGAATCTTTTGCTACCGTTGCCTCACTTGGCGGAGGTATGCGCTCTCAGAGTGCTCTAGTTAATATTGAAACGAATACAATAGAATAATTCTGGTACTCACGACAATGTTACATAAATTACATTAATTTGCTAAAAATCGTTATGACTAGAAATATTGAGCTTTCATAAATTGTTATAAGTTTTATCTATATATACAGTGCTTGGCAGCAAAAAAGGAATGAGACCCATTATATTACTGTTTTTAGCTTATTGATAAGTTTGCGATGACTGAGGAGTTGGCTACCCAATACAGTGCACATCACCGCCGATGTTGCAAGTGTAGAGAATGATGTCCTGCAATGCTCGACAGGGCAAATCCCTCCGTATTGAGTCCATCCTTATCGTGTCCACCAGGTCAGAGGTTCCTCCATCTTGGTGACAGCAACCTCCCCCACTCTTCCTAGAGGGATTCCCTCTAATGCGGTCACTGCTCATCACATGGATATTATGGAACACAATAATCCGCTCTTCAATGCGGATTGTCGACGTCGTGGGGTTTCCGGTGGTGTGGTCGGACCAGAGCTGGAAACCCAGCGATGACTCCAGATTTTTGCCGTTCTGGTGAATAATTATAATTCCCATCTATTTCCAACGATGGCTACTGAATTTTGCTGTTCTTGCGGCAATGGTGACTGCCGACTTGGCTGTTCCCTCGTGTTTCCCTATATTTCCAGCGCTGAGAAACTAATGCTGCTGTTCTAGTGAATTTTGTGCGCCATTTCAAGCGTTGGTTACCAAATAAAGGCTGTTTTAGTGAGATTCCCGATAGTCCAGCACTGAATACCGAATATTATTGTTCGAGCGAGGTTTCCCCCTTTCGAACGTTAGCAACCTAATTTTACAACTCTGCTGCATTTCTCGCGATCGTTTCGGATAATATATATTTTTCTTTGAGTCTATGTAGCGTACTAAAGTCAATTAATACAAAGTTTATTAATATTCATCTAGCTGTACCATATGTAGCGTGGTGCCGATAAAGAGTTAACTCTACAAAAACAGAGCGGCTATTTAACCCTATCTGCTCCTAGCTGACACAAAATTGTACCGCCCTACCGTTTTTCGTTAACTATTCTCCGCTCGGTGATTTTCAGTGTCCAAACGTCCGTGACTTTTCCTAATTTCTCATGGACATCAATAAACTTTCAGTATACCCGCACATAATACCCAACAATACTGATAAATATTTCAGAAAATTCGATGATAACCTTTCTGTGAACGAGCCCCTCCGGAAGTACGTCAGGCAGCATCACAGCAGCAGCAGCTATGCATTGTTGTCGCCCACAAGCAAGCAAGGACTAAGATAATGCGGTACACACGCTCCACACTGTTTGAATGGTGTTCATTCCTTGATTTCTTTATGGAAAAGAACCTTTAAAATGGTTACTAAAAGACAGCAACAAGGTTAGAAATGAAAAATAGTAGCGATAATACTTTCAGCTCGTTGAAGTAAAGGATCGTGATCTAAATTTACAACAAGCAGTTGGCAGTCGGAGCAAAAGCATTGACGGCAGCACTGCTGGTACTATATGTAGAAGTAACTTGCAGTCATAGATGGAGCATAATAATTGTTGAAGTCCTAGTTTACTGTGCAATTATTGATGAACTTAAATATATCAGGAAGAAGAGTGGGCTTAGCTGAAATCGGGCCCATTCTAACTGTTCTCTGCTGCAATTATCAGTGCAGTGCCACTGTACGGTTATCTGCGGATACAGTGAAAGTATGACAACTGCTGCAGATGTGCCTCCGGAGCATTTACTCTGTGCTGTCCGATGATATTTTCTTAGATTGAAATTTAATTGACATTAAAATTCTTCTAGGCATTATTTTTCAATTAAACAGGTATAGTAATAGTGAAACGTATAACTTTGAAACTCTGATACTGATGAAGTTATAAGCATTTTCGAAGGGCGGTACAAATCTATCTTGCGTTGTGCTCAAGCGGCTTAAAAAATTGGTAACAATTAGGGTTAAACAGTCACCTTAATTGCTATGGGTTCTCTGCCGGGCACGTCACTTGTCACATGAGCCTATCATGTACATAGTTATACTTTTAGATGGTTTTGAAAACTCTCCGAAAATGAATGATTTTTGTTCCAAGTAGAGTTTCTCAATTGAAGAAAAACGCTTGAGTGACGACTAGGAGCAAGTTTCCATCTTTTATCTATCGGAATCACAGTGACAGGTGGAAACACTAGGGTGAAACAATCAGATGAAATTCGTATGCAAGGTAAGGATCGGTGATAGCAGATGTGGCCATGACGTCACTAACGTACCTCTTCGATGTTTACACTTTTCGAACTTAGTGGAGCAAGACCGGAGACGTGCAGTACTACCAGATCCCCGATTCAGATTGCCGTAATCATACCACAAGATGTGGATTCCCCTCTTTTTTAGCCCTCCTACTTAAAGCTTTTTTATTAATTTTACATAGTAGAGCTTTTTCTGCAGACTTCCATCTTGACTCAGTCTCTGCCCATAGTTTGACTTTCAATTGCATTTGATTTAGAACTAGGACCGCTCTTAGGTTTTACAGTGTGATTAATGGTCTTCATGTAGCCATAGTAACCTTCTTTGGTGAAATTCCTTAGCTCATGAAGCATATGGCGGCGAAAGTAAACAAATATTCGACACCGAACAGCGACTTATAGACAACCGAGGACGGTTCACTGATATATAAGCTCTCTCACTCGCGGTACTTAGATTTGGTATGCCAACGTTGGGAAAACTTGAAAAAACTTCAACAACTTGTATGAGTGATATGGAATAGCATAGGTGACATAAGTTTTATTCCAATGATGACAGCCTTGTACTGTTTCTTGACATTCAGAATCAATTGTAAAAAATGTATGGAAACTGCATGATTGCTCTTGACGGTCTTTAATGAATTGTGAAATATTAAGTACGGTTGTTATCTATGAAGAAGCCCTACACTACGGAATTACCGCTCTCGTCTAATGATCACTACTTTACGGAGCTATGGCGTTTACCAAAGAAGCTCTACACTACGGGGTTACGGCACTTTCCAAATGAGCCCAGCTCTTCATATGCTACAAAACACGGGCGCTGTAGGCCGACAGGTGGCAGCTTCTCAAGGTTGCTTGGAGTGCCGAGTTGGAGCGCAACTTGAGCACTGCGTTCCCGACGACACGTTCTTAATTGTGGTCTCCACCGGCAGATGGCGCATCTCGGCGCGATATTGCGGCCTGTACGGCGCCCACCGCCGCAATAGTTTATTGTTAACTTGCGGGGTGGTGTGGGTGATAAGTATGGTGCCGGGTGACGCTGTGGGGGTGTAGGTGACAAGTGTGGTGCCGGGTGATGGTGCGGATGACGCTCTCGGGGTGTGGGTGATGAGTACAGCCCGGATTTATTGCCCTTAAAGTATTGCAGTTATAGCTCCTAAAAATTATTTTTATTGCACCTAAAAATTGCTCTCATTGCACCCAAAATTTGCTCCTATTGCACCTAAAAATTGCACTTACTGCACCTAAGAAATAGGGGAGGAAGAAATGGGAAACACGGAGGAGACAAATACATCAAAAAATTGAAAAGAACGAAGAAAGTCAGATAGCAAACGGGAATAGCTCGGCAGTTTATCTACGGACACCCATTTCAGTTTCAAGTATCATCAGTAGTTATACATTGCGCTTGTGCTAATTGACAATTCTTCCTATTGGCGAAAATGATTCTTGCAAATATCTTACTTTACCTGTTCCCATGATATATCCCCGAACAAAAAACGTTATAAATAATAAATGGTCAGATTTTGAGATTTTGCAACTCAATTATATTTTTTACCCCAACAAATACATGGAACAATAAATGATAATAGAATCAATTGTCATATCGTTTGAAGTCTTGTGACACGTGGCAGTAATAATAAGCGACATGAGTTCACACGTCCCTCATCGTAACGCGTTCAATCAAGAAAATGAACACGAGCTGTGCGTTAACTTTGTTTTTCTGAAGTGTGCTTCATTCATATGAATGACGCTGCAGGTTCAGTTATGATATCGTTTCTTTAAATTTTTGCTTATATTTCGCGTCGGTTTGAAGTCACCTTCGTATTCCATAATTTTATAGACTGATTTTGATGGGAATAGCCTATTTTAAAACTGGTTATAGCCTGATAAACCGATAAAAGAGAACTCAGCACAGAGCAATCAGTTGGACAACCAAATCAAAGATGGCGTCAGTATTCTTATAACATCTTAAGGCTTTCTAGTTTACTTCTCTTAAGCGGGAGTACTGTACAGTGATTCTGATCATTAAAGTGAAAATGAAAAAAGGACGACTTATCCATGATCAATGAATGCTGCAGAGGATTGAGTTAGCATTTATAAGTTCTGCTTACTAAACTTGAATGACGCAGAGAGTTCACAAAAATGGACATGCTTCATTCTTCAATTTACCGCCTTTGCTGCTGCTGCTGCTTCTCTCAAATCAATGCGCCGCGTCCGTCAGTTTGAGTGAACACGTTGCAATGATGGACATCTGAACACCACCTAATATATTGCATTTATAGCTCTCACTGCAGTTATTGTACGTATTGTAATTATTGCACATAATGCATTTATTGCACTAACGCCCGAAGCTGCAATAAATCCTGACTCTAGTGATAAGTGTGGTGCCGGGTGATGCTGTGGGAGGTGGGTGATAAGGGTGGTGCTGGGTGACGCTCTGGGGGTGTGGGTGATAAGTAGGGGCCTGATTTCTCGCATTTATTATATTATTGCTATTACGCTAGAATTACAAATAAAAATTTACATTTATTGCAAAAATGTTACTCTACTACGTTATTTTGACCAGACAAAAAGGTAAAAAGTAGCCATTATGCAATAAATGACAAAAAAAACTGCACAAAGTTGTAATACGTATATGCACCATGAAACATATGATAATTTATTGATTAAGAGGAACGTCTCAGTTTTGGGTCATCTTTTTTTTTTTTTTACGGTCCAACTTGGCTGTAAGTTTGGTATTGTATGTAAAACGTGATTCCAAGACTATCTAATTCAAATGATTTTTTGAAATGTTTGGTACTTGAGAAGTTACACAACAATTTTGAGTTTTTTAAATACATTTTTCCTAGTTTTATCTAAATTTTCATTAAATTTTTTCTTGGTATTGGGCTCTAAACATTGTTAATGCAAGTAGATGACACTAGCGTGTCAACTTGTCTTTATTACCTCCGCCAAGGAGGTTATGTTTTCGTCGTGTTTGTCTGTCCGTTTGTCTATTTGTCTGACTGTCACCAAGATAACTCAAAAAGTTATGAACCGATTTCGATGAAATTTACAGGGATTGTTAGGTATGTTAGGAGGAACAGATGATTAACTTTTGGTAAGATATGTCCATCCGTTTGTTTGTTTGTTTGTTTGTTTGTTTGTCTGCCTCATTTTTTCTCGATGCCATAACTCAAAAAGTCATGGATGGATTTTGATGAAATTAACATGAGTTGTTGAGTATATAACAAAGAGTATTTGACCAAATTTTGGTAATGATCCGTTTGTTCGTTCGTTCGTATGTCTCTGTTTTTAATTTTATGCTTGTTAGCACAATAACTCAAAAAATAATCAGTGGATCTTTATGATATTTATAGATGTTGTTAGTAATGTCAAAAGACAGAAATGATCAAATTTTGATGCAGATCGGTTTGTTCGTTTGTATGTTTGACTTAAGTTTGTCATAACGTTTGTTAACACTTTAACACAAAAAGTCATGAACGGATTTTCAAGAAAATTGAACAAGCTGTTATTAATATAAAAAGACACAAATGATTAGATTTTGGTGTTTATACAACGAAAATTATGGTTTCAGAACAAATTTGAATTTTTTGCTACCGTTGCCTCACTTGGCAAAGGTATGCGCTCTCAGAGTGCTCTAGTTTCCTTTTAGTTTTGAAATATATGCGAGCTGTCGTAATTTTCTGCGCTATTTAAAAAAAATCAGGTACCTAAATTTTTAGAACAAATGTTGATTTTCCGCATACGTTACGAGTCAGGTGATAAATTCCCTTTTATTCTCACACGTGAATGGCGAAAATCAGCTAAAAACTTCAGAAGAAATGTGTGCATGTTGCGTAAATAGAAAGAGAAAAAACAACAGCAGACGATTTTCCCGTTTTCTTTGAATAACTCATGAGTCTAACCACCATTTTTTCTGAAGATCGGCTTAATAATAAAAACCTTTTTGAAGTCGAAAATGGATATTTTTAAAATACCCCCTTCTCCTCCCCAGCCCCCTGTTCTACTAACTCAGGGTTACACTGGCTGCCTAAAAATCTGCCTGCGTGTCTGTCTGATGTTTAGCTACTGCCTGGTGAAAAGAAAAAAGAAATATCAAAAATGTCAACATTTTGAGCTGGATGTTCCCCTTATGTGTTACTTTGTTTTGCAATCTAGTTTATAGTGTTAACTATACGGTAGTTATTATTTGTATGTAATAGCATTTTTATTGAACATTTTTCTATTTCTGTTTTATGTATATATACATACTATACGTAATCTAATACTAAGAATGACCGTCGTGTGTTTATATATTTATATGTTTGGTGTCACGCTCTTAACGAAATAGATAGGCGGAAATTAGCCCAGGTTGGAGGCTCTGGTGCTCCTCTCAAGCTCCA
>LQNS02277602.1:22947417-22963417 GCA_001587735.2 Parhyale hawaiensis | reverse complement strand
GTCTCTTATGGCTGTCAGCCAGTTGTCGTATGCACCAATCGCATATCAGTAAAGAGTCTCTTATGGCTGCAGCCAGTCGCGTAAGTACCAATCGCATATCAGTAACTCGGTTCGTCTGCTGCTCCCCCGTGAAACTCAGTGCTACCCCCGCCTTTCCCACCAATGAGCGTTTCACAGCCATAAGAGATCTGGTTGACTTGCTGGCAAGTCTGTAACTGGGCCACAAGGCTCCCTCCTTCTCTATTGAAGCTCCTTGGTCTATATAGAAGACCTAAGGATGTCAGCACGATAAAGGATCAATGAAGAAAAGAAGAAAATTAAGAAGCAAATAAGAGAAGAGGAGATTCCGCACCGGCCTAGAGGCATTAGGCAAAAATATAGGTTATTGCGTGAATTCTTCACGCACGGGTCCACTAGTGTTATTATAATACGTAGACGAAGAAAATTGTCAGTTTTCCTTTATTGTTAGTTTTTCTTGAATTTGAACTGAAATTTGCTAAATGTAACTAATGTTTTATGTTATTCTCATATAGGTATCTATACTACAAAACTGAGCACTATAAAGAAAGCTCTGTACATGCAGTATGCTCATAGATTGAATGCAAAAAAGTAACATAGTTGATTGTTGAAATAATAACTTCCTCTCCGTTTTTATAGCTACAAATGGAAGAAAACTGCTGAATTTTAGCCAAAAATTAGCAAGTTTTAGGTGCTATTTTGTTAGAAAAAGAAACTATTTTGCTATAATACCTGCATTACCGACTTTTTTAAGTGCTATTTTGACTATATTTTTTGCGCTAAGTTGACCACTTTTTAGGACTACAAATCCGGGCTCTAGGGATAAGTGTGTGGCCGGGTGACGCTGTGGTGCTACATACACTTTGTATTGCAAGTCATAGCTGTGTTGAAGTAGATCAGTTCTAACATTTTTAAAATATGCAGGGTTATGTTCAATAAACTGTAATAAAAAATACATAGTGAAGGATTACTTTTTCTCCGCCCGGTATTACCTTTCATTTTTCCCTGGTCATCATCGAACATTTATGCAGCTTTTCTGAGAAATAGAAAACATTCCTGCCAATTCTACAAAATGAATTTTGTTTCCCTCGTACGCCAGCATCAGACATTATCCGAACGACTTCAGATCCGTTTTTCAGATCATGCCCGTTTCAGAGGGACCGGATCTTCAAACGGCTCGTCAAGTTACGAGTGTCATAACTGTACAAAATATTAGTACGGGCACGAATGCATTGAAGCAGCGAATACAGCTAATTCTAGAGGAATTCCCGTCGACCCCGCAATGTACGTCCGAGGCCGCAACCTAGAAATGTCCACGTATTCCCGGATCATTTCTGCCGGCCGTGTGCGTGCCAGGTGGTGATTTCCTCCTTGCCCTGCCGTTTAAAATCCTATACTAAATATTCTGTAGGCTGTAACTAATGTAAATTCTTCTTTCCTCCTTATAGTTTACACCCAGTGGTACAGTGCTTGACAAACTGGCTGTAGGTCTTGCATTTTCTGACAAGTAAGTTTATCTCAAGTGGTGAGTCATGGATTTATTTCCCTGTGTAAGTTTTGACTTTTCATGGGGCTCCTTAAATCCTACTGATTTCATGTGAAATGACTACTGTAAGTGTATCACTAGTTCTTGTGCTTATTCTGAGCTGGTTACCTATTACTATTTCCATGAGATTAGAATTCAAGGCTTATGACCAAATATCAGTATCTGGAAGGGCTAATGAACTTATTTAAATTGTCTGAAATAAATTTGATCTAGATGTATGAGCCACTAAAAGCTAGCTGTAATTGTAACTGTGCTCCGGCCGTGACCATATGATGGCCTGTTTTGCAGGATGAATGCTGGTTGGAGTACGGCATCACACTTGAGTCCTACTCCAATGTGAAGTGTTGCACTAATATGTAGAACCCTGCTCCCATGTGAAGTCCTGATGCACTGCTCCGCACAAATTAAGTTCTGCACCGCTATGATTAGCCGGTGAACTAGGCTGCTACTGTGCCGCCCCCCCCCTCCCCCCCCCCCATTTCCTTGTGAAGACTTGTTAACTCTCCACTGTCCCATATGCTTTAGTTTGCTGGGGTGACATTGCTATTCTGGATCGGTGCCACTGCTTGCTACTCTGNCCCCCCCCCCCCCCCCCCCATTTCCTTGTGAAGACTTGTTAACTCTCCACTGTCCCATATGCTTTAGTTTGCTGGGGTGACATTGCTATTCTGGATCGGTGCCACTGCTTGCTACTCTGGGGTAAGTGCTACTACTTGCTACCCTGGAATAGTGCCACCATTTACTACACCAGAAGGTGCTGTAGGGTTATATTGTCGTGGTGTGTCGCCTATTACCGACCCCATCGCCTTTGCTGCTTATGCAAGAGCCGTTCTCTCACCCTATTGCTGTCGGCCAGCATTTTTGTGAATCTTCATTTGGGGACTGCAAAGAGCCCAGTGCAACGACCTGTGCGCAAGCCTACCCACCTCCGCTGCTGGCTTCATCGCCACTGCCTGGTCCTAGCTCCTAGGCAAGAGTTTACCAGGATCATCCCATACCCATTTCCCTTGATATTTAAGTTAAGTATCTACTTTTTTATCATTAAATTTTGTAAGTTGCTCGGAGTTTTGACTGCCCTGCAGCCACCATGCCGTTCTACTGTTGCATTCTGCCGCTCACCTCCCCCCCCCCCTTTAGAATTCTATGGAACTTCTGCTAAGCCAAATCTAGCTGCTGGCCCCTACACTAATGATATTCCTCTTCAGCTTCACAACTCGTGGAGTGTTCTATTGGCCAGCCAAATTACACTTTCTAAGCTTGACTTGTCCAGACGGTCTGGCTTCAACCAGTTAATTCGGGATTCAGGCGTGAACCCCTACGCGAAAACCTGTGAGACTTCCCTTAACTCAATGTTACTCTGCAACTCTCAATTTTCAATCGGGTCAACATGAGTGGGCTGCTTTTTAACCCCTGCAATACGATTCAAAGCGACAAAGTCAAAGTTCAGTCTGCAGTTTCAGACAAGTCAAATCAAATGGGCTTGGCCTAGATCAATGTTGACCACCCACTACAGTAGAACGTGTCATTAGTCTTATCTTTATATTATATCAGTACAATGTTTGAATGCTGAAACCAATTCATAACATTTTTTTTAGATCAGTATCAAGATGTGACAAAATCTGAGCCATCATTATCGTATTTCTTCATGGAACTCGTCATTCATGCCCCGTAGCTTCATTAAGTCTTACAGAAACCCATACCCCCGTTTCCTGTACCCATTCTCAGTCCACATCCTATTCTTCCCATTCCCCTCCATTTTTCACAAAAATTCTCCAATTAAAGTGACTCCCGTACATTATTTAGTGCTACAATTCAGTTTAATTCGCACTAGTAGGCATACTGGTGAATTTTTGATGATCATTATTACTTCAGTCAAGGAAGCTATGTTTTCGTCGAGTTTAGTTGTTTGTCTCTCAGTCTTTCTGTTTTCTATTCGTGATTGTGTCTGTCACCAAGGTAATTCAAAAAGTTATTGACAGATCTTTACGAAATGCTCAGGGATTGTTAGGCATGTGAGGAAGAACAGGATTAACTTTTCATGAAGATCCGTTCAACCGTTTCTTCGTTTGTTTTTTGTCTGCCTCTTTTTTTCACCATAACTCAAAAAGTTATGGACGGGTTATCAATAAATCTACACGAATTGTAAGTTACGTCACGAAGAGCAAATGACCAACATTATGTGATGATCTGTTGATCCGTTTGTTTGTTTGTTTGTTTGCTTGCTTGTTTGTCTGTTTATTGTCAATAACATAACTCAAAAAGTGATGAACGAATCCTTACGAACTATGCAGAAATTGTTAGAAATGTTAAAAGACATAAATAACCAAATTTAAGTGATGATAGGCTCATCCGTTTCTATGTTTGACAAATGTTTATCAGATTGTTCGTTAGCAACATTACTCAAAAAATTATGAACAAATCTTTAGAAAACTTGCAGAGGTAATTAAAAGTTTCAAATAGCAAGAATTACCAAATTTCGGTAATGATCGGTCTCTTCGTTTGTGTGTTTGACTAATGTTTATCTAGGTGTTTGCCTGAACATAACTCTAAAAATTATGGACGGATCTTTAAGAAAATTGCAAAATTTCTCATTACTGTCAAAAGAGACAACTGGCCGAGTTTTAGTGGGGCTTAAAGGAAATTCTAGTTTCAGGACTAATTTGAATTTTTCGTTAACATTGCCTTGCTTGGCGGAGATGCGTGCTCCCAAGGCGCTCTGGCAACTAATGTTAACGCAGACTCGAGATGTGTTTTCGGTATTGGGAACAGGTCGCCTGATTAGTTGCCATAATTCACCCATCACGTACCGTTTCATTTCCCACCATCTCCCTAACGCATCTCTGTTATTTCTTCTAATCACCGCTCTACCTCCACGCACCACCTCTAACTATTCTTCTCTACCACCTCCTCGCGGCTTCTCCACTACCTTCGTACCACTTCGTCGCCACTTCTTTATCCATTCTCCAGCACCTCTGCAGTACCTTCTCACATTCTGCCCACTACCACCTCAGCTTCTCCCCACCACCTCTCCACCATCTCCTCACCACCTCCCCACCATCTCTCCACCATCTCCTCACCACCTCCCCCCCCATCTCCTCCCCACCACCTCCCCAGCTTCTCCTCGCCACCTCCCTATCAGCTCCTCACCACCTCCCAACCAACTACTCACCACCTCCCCAGCCTCTCCTCGCAACTTCCCCACCACCCCCCACCGCTTCCCCTCGCCGTGATTGGCCTCTAATCCCCAATAATTAAAACTGATTTCAATTACTGATGACATTAGTAAAATTGGGTGCGGATTGGCACGGGCTGCAGCGCGATCAGGCAGGCGCTAACAATGCGAGGCGTAAGCGCATTAACGCGCCTCATTGAGCGCTAACGCGCTGCTTAGGCGCCTTGCGCTTCATCCCAATAAGCGATTTAAATGAGACCTGAAACGGTGTTTTTTTTTCTCGACTATGGTGGGAAAAATATGAGTAGACAATTAATTCTGCTGTTTTAAACATAAGCACTGTAAATGAGACCTGACATATCGTAATTTTTTTTCTTAGAGTTCTCTCGCATAAAAAATGCAGTTGTTTAAAAAAAGGTATCCAAGTGAGCGAAAATGAACGTCGATGTTTTAAATAATTGATTTAAATGAGCGCTGAAAAGCTGCTTTTTTCTGCTGCAGTAGAGAAAAAAGAAATGCAGAACTAGGACATTTATAATGAGAGTGATAATCTGAGATGAATGGTGACCTTATAAAATGAAATCACTATAAAAAACTACACTCTTGATTGTGTTGGTGATTGTTGCGTTTGTTTGTAAGATATATTGTTCAGTAAAGTGGTTACTACAAAATCAAATCACTAGAAAACAATATACATACGAGGATACTGGGTATGTATATAATTGTATATGTGTATATAATTCATTAAATTTTAGAAATGATGGCAACTTGGAAGAAATGAGACAGTAAAGTAGTACAGTAATCGTGGTAGACGCTTATTTTTACAGGCGAGGCAACCCAAATAAGGATAATTTTTAAAAAGTGTTGTAACATCGCGTTGACTTGTAGGTCATATGCAAACACCTCCCGAAGGTTATTTTGGCTACTGGCTAATTTGACAAGTGCGGCAAGCTCTAAATGTCTAATTACTCTCACAAAGGATATTAAATTTTTATCAGCGCTCGTCTGTTTGTTGGCTGCTTTGTCTGTAACAAAGGTATCTGAAAAAGTTATGGACGGATTTTTATCAAATTTACAGGGAGGTACAGATCACTGTTGTTGAATTAAGATCTATTAAACCATTCGTTTGTCTACCTTGTGTTCGCAACATAATAACATAATTCATTCAGTTATGGGGCAACATAATTTATGCAGTTATAAAGGAATCTTCATAACATTTTCAGGAATTTCTGGTAATGTTATGAAGAGCATCTGACCAAATTTTTGTGATAACTTTCTGCTTGTATAGAAAATAACCCAAAACTTATGTAGAAAGACACAAATGACCAAATTTCACTGATGATCGGTTGGTCCGTTTGAGTCTTTGACGGTATGAGTGTCTTAATGGTTGCCTGAACAAAATTCAATAAATTACAGACGTGTATTCAAGAAAATCGCAGGACCTGTTAGAAATGTCGAGAGGCACAAATGACCAAATTTTGGTGATGATAGAAAGGAGAACTTGGTTGCAGGACCTGTTTGAATTTGTCGTTAACATTAGCTTGCTTGGCGGCAGGAGAGGTATGCGCTAGCAGAGTGCTTCTCTAATTCGGTAAGATCCATATGCAATCTCCTTATGGTTAACTTGCTGAATGTGCCAACCTCCCGAAAACTAATCTGACACCTGCAACAACCATGTAAATTTTCGGTCATCGTTTTTATATTAGGCTCTAACTCACTTAAACTTAACAAATAATTATTTTATTGGATAATGTAACACCACAAAAAGTGGAGAATCGGTTTCCAAATATAACGCCCCGTACTAACTGTAGCGAAACCATGTAAATACTTTTCAGTTCATCGTATCAACTATCAAACTGCAAACTGTTACGCCTGGCTGGATATTTGATATTGAAACCATTGTACTCGTGAGAAAGCTGCACCGACCGATGCATGCATACATACCATAGGCCAACTCCACACCAGCGCAACAACAAAGTGCGGTGCATCAAATTTGTTGGTAAACGATCCAGTTCATCGTCAACAGCAATTTACTGTCCCCACCGACGCAACCCAGATCACGCGACATAACGTACATTGCTGTTGGCCACAGGCAACATGTTTCCCGTAAAAATCGCATTGCATTGCTTGTTGTACTGGTGCCCGCCCTGACTATCTGTAAAAAGAATCTGTAAATATTACGGAATTTTCTTGGCATTATTGCTGCCAGTGATTTCCCGTCAAATTTACGGAATTCCGTAATTTTTCCGTAATTTGTCCATCAATCTGGGAAGATTACAGGCACCAAGCCTGCTTTCTTCCCGACTTCTGGGCGAATTACGGAATTTCGTAAATTTGACGGGAAATCACTGGCAGCAATAATGCTAAGAAAATTCCATAAAATTTACGGATTTTTTTACTGTGTATTAACTCTGCCAACCAGTTTAAGTTTTTCTTGGAGTTTGTCTGTTTATCTGTCTATCTATCGGTCTGTCTTTGTGTCTATCCCAAAAATAACTCTAAACGTTACGGACGGATCTTCATGAAATTTACAAGGATTGCTGGGTATGTTTGGATGAACTTTTGGTGAATATGCGCTTAACCTTTTATATGTTTATTGGGCTACTTGCTTTTTCTTGGTAACGTAATTTAAAAACTTATAAGAAGATCTTCATGAAATTTCCACGAAAGGTTACGAGAAGCAAATGACCAAATGTTTTATAATTAGTTGTCCGTTTATTTGTTTGCTTGTTTCTGCATTCGTTGTTTTTCTTTTTATCAGTGACAACATCCAAAAAGATATGAACGGATCTTCTTGAAATTTGCAGGAACTATTAGGAATTCATAGACTCCATAGAGGCATGAGTGATCAAAATTAATATTGGTGATGATTAGTTCCTTCGTTTGGATGTGTATCTCTAGGTTAGACTTTTTGCTTGTCAAGTATAACTTAAAAAGCTATGAACAGATCTGGATGAAATTTACAGGAACTGTTAGGAAACACAGATGGTCAAATTTTGGTGATTATTGAAAGAAATCCAGGGATCGATATCAATTTGAATTCTTTATTAACATTTCATTGTTTGGATAACGAATGCGCTCTCAGAGTGCTTTCTTAGTTGGGCTATAGTAGTTGACCTATGATCCATGGTCATTCTCCGACGACCTCCAATCATATGAACACACTAAGCTCCTCTCACTCTACATATCCCCCTTCCCATTCTGGCAGTCCACAAGTGTTCACGACCCCGTCTTCTTCCTCTCACTCCCTATATTTTCATGGGCAGATCCAGCCCTGATTCTTGGGGGACAGGGGTAAATGTTGTATCCAATATTGCGTCTGAAAGCGGGATGCTCCATGGTATCCAAGCGATAGTGATGTCGTATAACACTTTGATATATATAGATTGCGAAAAGTCCAAGTGCGCAACTATTGTCTTGCTTTTGTTTGGCCCTCTTTGAATTGGCTGAGCCATAGCCGCGTGCTCCCCGCGATCAGCCCTCGTACATCTCCCTTTCCATACTGACATACCACACGTGTACCCACTGCCTTGAAACTGTTTAATTTACTGTAATACAACTCGGGGGCTTTCCAAAATTATGCCTCTTCTTGAAGCTAAAAGGGTTGCATTAAACACCAATACAACGATTTCCCAGCTTATTTATTCCAAACATCGCGAGCACAAAACTAATGTAAGGAGACAGAATCGAAGTCTCCTCCAAGGCAACAAAAAACAGGGGCCGCAGCGGCCTACTCAAGTACACGGCCGCAGGGCGCCTGCGCTGGGAGCGGTGCCCCTGTCTCTTCCACAACTGAAACACAGATGCCATATAACTTTGAACTGACACCTCCAACCTAGTGTCGTCCCACCCAACCGCAGACTGTTCGTTTGAAGGACTCACTGTCGTGTTCCAGCCTTTACGAGGCTAGCCCAACCTGTGACATTTCTTTTCTTAAATCTGCCTTCTTTTCTTACAAATTCAGCAGGAACTCCTAATTTTATTGAAATTGTAAAGTTATATGGCTTACGGTCCCACACCCTTGAGGGTAAGCTCTCACAATTTAAGATACTGAAATTTTCCGCCAACCGTAACGATTAAGTAAAATAACTATCCGCGTCCCAAGTAAAGACGACCATCGTCAAGACAATATCTGAAGATGTTGCAGAATTAGTATTCAGAGGACGATTTATAATGTCCTTAAAGCCCAAATGTGTATCTGTAACTGTAGTGCGTGTCGATCGCAATCCCTAACACATCTTCCTCCTCTCACTCCACACTTCCTCGCCCTTCCCATACCGGCAAACCACAACTGTTCATAAGCACGTCTTCTTCTTCTCTCACTCCAACCATCACTGTCTTCTCAAAGCAGCAAACAACAATGTCTTTCCAAGCCCGTCTTCTTCTTCTTCTCACTCCAAACATCCCCACCCTTCCAACCCTGGCACAACGCACGTGTCCCCACACCCGTAAACCCGTCTCCTTCCTCTCACTCCAAACATCCCCACCCTTCCAACCCTGGCACAAGGCACGTGTCCCCACACCCGTAAACCCGTCTCCTTCCTCTCCCTCCAAACATCCCCACCCTTCCAACCCTGGCACAAGGCACGTGTCCCCACACCCGTAAACCCGTCTTCTTCCTCTCCCTCCAAACATCCCCACCCTTCCAACCATGGCACAAGGCACGTGTCCCCACACCCGTAAACCCGTCTCCTTCCTCTCCCTCCAAACATCCCCACCCTTCCAACCCTGGCACAAGGCAAGTGTCCCCACACCCACCCATAAACCCGTCTCCTTCCTCTCCCTCCAAACATCCCCACCCTTCCAACCCCGGCACAACGCAAGTGTCTCCAAGCCCGTCTCCTTCCTCTCACTCCGTACATCCCCTCCTATCTCTCACACTGGCTGTCCCTACCTTCCCCTCCCCCCCCCCCCCCCCCCCCCCCCCNTCCCCCACCACCCCCACCACCGCCCCAACAGCAGCACCGGCCGTAGGGGCGCAACAATACCCCGGTGATGAGCAATCTGTAGGACGCGTCATAATCACGAGCGATTGTGGCGAGCGCTGGCGGCGGCCTCCGTAGACTTCTTATTGGAGGCGGGCTGAGGATGGGAGAGCAGGGAGGGGGCTTGGCTTCCTCCACCACCACCTCCTCCCCCTCCTCCCGTCACTGGGACGATTGCTGGACTGACTCCCTTACTATGGGTACCGAATTGGAGAAATTGTTTTCTTTCTACGTGACTCGGGATTTGGGTGCAAGATAGACGACCTCCGGTGCTGTGAATGCTCTGTTCTTTGAAGCTTTTCTATATTTCCGTGATTTGTAAAATGCCAAAAGGGGGTGCACGATTCTGGTTGAAACGCTTTACCTCTCCCTGAGAAATGGGAAATAACATTGAGATTTTAGGGTAGAAATTTAATGTTCACTGAATAGTGGGAAATGGGTAGCCTGGGAAATGAGTGGCCTGCGAAATGGGTGACCTGGGAAGTGGGTGGGTTAGGATATGAGCGACCTGGAAAATGGGCGTCCTGAGAAATGGGTGGCCTAGGAAATTTGTGACCTTGGAAATGGGCGACCTGAGAAATGGGTAGGTAACATGGAAAATGGGTGGCCTGGGAAATATGAGACCTGGGAAATGAGTAACTTAAGAAACTGGTAACAAGAAAAAATGGCATATGTGTGACAAAAACTGGGTCAGCGAGTAACATGCGTGACAATGGGTGACATGAAATAGGTGAAAGATTGACATCTTGGACTAAAAATATATTCAATCAACCTTCATTACCCCCTTGTTTCCAAGAAAACGGGTACCCGGAGTCAACAAAAATTGTAAGAGTAGCATCGGATACAGCCGCAATACCTTAAATTAATCACACCCCGTCAAGGAGGTTATGTTTTCGTCTAGTTTGTTTGTCTGTCCATCACAAAGATAACTAAAAGAGTTATGGACGGATCATTACGAAACTAACTGGGACTGTTGTTAAGTAGGTTATTAGGAACAGATGATTAACTTCTGGTGAAGGTCTGTTCATCCGTTTGTTTGTCTGCCTCTTTTTTCTTATTACCGTATAACTCAAAAAGTTATGAATGGAATTTTATATGAAATTTGCATTAGTTGTTAGGTATACTACGAAGAGTAAATGGTCAAGTTTTTGTGATGATATGTCTATTCATTTGCTTGTCTTTGTGTTTGATTTTACGTTTCTTAGCAAAATACCTCAAAAAGATATGAACGGATGTCTATGAAATTTACAGGAATTGTTAGAAATGTTAAAAGACAATTATCAAATGTTGGTCATCGGTTCGTTCGCTTGTGTGTTTGAATAATGTTTGTCAAAATGTTTGTTAGAACATAACTCAAAAAGTAACCAACGGATCTTTAAGAAATTTACAGAAACTGTTACAACATTCAAAAGGCACAAATGACTGCATTCTGGTGCTGAATGAAAAGAGATCAGAGTTTCAGAACCAACTTGAATTTTTCATTAACATTGCCTTGCTTGGCTCATGTATGCGCTCTCAGAGTGCCCTAGTGAAAATGAAATAGTTCCTTCTTAAATAAAGCACGTTGCATTGAATGTTGAAGTACCCCCTAGGGGTCCGAGAGGACCTTTTCAGGGCTACGAAGTACTGTTTTGTTTCTCAGTTATTCACAGATTGATTTTAATCTGTGGTACAAATGTTAATATAAATTTTATTTGTCGTTATCATCATGTGGGTACTTAATTTTGTATGGGTGCGAGAGCATGGAAGAAATTCTCCAGGGGGGGGGGGGTGCCAGGCAGGGCCAAATTTTGGAACCACTGAACTAGAGCATTCTGAAAGCGCATACCGGCGCCAAGTAAGGCGAAGATGATGAAAACTGCAAATTTGTTCTGAAACTATGATTTCCTTAGTGTCAACGCCAAAACCTAATCATTAGTGACTTAACCTTTAAATTTGTTGGTAATAACAGCTTCTGTAATTTTGTTGATGATCCGTTCATAACTTTTCCTCTTATGCTGCTAGCAAACATTCTGACATACATTAGGCAAACACACGAGCAGGCCAACCGATCATCACCAAAATTTAATCATTTGTGGCTTTTGATACTACTGAAAATTCGTGTAAATTTCATAAAGATCCGTTCCTAACTTTTTGAATTATTTTGCTAACAAGCACAAAATCGAAGACAAACAAATGAATAGACAGATAGTCACAAAAATTTGGTCATTTACAGTTCGTAATATACTTAAACTCATGCAAATTTATATGAAAATCAGTTAATTATTTTTTTGATTTATACGGCATTAAGAAAAAAGAGGCAGACAAGCAAGCGGATGAACGGATCTTCACCAAAAGTTAAATATCTGTTCCTCCCAAAATACCTCAAAATCCCTGTAAATTTCGTTAAGATTGGTCTATAACTTATTCAGTTATTTTTTGTGACAGCCAAACAAACAAAAAGACAAACACACAAACTAGTCAAAAACATACCTCCTTGGCGGAGGTAATTAGAATTTTTTTAATACTGTTTTGCTTGGCGGAGACATGCGCTATCAGGGTGGTTCTCTAGTTATTATTTGGTTATTACTGCGTTTCATGTGCTCCTCGTCACAGCAACCAATTCGTCTTCAGTCTAGAAAGTGTCGCGTCTAACGGAGAATTCGCAAAACGAACAAAAACTCTGAAACAATGACTTAGACAACGGTAAAAGTAATAATTTTCCAACCAGTAAATAACTGCAAATATAATGACCCGAAAATGAGTTATAACTGTGAAAAAATAATGACTAGTGAAAAGTGTAAGCAATTGTAAGAAAATATATCCCACAAAAGAATCTGTACGTGATTATACAAATGACTTGCAGTATAAGTAGCAACTGATTCCCTCGCATTATTATTTTTATTCTTATTATTATTATTATTGAAACTTCACGCTCGGGCCACCTCAGACAGGCAATGCAACCCAAATGAAGCATTATGCAACACCAGGAGACCTGAACGCTACCAATGTAAATCTAACAGAAAGCCATTAACAGCTGACTTAAACGCCTGCAAGCATACACGATCGGCAGCAGATGCTGGCAATAAATTCCAGACCGAAACGGATCAGGGCAGGAGACACTGAGTGAACTGACGAGCTCGGCACCTAACAGTCTCCAAAAATCAAGGACTGCGCATCATCCACAACACGTGTATATCTTTCAAAAGCCTTGAGGGCAGGGACAGAAGAATACAACCAATGCCTCTCGTTGCTGTCCACTTACTAAAGCATATACAGAGTCCGGCCACCCCTCTCCCATCCTACTCGTGAGGAAAGCAATTATTTTACCCAACGAGTATTTAGCATTGTGAGTTAATTCAAGCACAATTATACTCGTAAAGCTTTAGCTCTAGAACATTTAGAGCGTACCAACAATGCTCTGAATTTTTCTTAATTTTTAGGCTATCACAGTTTGACAACAAGTATATACATTCATTTCGGAAATTTACATTCTACTATTCTAAGTATTTGTGCTTAGAAAACCTACATGGCTCTCTGATCCCCCCTACGTTCCGAATTTACTCTTTATTCATTTAATTAACGTCATTTAATGCTTTTGCTTTCTCGTGTCTCGTTCCTCGTGTAGGGCAAGCTTATTCCTTTTTCAGTCTTTCATGCCTCGTTTAGAGATTTTAGGTTGTCTTCTGACTGTAGGTAGGGAATTTTTATTATAATTCCTCGCACACTCAGTCTGTTTGATAAACAAGTTCTCCTGGAAGTACTCAGGGATAAAAAAAAATTTCTCAAGCTCTAATGAATTTTATCAGAAAGCAAATGTACAGCAATATAAACTGTCTTCGGATGTTATGCACAGATGTCTGTTACCTGCCCCGATTGTAAACATTCCGGTTCTCAGATTATTCCTTTCCTGTAACTTCGCTTGATCATACCTGTAGTATAGGAATATTAAAGAGCTGCGCTTGCATGTTGCATGTCGGACGTTCGCCTCCCAGGTGAGTTTTTCCAAAGCTCGTTTGCTACGTTACCGTTTCTGACGTATTTACTCTACTGTATGGGCACTGACCTACCCAAGGAATGGGGCGGTCGGAGGGTCGCAGTCATTGCATTAGCCTTCCGTCTATGCTGCCGTAGCTCTGACACTCTGTAGTCGACAGCAGCCGTGCACTTATCTGAGACCCAGTGAGCATCTGTCTGCAGCACAAACCAGTGCGTGTGAATTCATTTCAGTTGGGATGCGCACTCAAATTTACTGTTCCTCTATTTTTGTGAATGCTGTCATTCCGCATGATTCCCGACACAAGCATATACCGCCACTATTACAAACTACTTTTCACCACCGCCACCACGTATACTGTTACTTCTTCCATCCTTTACCGCCATTGCGCCGCCTTTTCACCGCTGATACACTGCTGGCATTTCAACGCCGCCGCCGCCACCACAACAAACTATTTTCTACCACCATCACACCACCACCTTTTCACCACCATTACACTGGCGCTTTGGCACCGCCACCATAAGACCGCTTTTCTACCAGCCACCGCCACCACGCCCCCTTTCAAATAGGCCCCCCAATTTTGATCGCTTTCTTTCACCTCATCTTACGCCCTTGTCTGCTGCCCCCTTCCCCGACCTCCCCGTGCGTGGCAGGAGGGGGGTCGGGGAGGGGTTGATTACATTGGAGGTGCTGTGATTGGCAACATTCAGGCAGAATCAGCGCTACATTATACAGCTCGGACCAGCTGACAATGCGGCGCTGATGAGAGTGCTGACCTGCATACGACAGAGCCGGCGGGAGGGGTAGGGTGAGGTTGGGAGAGGGACCCCGGTAAGGGAGGGAGGGACGGCTGTGAAGAGAGAGACAAGAGGTAGTGAGGAAGAAGTGAAGAGAAAAGAAAAAACTGGTGGAGAAGAATATGGGTTGTGAATGGAGTGAGGGGTTGTTGTGAAGGAGAGAAAACGAGGCAGGAAGAAGAAGAAAATAGCAAGGAAGTAAAACTGAAGGAAAAAAGTGCATAATCAGGAGAACGAAGGGTGGTGGCGAAAGAAATAGTGTAGAATGTGGAAGGGAGAGATTGTAGTGAAGAGAAAGGGGGAAACATGGTGGAAACAGGGAGGTGAGAAAAGCAATAATGACCACAAGAATCAGGAAGACCATGGTAAGCAAAAAGTATTTTCGTAGATAGGTACTTCAGAGCTTAAGAGGGAAAAAATTAAGGAGATTAAATGGGAACAGAACTAAAAACAAATGGGTGAGACTATTTACATTGAAAAGTTAGGATAGAAATACGCAGATAAGCAAGAGATGTAGAAAAGTTCAGTATAGCAAAGAGTAAAGAGAATCAAAGATGAAGAACATCTGCATGAGATGATACAGTAGGAAGAGATGGAAGGGAGATAATGAAGAAATAGAACCGAGAGAAAAGTGTTTCGAAACCAACACGTCTTCCCATTGTACAGATGGGAAAATGTTTGCCTCGG
The DNA here is from genome assembly GCA_001587735.2 of Parhyale hawaiensis. NCBI lineage: Eukaryota > Metazoa > Arthropoda > Malacostraca > Amphipoda > Hyalidae > Parhyale > Parhyale hawaiensis. The sequence goes on along the minus strand of LQNS02277602.1, from coordinate 22,948,236 downwards.
CGCGCTTAAGCAGCAGATAATTGCCGTTTTGATGCTGCGGGAGCACACCGCGGCATGTGCCTCCCACCGGCACACGGAGAGGCGTGCTTTTTTAAGGCTTTCCGTAAGTTGTGAGTTGAAGAGTAACAAATGAAGTGAAAAAAGATTAGGAGAGAAAATGCATGAGAAGATAAAAATGTAGTAGTGACTGCATTGTTATGATCATGGAACTAGTGAATGGCTCGTGGATAATTACTGAAGAAAGTGAAGAGCAACTGAGAGATACGTACAAACTGTGAGAGAGAGAGAGAGACAGCTTAAAATGAAATAACCGGTAAAGAAGATGACGATAAAAAGAAAACTTTAATGCATGCAGTGGAAGAGGAAGTGTGGCACATAATTTAATTTAATTTAATGTAGAATGGGCAAAATTTACGAAGCTAATGATAAGGATAAAGTAAGAAGAGGACATAAGGGTACGAGAGAGACCCATGCATAAAGAAACTGAGAAGATCAGAAGGAGAGCACGATGATAATTTATACTGTACAGTTAAACCATGGCAAAATACAAAAAATTTAACGAACCGAACTGAGAAAAAGGAAATCAATAAAAACTAGAGCACTCTGAGAGCGCATACCTCCGCCAAGCGAGACAACGGTAGCAAAGAATATCAAATTTGCTCTGAAACCATAATTTCTGGTATAAACTCCAAAATCTAATCATTATTATTATTATTAAATCACACCAGACTGGCGACGCAGGAACGGAGAAACTCCATGAGGTTAACAAACCCCCACGCAACCAGCCCAGCGGGTGGAGAAAAAAAAGAATAGAAAAAA
>LQNS02277602.1:22921510-22944267 GCA_001587735.2 Parhyale hawaiensis | reverse complement strand
GGCATTTCCTCCAACTCAGGGGCTACCCAGAGCCCCAAACCCAAAGCCAGCTCATACAAACAAAGCGGCGTCCGGTGGCCGGACAATGGGGGCGGCCTGATAACGCGCAGGCCACGCGAGTGGCCTTTAGATTTGTGCCTTTAGACAGTTATAACAGCTTATGCAATGTTCTTGAAGATCCGTTTTAATTTTTTGAGTTATACTGCTAACAAACGTTATGACAAACATACAAACGAAATAACCAAATTGCACCAAAATTTAATCATTTAGGTATTTTAAATGCTTAACAAATCTTATAAATTTCATAAAGATCCATTCATTAGTTTTTTAGTTTTTGTGCAAACAAGCATAGTTAAAAACAGTGACAAACAAACGAACGAACAAACGGATATTACCAAAATTCGGTCATTTGCTCTTTGTTATATGCCTAACAACTCGTGTTAATTGCATAAAAATCCATCCATAACTTTTTGAGATATGGCATTGAGAAAAATGAGGCCGGCAAACAAACAAACAAACGGATAGACATATCTTCACGAAAAGTTAATCATCTGTTCCTCCTAACATACCTAACAATCCCTGTAAATTTCTTCCAAATCGATTCAAAACTTTTTGAGCTATCTTGGTGACAAACAGACAAAGAGACAGACAAACACAACGAAAACATAACCTCCTTGGCGGAGGTAACTAGGGTTTCAGTGGACATTACCAGCTCATTGCTACGGGTGTTTACAGAAACAGACACCTTGTACCTGCGGCACAGCGTGACCTCCCGCCACAACAGCTTGACCAAGTCCAGATAGACAGAGTGGGATTAGGCGCGGACTCATACTGTTCGCAATACAGCATGCTTTTGCTGCAAAATGGCGGCATGCGCAAAAGGAACACAGAATTAAACAGAAAATATTTCGAAAGAAATTAATAAGGAAGAGGGAACGAAGAAAAGCCCAGAAAGAGAATAATTCAAGGGAAGATCAAGAACAGATACTGAGAGAACGCAAGTCAAGGGAGAATATAATGATCATGCCCAGTAAAAATTGAAAACGTAGTAGAAATATAGACATGTTACCTCAGGGACAGGCCGAGACGAGGGAAAGGATAACAATATAATTTTGAAAAGCACTCTGAGAGCACATACCTCCGTCAAACAGTGTAATTTTAAATAAAGGTTTAAGATGGTCTTGAATATACGATTTCCTGTTATTCATCATCAAAATTTGGTCAACTTATTCTCACAACATTCTTAACACTGACGGCACATATTATGAAAAGTTGTCCATAACTTTCTGAACAGTGTTCTGATAAAGAAAAGACAAGCAAAGAGATAAACATCCAAAGAACATCACCAAAATTTAATCCCTTACGCCTCTCAATATGTCTACCAATTTCTACAAATTTCAGGAAGATCCGTTTATAACTTTATTAGGAGATGTTGATAACAAACATAACAAAAAACTAGAAAAGAACCCTGAGGGCGCAGACCTCCACCAAGTAACACAACGTTAACGAAAAATCTAATTTGTCCTGAAACCAGGATTTCGATTTCATTATCACCAGGATTTGGTCATTTGTACCTCTTAGCATTCCTATAAGCTCCCATGTTTATTTTTATTTAATTTCATCCATAACTTTTTGAGTTATGTTAAACCAACAAAACGACGAACAAATACCTAGTTAAACACACAAACTGAACGGACTAACAAACCATAACCAAATATTGATCTCTTGATCCTCTGCAACATTTCTAGCAATTCTTCCAAATTTCATTAAGATCCGCTGATAAACTTTTGGGTTTTGCTACTGACAAACGTAAAAACGAATGCAGAAAGTCACAGAGAAACGGACTAACCGATCATCACAAGGATGCTCTTCTTCACATTCCCATACAGTTCGTAAAAACTTCATGAAGATCCGTTCATTACTTTTTTGAGTTCTTTTGGTGACAGACAAACAGAAACCTAAACAGAAAAAAGACAAATAAACTGAAGAGAAAACGACCAAGAAAATGTGGCGATTTGCTCCTTGTTACTTTTCTAACTTTTTTTGCAAATTTCATGAAGATCCGTTCGCTACTTCTTAGTTAAGCTAGCAATAAACAATAGGTAGACCAACAGATAAACTATGAACAGATCCGTACCAGAATATAATTATATATATATGTGCTGCCTAAAATACCTGACAATTAATCCCTGTACATTGTATGAATATCCATCCATAACTTTTTAGAGTTTTAGGCCTTAATCGATTGGGCCTACTGTCGCAGACTTTCTGCTTGTCCTTGTCCATCCGTATGTCTATCTTCCATCGTCGAACGACTCTGCGTATGTCCATCCGTGTGTCCGTCCATAAGTCTGTCGCCCAACACCGCAGTGCCGTATGGAAATGAGTGAATGAGTGTCCTGCAAATGAATAAATACGAGGCTATCACTTGAGTCAGAGGGAAACGGCTGGCCGGTGCCAGGTACGCTCTGGACGGCGCGAGGGGACCCCAGGGACGCCACAGTGGCTACAGCATGCCGATAATTTGGCATAAAACATAGCGAGCCATATTTATGATGCCAATGGCTAGTTTTGCCGACGGTGGGATGGGGGACGCCAATGAGGGAAATACAAGGAATAGTGTAAGGGAAAACAGATGGATGGTAAGGGGCATATTAGGAATAAGGTGTGGGAATGAAGAAGAATGTTGTATATGAAAGGCGAGAGAGTGTGTAAGGTATAAAAGAGCTATTATTTGACGGAAAAGCGAGAGAGACAACAAAACATTTTGGGAGGTACCAGCGGGATTGGATGAGAGGGAATTCAAAGAACGGTGTGCCAGAATGCGAAGAAATGGCAAACAAGGGAAGGATATAAGTAGAGGAGAAGCTAGCGGAGTGTGAGAGAAAAATCAGGCAAACTTGGGATTTTAAAGCGAGCAGAGGAAAGACAGGGAAAACAGGGAAATGATCTACTGAGGGAACAGGAGAGGTGGTAGATGAATAGCGGAATAATGCGGGTGAGGGGAAAGTGAGGAATGCCCACTTGGGAATGGAAGCTCATGCGTAATGAAAGGGAGATTAGCATGACGTAAAATATGACAGTGGTGAAACATTTTTGGTGTGATGCACTGCGCTAAAGACACCTTTTGAGGTGCTATTCTATATTTATTAAGGTTTTTGTAATAATACGGCTTCCAGAGTTTTTAACAATTTGGCAAAGCTTTCGACGATTTCAGCCCAAGTCGCTTTCAAGACAAGAAACTTTCAGTCCGAGAGTTGTAAGGCAGTTGAATTGTAATTACTTCCGTCAATGAGGTTATGTTTTCGTCGAGTTTTTTGTTTGCCTGTCTGTTTTTTTTTTTTTTTTTTTTTTTTTTTNTTTTTTTTGTCTATCACCAAGATAACTCAAAAAAGGCATAGACGGATCTTTACGAAATTTACAGGGATTGTTAGGTTTGTTAGGAGGAACAGATGATTAACTTTTGGTGAGGATCCGTTCCACTGTTTGTTTGTGCGTTTATCTGCCTGTTTTTTCTTAGTACCATAACTCAAAAAGTTTTGGCCGGTTTTCATGAAAGTCGCATGAATTGTTTAGGTAATTTAAAAAGAGTAAATGACCAAATTTTTGTGACGATCTGTTTGTCGTTTGCTCGTTTGCCTCTGTGTTTGATTTTAAGTTTGTTAGCAAAATATTTCAAGATTTTTGAACGGATCTTTTTGAAATCTGTAGGAATTGTTAGAAATGTTAAAAGACATAAATGAACTAATTCCAGTGATGATCGATTCGTTTGTTTATGTGTTTGATTAATGTTTGTCAAAATGATTATCGAAACATAACTCAGAAATTCATCAACCTGCCTTGAAGAAAATTACAGAAACTGTTATTACCGTCAATCGACACAAATGACTATATTTGGACCTGATGAAAGAGAAATCAGAGTTTAAGAACCAATTTGAATTTTTCGTTAATGCTGCCTTGCTAGGCGGAGGTATGCACTCTCAGAGTGCTCGAGTTATTTATATTTTTTCTCAACACCTCGTACTCTCCGGAGAAGGTGCTCATTCCTCCTCCCATGTGATTTTAATAGACTCAGAGCAAACAGTCGAGTCAGGAACTCGAACTGGCAACCTAGAGATCACCACTCAGTCACTATACCACTAAGCCAAAACAGCTCAGAAGCAACGCAAACATACATGGTCCTTGTGCAGCCCGCTATAGCATGATAGAACCGTACGCGTATAGCAGTTAGCCCAACGGTCAACCCTAAATTGTAAATAACCTGTAAAATTATACAGTTTTTCTCCCGTTAACACCTGGTAAAATCCAGACAGGAGACTCGATCATCCGTTATTGTTGAGCTGTCTTGGCTTAGTGATAGAGCAACAGCGTGGTAATCTGTAGGTTCCTAGTTCGAGTCCCTGACTCGACTCCTTGCATGTATATTTATCAATTCATTTTCTGATACCTCTGATGCTTTTACATTGGTCATACATATAACCAAACTATCCGTAGCATTGTGTATCCTCTCTCATTTTTCGCAGCAATGGAAAAAGAATAATAGTGGTTTATGGAAGTGGTCCGAGCGATGCATACATCTTTCAATTTTTTTAAATCAAAAAATTTAATGAAGCAATTAGGCACAAATTCTTCTCTACCAGAGGAGAATTATGTGTCGTACTCCGGATCTCGGACCTATTTATTGTTACACATTTATTCAAAGACTTCTCAAGAGCTACCAGTTTCCATATATTTTATGATTGAATTTGGGTGACAAAAAACAAAACAGTTGTAAGCTGTCATGATTGGAGTACAGTTCGTGTCACCTAGGTATACTTTTCTTTATCGCTCCTACAATTTGTTCAAAGTATTCCAAGGTTTCCCAACGTGACATATCAAATTTAAGTACCGCGAGAGAGTTTGACTGAGAACCGTTGCTCTCCACTCTCGGATTGTGATTTGTTTTGCGATCTCAGGATGGCAAAGAATTCAGCCTCAGGAGATGGCCATGATCACTAAGAGACTATCAATGAAATTGCCGATACATGACGGGCGGGCCCACGTCTCAATCCATAGCCAATGAGATTCGGACTACGGGCAGAGATAGAGCTAAGAGGGAGTACCTATCTGAGGGAAACCCCTCGGTATGGGCATAAGATTTATGTATACTGGCTATTATAGAACGGAATCCACATCTTGCCCAATGATTGACACTAGTCCGAATCGGGAACCCGGAGCTATAGCAGGCCTCATGTTTTATTCCGCAAATCTCTACCATTGCATGCCTTAAGAGTTCGAGCTCGACATAAAGAGAAGAATTCGTAAGCTGCCTCTGGACCATGACCAGGAGTTCTTTACTTCTTAGCAAGTAGGTGCCTCCATCCTAGCCTCAAGTAACTCCTCGGCCGTGGGCCCCGATGGACTGACACCCCTACACATCAAACATCTTGGCCCCACGGTCTCCTGTTCCTGACCACTCTCTTCAATCTCTCCCTGGCGCATGCTAACCTGCCGAGAGTCTGGAAGGCAACCAACATTATTTCTATTCCTAATTCTGGCAAACCACTCTCTGACAATAAATCCTACCGCCCGATATCCCTGCTTTGTCCGGCGGTAAAGATCCTGGAGCGCTTGCTCATTCCGCTTCTTGCGGAGTTCTTGGAAGTGTCAGACTCCCGACACGGGTTCCGCACTATGCGGTCGACCACCTCAGCCCTTCTTCCCTTAGTCCAACACATTGTACAAGGCTTCAACCAATATGAGCCCCCCACCCCGGTCGATAGCTTGTACAGTGGATTTCTCCAAGGCCTTTGATACGGTCTCCCACCACCACCTGCTAACCTGATCTCGCGCCCAGGCGTACCTAATAGCCTCATTAGGTGGATCTCTGCCTACCTACGCCTCCTGCCTTTGTGCGGGTAAAAGGTCGCCTTTCCATCTCATGCACGCAGGAGTCCCCCCAGGGTTCGGTAATCTCACTGCTCCTCTTTAACTACTATGACAACGACTTTACCCAGGTTGGTAACGTCACCTCTTCTTACGCAGACGACCTTACCATTCTATCCTCGGCTACTCGCGTTCCGGAGGCAGCGACGAGCCTGTCACTCCATGCCTCGACAATCGAGGACTGGGCCGGAGAGAGAGCCTTGGCCGTCTCCCACTCCAAGACCCATTCCACATTGTTTAAGTCAGACTATCATCAATCCATGACGGACCCAGCAATCAAGATGGGTGCGTCGGACCTAAACCTAAAGCGCAACCCAAAAATCTTGGGCGTGGTGTTTGACCCACACCTTACTTTTGCTGCTCACGCTAATTATGTTCTCTACAGATGCTGCTCCCGCCTGCAGATTCTCGCCACGCTGGCCGGCGCAAGGTGGGGTCAACAGAAAGAGACTTTGCTACTGACCTATCGAGCCCTCATCAGAAGCGTCATGCTTTACGCTGCCCCGGTTTGGTTTCCTAATGTCTCAAGCACCGCCGTGAGTAATTAGCGGGCGGCACAGAATGCAGCTCTGCGCACAGTCGCCGGTTCCCACCGCATGGCTTCGGCGCATCACCTCCACCAGGAGACCTTAACCCTACCAGTTGGCGACAGTCTGGGGTTGCTGTCAAAACAGTATCTCCTCAGCACATTGCGGGTACACTATCCTGCTCACGGCACTATCACGGCCCCCTCCGGCCCTCGTCGTATTCGATACACTCTCCAATCAAAGTTTAAAACAGATATCGCTCCCCTTCTTACAGATTGGATTCTTCCTCCCGAGCAGTACCGCGCTGCCATGAGTGCATCACACACCTCTGCTGTTGCCACTGCAGCAGCTGCATATCCCCCTTGCAAGATTCTGGGCTATCAATGCCCTCCTCTCTGTGCGGAGGAGTCTCTACTCCTCCGATCTTTCCGAACTAACCTCTCCCAATTACGCTCTGCCAACTGCTCGGTCTTAGAGGATTATAACTTCCGACTGGGACGGATCGATGATGTAGTCTGTCAATTCTGCGGACTGGACAAACAGTCTGTGCGTCACCTCTTCTCGTATTCTGCTCACCCACTGATCTTTCGGTTAGCAGTCTCTGGCTGGACCCGCTTGGGGCTGAGCGTTTCCTCGCTTCTCTTCCTCTTTCCGACTTTCTCCCTCCTCTGCCTAGACCTCCTCCGAAGTCTCCTCCCCAATGGCAAAAGAAATGGCAATGGTGGACCCTAACGAGAGCAACCAACGACATCAACAAGAGCTCCGTTAGTGACGGCATTGCGCCATTACCATCTGACGTGTTGAGTTACGAATTTTTACAAATTACTTTATTTTTTCTTCTACTCCTATTACTGTGATTCTGATATATCGATGTAAAATTAGTATTCAGACGTCAATCAGGCCTTTTCTTTGATAAATTTACGAAGCACCATTGAACAAAACTCACTCATCCTCGGTGAAGAAGCAACGGCAATAACAACATCTATATGACTGGCATAATAATATCCTCGAGCGGCAACAATGTTAGGGTGTAGGGGTAAGTGCTGCAGTTATTTCTCAGTCCCTATCACATGAGGCCAAAAAAAGAGGAAGAAGTGCAATTAGGAATACGTGCAACACAAGGATTTAATTTAATCGAACAACGAAAAAATGAAGCAAAGAGGAGATTTGTTTGAGGATAATCCCGCTAATGAGAAAATTTACTTAAAGAGCTCAAGTGTCAGTAAGAAAGTAACAAAAAATCACTAAGCAACAAACATTTTCCCTCTTGGAATTTTTTCATCTGTATTTTCGCAAAGTCTACCTTGTGTTTTCAAATTTCAAGACCGGATTTCTCCATCAGGTCCCATTTTTAACTAACTACAACTGTGCGTTGTAGGTATTTTTTGCCAGCGCTGTCTTTACAGATAGCTCGGAGGGAGTAATTTCTGACGCTAATGTCTCAAGCACCGCCGTGAGTAATTAGCGGGCGGTACAGAATGCAGCTCTGCGCACAGTCGCCGGTTTCCACCGCATGGCTTCGGCGCATCACCTCCACCAGGAGACCTTAACCCTACCAGTTGGCGACAGTCTGGGGTTGCTGTCAAATCAATAACAAGTACCTAAAAAGAGAAAAAAATATGGCCAAGGTACAGTTGCATATCTAAAATCAGTGTGAGTGTGTAGTGCTGAATTAGCAGCAGTTCCTTAGTCTGCAAATGAGGAAGGAGCAGTTGTTTCTAGAACAGTAGAATTGTTTTCAATTTGCTTAGCAGACACAAAAATATGTGACTGGAAAGTGAGACAAAACGTTGATATTTGATGAACAGCACTTTATGATGCGGGTATGAAAGAGAAGGGAAACTAAAGTAGAATATAGGCCGAAACTCACCATAAATAATGAAGAAAATAATCAAAATCATAAGTAATCGTGGGTAAAAAGAAGTTAAAACTGGAGTCTTCACTGAAACCCACAGCCCGGAGCATAGCATGACAGCTGGCGGTGACACTCTGTGCTCTCAACCCTCAACAGAAATTACCCTTCTCGGGGCGGGAGGAAGTGAGGAAATACTCCACACTGTTGCCTATCCACCACCGCTTTCGGTTCCCCACAGAGGGCTGTCAAGAAAACAATTAGGAGATAAATGGAAACTACGCAAAGCTGCTGCAGAGCAGGTGCGGGGGAGTGTAATTTGCGCTCACAGGTGAGAAGAACTTGAAAAAAACCTACGGTAAACGCGCTCGCAGTTACACACAGATATAATAATAAACTCTTTATTTAATGCAATTCCTAATACAGCAATGAGTCTGGATTTAGGCTTACTTAGATGCGGCTGATGCATCATTGTATTAAACTCTAGGCTCAAAACATATCATTAAAAACCGTAGCAAGTTAATTTCCTATCCTATTAGACCAGTATTATTCTTATTATTATTATTAGTTCCTTTTTTTTTGCCATGTAGACACCTAACTAGAGCAGTTTGCAATTTGCTACGACATTATTTTTAAACTTTGTATTAACAGCTTTTAGTTTTCACTCCCGTGGAACAATTTACATATTCTGCTAACGTGATGCTGAATGGAAAATTATTGGACACATTCCGCTAAAATATCGGTTACTTGTTTCGTATAATTAGAATTTTTCAAAATGTTCTGTATATATGAATCATATTTGATACCATGTTAATTATTGCTCATCTTCATTGTATTTCGACATGTACCCTACAATGCTGATAATTTTACATGAATAATTGTTGATGAAATATACTAAATGTTTCGCATGTTGGAATCATAGAAAAATCTGAGTACAGTCAACCAAGTAATCTTATATGTAAATATCATTAGTGGCTTGCGCCGTTTTAAAATGAAGCCAGAAAATTACTACTCCATTAAAACCCTCCTTTACTTCTGTTACCAACGCTTCAAATGACTTCTCAGAGAAAAATTTAGCAATCTGGCTAACCTCACCGCACTTAGTCCGGCGGCAGTTTTGCCTGCGGTTTTGGCGACGGTCGTTGCAGATGTCGTTAACAGAACCTATTCTACGCTGTCCTAGCCTGCCATAGTTCTTAAACGTAACTCGCCTAACACTATTCTAAAACCTAACATGCCTGACCCAACTCTAACATACCTACCGTCAAGGCCATGTATGCATTCGCTCGGACACCTGGAAGAGAGGATGCGAGACTCGGGATGCGCAACTCCTTCGTCGTTTCAAAATATACTTAAACTTGGTAGCATGGATACCGAGGCAGGAATGACTAGCGAGCTGCCCGTGGTCACATCAAGTTGTTTCTGTGAAGGTATAGTGTGGTTCCGGTATAACTGAGCATAACAGTCATCCTCAGGATTGCCGCCGAAAGGGCCACCCTCGGAGTAAGGAGCCGCCGTTATAAGTTGCGTATGTAAGCTAGGATATGTATATATATTACGAAGGCATGTGGAAATTCTGGTACCACCTTTGATTTCTGGGAAGACGGCAATGCAGCCGAGCTCAGGTTCATAATACGGTATAACCCCAAGTTTGCCAGATTGCGAAAAATGAAAATGGATACCTTCGTATTATTATCAATGCTCGCGTTTTTCCTATCTTATTCCCACAGAGCGCGGCAGGACAAATCTAAATATATCAACAATATAATCAAGACCGATGAGTATTTGTCTTTTTATTTATTTTTTATTTATTTATTTACTTATTTATTCATTTTTTATATTACTTGTTATATCTGCCCACCTTTTTTTACGCTTTAAGAAAAGAGATAAATGAAAATTAGGTCAGGTAGGAGACTGTGGTTGTACTATCTCTCTACAATCAATGCTGATAGGTAGGAAATACACTAGGTTGCAGATGATGGCAAACGTATTATAACATAACATTTGAATTCATTTCTTGCTCGGCCAACGTTGAAATTCAAGCAATTGAGATATCTAAAGCTTCTCTTAGCTCTGCCGTAGAGTCTGATTGTATTACTTGTATTACTTTCTTCACACAATGTAGCTATATTTGTTTTCAGTTTCAAGACGTACTGTACAAAATGAGAAGATGATGAACGAAGCACAGAACGATTTTTCACGGTGCAGTAGCGAAACAATTATTTTTACAGCTTCATTACTTCCTTTGACGAAGTAGTTTACTATTTAGCTCAAGAATTTCGATGTGCTGAAGTGGTATCATATCGTTAATCAGGCATGTGCTGTCCGGGAAGGCAAAGCACGCAGTGCATACCCTGCACAAACATTGCTACCAGGTTCATTTATTGATTCATCATAATTACGATTGCTATTTCACGTAATTATCACGCAGAAAACGTCAAAGTTTTATTTTTGTACTTAGGCGGGCATAATTTACATCTGCCCTCCAAGGTTAGCACTAATGCTACGGATGCAATTGTGCAATGCACGTGTTGCGGCCGTCTAGCGATACCGCTGAAAAGACAAGGTCAGGACAGGCAGAATTCTGTCTGCCTGTCTTGGCGGCATGTGGGTGTGCGTCTTCGCTTACAAGTCTTGTTGAGACTTCTGACCATCCTCATCTCATTTTTGTTTGTTTTCAATTGGAAGTGCTTATTTGAAGATGTTTTTAAATCTAGCCTTGGACGAGAAGAAACAAGTTCAAACATGTAGCAGCTTTGGATCCGAACCTAGCTGTATAAAAAGAGAGATTATTGAAGTTTATAACTTACTAGAGTGGTTCAACAAAAATGGAGTGTTTTTGCGGTTGTACTAAAATAAATAGACGTTTTTTGAGCTCATTTTTGCATTTAATGAAAGCATGTTGATGAAACATATTTTTTATGATTTTGTTAAGAGAAATTTATAATGCACAGCCGGGTAAATCCACTTAAACTTCGTCAAATTGGATTTTCAAGCACAACCTAGAACAAACGTTTCCTACAGCTGTTGTAATTTCTTCAACTAACATTAATTATTGTTGCTACAACTCTTTATGTAGAGAACCTTTTTTCTGCATAGAAAATAATAAAAAGTGAAATTAGGAGAATAATGCTCAATGGAGAATTTCGTCAATTGCATGAAAGGCTGAACAAATTTGGATAAGATGCTAATATCGACTTCTATGCTATACAGAAAGTGCGATAAAGGAATATCCTCTAAAAAAATCGTAAGATATTGCTTGGTAAATGAATTCCATATTTTAAAGTTATCCACATTCTAGAAGATATTTTAATAATGCCTACGAAGAGCATATTCTCACGACACGTGCCTGTGACGTAAATAGAATACGCCGCGAAGAATATGATTAATTTTTTTTTATGCTTCACTGCTGAATAATATTAATCGATTTTTTCATGTCATGATGGAAAGGCGTGTGCTGCTCAGATAGTATGAAACAGAGGGCGCTCATCTTTTATGACAATTTGAGTTGCTGTTGCCGCATTTTCTTCAGAAGCATTTTAGAGACGAAAGCATGATTAATGAAGAAGAATCATCATAAATTCTGCGCTGTCATTATGACAGCGAAGGCGCTCTAGTATATAAGTAACTAAAATAAATAAAGACACAATAGATATCATTGTATAGTACTGTTAACTTTGCTTGTCGTTCCTACGTTCTCCCGTTTTCAGTTAGTACAATGTTCAAGCTTTCAGTATCAGATAGGGGACAATTTGGGCATCCTTGATGCTATCCCGGGAGGGAACATCAGGAGTCACTTTAAAATTAAACTGCTACTGCTGGCAGGTCATAAGTAGTAGATTAGATAGCTGGCGGAAGACAGGCCAACAGGCAAATTCCCAACAGCAGCCGGAACTTACGCTTCGGCCTTCCAAGAGCTATTGCCATTTTGTCAGTATCATTCAGACGTCTGAAGCAGAAATGAAGAAGAGTAAAAACTCAGCGATGGAAATGACTTCATTGCAAGCACTATTTGCTGCTGCCGATCTGTGGAGCTCAGAAATGTCAAGTTAGTTGAGGCGTAAAAGATAATGGAATGAAGTGGCTTCTGAAGCTTTGCCCGCTAAGAGTTCATGATTTCTGGAGGAAGTGTTTGTAGCTGGGGAGGGTGTCACTCCCAATGTTTGTCAATATGATTATTAAGTTCAATGACAATTTTTGCACCGATAAATTTGGAAACTTCTCTATTCCAACGGTTCACTTCGAAATACAAGAAAACTGACAACTTAGCATAGTTCTTCGAGCATTAAGACTTCGTTTTTTGCCGATTTTTCGCGGGCGATCAAAAAGTCTCGTTGCAGGCACGTCATGGAAACAATTCAAACACTTAAATTCTCTATTAGTTGCCTGCTGATTTGTCATTGCTCAAATGAGATGAGTCCCACCTCCTGTAGACGACACTCGTATGCCTTTTTTGCAACTGAAGTATCAATTTTGCTGCTCTGCGTTAGATTCTTTTCATTTCATCGATATCGTTGCACTAGTGTGGCGACCAGAATTGAGTAACAATTTCTTAATGCGGGCGCACTAGTTCTTCCTACAAAGGAATGATTATGACCTTGGATTTTTACTCGAAATTCCTGGAAATGAATCCCAGTACTCTGCTTACCATTTTCACACTCTTGTTAACTCGCTGTGTTGTAGTTCGTTTGTGAAAATTATTCCCAGGTCACGTTGTTGGGTGACAGCTTCCAATTCTATCCTGTTCAATTTTCATCAGGTTGAGGTACTACGGCCCTACGTGCATTGCTGGACGTTTATCGATATTAACTCTCATTTGCACTGGTATGATCTATTCCATGACGCAGTCAAGGGCTTCTTGGAGGTAAGTTTTCCCCTGATAGGATGGCATAGTTTAGTGTTATCCCCAAATTTACTGATTTTGCTGCGGATGATGCAAATTATCAACTGAATTGGGCCAAGCTCTCTGCCTTGTGGAACCCTTGTTGAGATTGTCGTCCAGTCGCTCGTCTCTCCTTGTAACTCCATTCGATGCTACTGACCAGTGAGCCATGCCCGGATCTAATGCGAATAGTCTCCCTGGATGCTATGGCCTTCTAGTTTTTTCATTAACCGTTGATGAAGGACTTTAACTTCGGAAGAGAAGTCCAGTCAGTTAGCTAAGAAGCTTCCTCTATCTCGGAAACCGTGCTGGGTGCCGTAAATGAGCCATGGTGCATCCTCAGGTAGTCAGTGATTCACTTCTTTAGGAGATGTTGGATGGTTCTGCTGAAGACCGATGTTAGTAGATTTCTGCTGACTTTGAACATACTTTCACTCTTCGTATGCAAGAAACGAGTGTGAGCTATCAAAGAAGAACAATGTTTTTATTCTGTGGAATTTCCACAGGTTCCAGGTAGTTACTATATATAAGCTTTTGTATAAGGATCAGCATTCTTCAGAGATAGTGTTTTAACCAATGCTGTTCCTACGGGCAACAGACTTTATGTCCCAACCTAATATGGTGTTTTGCATCTAGCTTAGTCCAACTTCAGCACCTTGCCCTTGTTTGAAACAACCACCACTGTCTGATTTTTCCCGCACTGTTCCATTTTACTATACATTGTTTGTAGACTCTATGTTAACTCTGCACTGGGCAAGGAAACATACATACCATATCCATAATGTTATTCACACGGAATAACAGGGAGGGAGGAAGCAAGGATTAGATAGGCGTCTTTTAGTCTCTCGATAAAGAGTTAAGGCTGCTAAAGCCGAACGTCTTGCAGACTAGACGCACAGTAAACCGTCACGAACAGTATTAGTGTCATATATACCTATATTGTTTCCATATTTTCTCGCTTGCTGTTTGTTACCTATGTTTGCTACCCTTCATATATCGTCTGCCATTATTCATTGTTCCCATTTTTTGTTTGTAAATATTTATCACCCGTGAATGAAGTGAATGAGGTGATAATGTTTTCATTGAAGATTTAAGTATGTATATTTGTTTGCCTGTCCATTCAAAAAGAGGGAGAAAGAGTTGAGCAATGTCCATGATTTTTTCCAGGGAGTCAGGTGGGTTGACCTAGATGTAAAAATGCCAAAACTATAATGTCCGGCCAATAAAAATGATGACGTTGAATTTGTCCCCACCGCGGATGATGGTCTTACGCCACGAATTGTTCTAGTTTTATTTGTTTTTGTTGTGAATTCATGTCCATGTTAGTTATTTTTCATCCATTTTAATATATAGGAAGGTTGTGATTTGCAAATTATGTTATTGGGTTTCCCGGAGCGCCAGTTGTTCATCCATATGTAAGTGGATTACATATGTATAATAAAGTGTATAAGAAGGAAACAATAGGATCTATTTAACAACACTCTTCGATACACTCATTCCCTACATGTATTAGTCGCTGCTTACTTTTGATACTTCTTTATTAGGCCTATACTATTTCCAAATATTCTCTCCTGCCGGGCTATGTTCCATCATGTGATAATATTCTTCTCTAGAAATTCTCCACTTGACCATTTTATTAGAGCCTTTTTTAATCCCTCTTTACTGTTAATTTTGGAAAATTATGAAAACCAAATCAACCCCAGTCTATAATACCTCAGTAACTTATTTTTGCTGTTTTTCTTGCATTTTGTTTTTTTCATAAATTGTAAATCTTTTTCGGTATTTCTTGAAGCAAAGAGATATCTTGTAAGATTTCGAAGAACAAGTCCAATACTGCGCTCAAGCTCTGCTCGCTCAGGTTTTTCCCGTCTTTTGCTTGAATTTTTTTAATCATATGTGATTTTATGAGCTCTACCAGCTCTACATTTTACAGTCCAGTTGAGTGTCCATACTCTTCCAATGATTTTTTTAAACAAAATTAAATTTTACAAGTGCCGTTGAGAACACTGGTGGACATCTCCCACGCACATTAATTTTTCATACTTTCCCAGTGTCTTTCCTTCTTTAATTATTTATTTCTTTAATCAAATTTCACTAGTGCTCTTGCAAACCCAGTCTGATATCTCACATGCACCTTGCTGAAGCAGAACTAATATTTCCGCTGTCGCTGCAGTGCACTAAACTTTCTAAGTCAACGCAGTTTCCCTTCGGATCCTTGATACTTTCATCTGAAGACCAAACTTGGCAGAATTGTTATGCTTGACTAGTTGGCCTTAACTAAATTACAGCTATTGACATATTGGAACTACTGCAGCTCAAAGCCCCTGTCACAAAAACGCAAAATCAACATCCAGGACTTGCAAAGTCACACACGGTCGCCAAAGTTGGGATGATGAAGCGCTTTAATGTGCGATGATCTTTGCAAAGATTTAGTTCAAAAATTGTAGTTAAAAGATTTGAAAAAAGTGAATTTCTAAGTTTTGCTCTACCTCATTTGATCGGGAGATGCTAAGAGACTTGCTAACAACCTTTGAATTCTGGCATTCACTTTTTCCTTACACCAAAGCTACATACACTCGGAATTCATGATCCGTAAAATGAGCATATGATTAGTGAAGCAAAGAGAAAGATACTCTTCCTAATGCAGCAGATCAATGGAAAAAAATAAGAAAAGGTTTGTTTCTCTGTAGCAATAAAATTTTCCAACAAAATATCTCCTACATATTGAATTTTTTTAGCAGTTACGGCGATTCTTAGTAAATAAATAGTAGTAAAATTATTATCAGAGAAGAGCGATGGTCACAAATTTTTCACCAGCATTTTTGACAGCCGAATACACTAGCATTACCATGAGTCACAACTGAAGGTGCTACGGTAGTACTATAAGCCATCACTTTATTAGCTGTTGTAGACAGAAGAATCATATTTAAATTTAAAAAAAAAACATATAGCTAGTCACGTTGCTGAGCAAGGATTGTTCTTGCAAAAGTGTAGGTTTAAGGCGTCGTCCAATCACTCACGTTGACCAAGGAAAATTACTCAGAGAGAAACCTATAATTTTATAAAAAAGACTGTGCAAAAAAATAACTAAGCCAAATACGTTTGGTTGTGAGAACCAAAGACAAAATTTCTTCCTACCAAACATAAACGAATAAGTAGTCCTCTTAGCACTTGAAAAGCAGTTGCATCAGGTTGAGTTATAGTCGACAGAGAAAAAGATATCTCCGTATGCAAATTGTTTATTACGAAGAGCTTTGGTCTTTATTCCTTACAATCAAATGTGTTGTATTTTTTTATTTTTGCTACAGTAACGAAAGGTTTCTAGAAACTCTGCGTGTAAGTTCATTAGCTGTAGCTTAACGGGACCTTTTACTTTGAATTCCTCACATTGGATTGAGTTTTAGCCTTTAGGTGCAAACGGTTTCGAGGCCACTGTCTCAATCGTAATCAATCTGCAATTAAAGTCTAAAAAAAGTGAATCCAAAGTGGTCAATTGTATGCTCCAAGCTGAAGCCCCGCCCAAGTTCCGACTAATTTAATTACATTACCCTATGTGTCTCAGGGTGGAACTCATTGAGGATTCCTGCGCACATTCTCTTACACTAAAGAGAATGTTTCTCATGCCGGATGCACACCGTACAACCTCAGGCACAACTCGATTAGCGGATGTGCAGCTCCCACGTCATCCCGCTTTATAAAAAAGTTGGTATTACAGACAAAACTGAAAAATTAGAATAGCAGTTGTAAATTTTAGTGAAATTATCAGAGAGCGAAATCGTGTACCGATGTTGACGATCAGTAAATTTCAAATCGAAAAATAGCATTTACAGAGGAACTGAAGATAGGCATAATCACATAACTTACTATAATTTTATAATTGGACGTCAAGTTCGATTTTCTATTTTGTAACCTCATGCAACTTAATGATATTATTTTCGAGAATTCTTGGACTATTATTTACGTTTGAATTGACACTGGCATCTAGAACTACCGATATATTTATGTAAACATCAAATTCGCGTCCTAGTGTTTTTCTATACATTTGCTCACTTTACGTGAGAAATATCGAACACGGTTAAGTTTGAAAATCATCTCTAATTATTATTTCGATAATTTATTTCTGGGATTAAACGTAATGACTTCATTGCAAAGCAAAAAGTCAATCAATACGTTTCGAAGAACAGCTTGGCATAAATATTTCGTGATGCAACAGTGTCTTCATGGACGCTGTAATTACAATCCCAAGGCTATCGCATTCTGGGGCGCCCAAGAAGCTAAAAGTACGAAAGAGCTTCTAGGGCGCCCAAAATATTATTTAAAGAAATCGTGTGACAATTAGTAACCTCTGCCATGCAAAATGACTTCATTTATTTTATTTAGAGTCACGTCCAACGTTTTTGGGGTTATTTTAACCCCAACACAGTTGTAATTGCAACACCACTCTGAACTACTGGTTCTTGGCCTTTAAATTCATTTTTCCTGGCCGTTTTTATCCCGCATTTCTCACCACTCCATTTAGCTTTGAGTTTTCAATCATTTCTTTCAAAGCATTTCTGCATCACGCCAGAAACTAGACCATTTTTGCGTTTTCTTGTATTTCTTTTCTTTTGTCTTTCTCTGTTCTCCACCACTTCAATTGCCATCCCCCCATATCTCCCCTGAGCCTTCCCCGCTCCCCCTGGGCCTCCCCCGCTCCCCCTGAGCTCCCAGTGGCCGCTAATGGATGCACTCCCAGTCGTCGGTTTTTCCATGCAAGCCATTTTAGGATCAGGAGCAGCTTAACCTTCTCTTACACCTCCCTTCTACTGGGCCTTCCACGGCCTTCCACCTCCTCTGCACTGAGCCTTCCTCCTCCCCACCATAGGATATCGTACGGCCTTCAATCTCTTCTATACAGTGCCTTCCTCCACTTTTCTAGTGGAACTTCATCCTCCCCTCCACCAGGCCTTATCCAGCGTCCCACCTCCATACCGCTCATTTCGCATCCCTCTACAAAGACAGCTTTCCTCCTCTTTTGCACTGAGCCCTCCACCTTAGATCCACTGGGCTTTCCACAGCCCTGGATCTCAGCTGCACTGGAGAGCCCTCCTCTATTCCATCGGGCCTTCCCCAGCGTTCTGTCTCCTCCTTGCCACCGTGCCGAGCCAAATGATAATTATCATGATAATAAATCATTCATTTCTTCAACAGGTGGAGGTGTTCTTGAGCTCTCCACCTCTCGTATATCAGGAATGTTTCCCTCCTGCCAAAAGGCATTCTTCTGTATAGAACTTTCTGCTTCGGCCACACTGGGACTCGTCCTGTCATCCATTTGACCTTCCACGGCCTTCCACTTGCTCTATGCAAGGAATTGCTCTCTCCTCTTAGTCCTCTACTGGTCTCCCATACCGGGACTTCCTCTTGAATCGACTGGTCCTCGCACAGCTTTCCACCTCCTCTACAGTACACCGGGACTTGACCCTGCCCTCAACTGGACATTTCAAAGATTTTCAACTCCTCTGGCAGAGTAGCAAAGAACATGTCCTCCATCAAATCTCTTCCTCCCTTCCGCTAGGCCTTCATTGCTTCCGGCTTTTGCTCTACTGCGTTTTACACGCCCTGATTAAACCGCCTGACTCCCTCTACAGGACCTTCCGTAGCGTCTTCCTCTCTTCCACTAAGCCTCCGGTCACCCTTCCCTTGGGTTTATTTACTTCTATTTACCTAACCACCTCACTCTGCTCCGATGTACCTTGCCTACCCTTCACCAGTCTGCTTTCGTACTCCTTTCACTCGGACCTCCGCACTCCAGTCCACTGCACCTTTTACAGCGTCTGACCTCCTCGAAACCAAGCCTGCACACTGATCACCAGCGGGGCTTCCGTCCACCTCCATTGGTTATTTTTACACTCCTGTTACCTTTTTTACTTCCTTCCAATAAACCTTCCTACTTCTATCCACTAGACCTTTTTCCTTCCTTCCACTAAACATTATTGGCAATAGCTCATAGAGGGCCGGAGCGTAAGTTCCGGTGTCTCTTTGAGAATGAGCCTATTGATACGTCTACTGCCGCCTATCTAATCTAATAATCTAATCTATTACTTCTCTCCACTAAACATTCTTACTTCCCTTCATTAGACCTTCTTGCTTCCTTCCACTAGACCTTCTCACTTACCCCTATTAAACCCTCTTACTTCTCAGCACAAGACCTTCTTACTTCTCTCCACTAGATCTTCTTACTTCTTTCCACCAGACGTTCTTTCTTCCCTTCACTAAACCTTCTTATTTCCATCCACCAGACTTTCTTCCTTCCTTCCAACAGGCCTTCTTACTTCCCTCCACTAGACCTCCTTACTTCTTTATTCTAGTCTTTCTTACTGCCTCGACTGAAGCTTCTTACTTCACTCCACTAAACTTGCTTGCTTCCCTGCATGAAATGCTTTTACTTCTCTCCTCTAAAACTTCTCTTTCCTCCACTACGACCATCTTACTTTCTTCCTCTAACCCTTCACGCGGTACGTCCCTGTACAGGGACATCCACAGCTTTGATCTTTCCTCATTCTTCTCTTCCCCTTCACTTGGTTTCATGGCTCCTTACTACACTTCCCGCCGTCCATTTCGCCTTCCTATTTACACCGTCACCGACTCGGCCTCCTCACTCTCCTCCATCAGCCTTGCTGCTGCTGCTGCTCACCACTGGCCTTCCTTCGTCCTTCCACTGGCCTTTCTTCCTCCCTCCACTGCCCTTCCTTCCTTCCTCCACGGCCCTTTCTTCCTCCCTCCACTACCTTCTTTCCTTCGCTGGCCTTTCTTCCTCCCTCCACTGGCCTTCCTTCTTCCACTGGTTCCACTGGCCTTCCATCGCTGATTTTCCTTCCGCTCTCCACTGGCCTTCCTTCCTTCCGTCCTTCCCTCCACTGGCTTTCTTTCCTCCTTCCACTGGCCTTCTATTGCCGGTTTTCCTTCCTCCCTCCACTGGCCTTCTTTCCTTCCTTCCTCGATAGGTCTTCCTTCCTCCCTCCACTAGCTTTGTTCCTCCCTCCACTGCCCTTGCCTCCTTCCTTCCTTCACTGGCCTACCTTCCTCCCTTCACTGGCTTTCCTTCCTCCCTCCACTAGTCTTCCTTCCTCCCTCCACTAGTCTCCCTTCCTTCCTTTCTTTCTCCAGTGGCCTTCCTTCCTCCCTCCACTGGCCTTTCTTCTTCCGTCCGCTGGCGTTCCTTTCTTTTTGCACAGGCCTTCTTTCCTCCCTCCACTGGCATTCTATCTTCCTCCTCTGGCCCCCCTACCTCCGCTGGGTGTCCTCCTTCCACTGGCCTTCCTTCCTGCACTAGCCTTCCTTCCTTCTCCATATGAGAAATAAATATTATTATTATCCTCTCTCCCTCCACGGGCCATTCTTACTCCCCTATATTAGCCTGTTACATTCCCTCCACTGTGTATCCTGCTCCTTTCTTCTGGGCCTCCATATTAACCTCCATTTGTGTCCATACCCCCCTCCACACTACACCAAAACACTACAGTACACCACCGCGCCTCATCAACTGGACCTTCCTCCTCCATTCCACCGGGTTTCTCTTACTCCCCTCCACTTTCTTCTTCCACGCACGTAAACGCACACCACAGCACGTCTCCACCAGAATTCACAACATCACTTCACCAATCACACCACCACACCTCACAATCTCATGAGTTCACCACATAGTACCACCGCGCCTCACCACCCTACCACACCTCACTTTCACACGCCTCACCACCCCACCATACAACACCACCACACCACGCATCATCACATTACACATCACCCACACACACTACGGGATCACGCAACACTACACCACCATGCCTCAATAGCACCACACACCACTCCACTGCACGAAATCAGATCACACCACTACATTCTTGGCCACACCACCGCACATCATCACCACACCAAACCACATCACAGTATGCAGTATAATCACCGAACCTGATCACAACACCTCACCACCACACTCTCCTCCACATCTCACCACCTTCACACCTCATCATGGCACTTCGCTGCAATACCACACCACCAAATCGCCACACTACACCATACCACCACAACGCAACACCGTACCACTACACCATATCACCGCAACTCACCACCATACCACACCATTCCACA
Organism: Parhyale hawaiensis; assembly: GCA_001587735.2. Taxonomy (NCBI): domain Eukaryota; kingdom Metazoa; phylum Arthropoda; class Malacostraca; order Amphipoda; family Hyalidae; genus Parhyale; species Parhyale hawaiensis. The sequence continues at coordinate 22,922,954 of LQNS02277602.1, read as the reverse complement.
ACACCACGCACTATAGCACCTCACTTCACCTCCATATCTCACCAACAAAAGACTCCATACATCACCGCACCACCACCACACCGCATCATCACACCGTCCCATCATAAGTCACCACTACATAGAGCGCGGGGGCGTATGTGTCGGTGTCTCTTTGGGAATGGGCCTGTTAGTTCGTCTACTGCCACCTATCTAATCTACACCACACAATCGCACCACATTACACTATGCCTCCTCTGTACTACACGTCACAACACCACAGTAAGATACCACAACGCCTCCTCCTCCTCCTCACCACACCACTATACCTCAACACCACTCCACCACCCCTCACCACACCACACTACATCACCGCAACACCCCTTCTCACCACACCACACCACACCAGAAATTGCTGGAGTTGTGCAGAAAGAAGTTGTAAGGCTTTGTCGGCGATTGGCAATCATTGTGGAGGGCGAAGTGGTGGAGACGGGAGGGGGCGTAAGGAGGGGTCAGCTCCAGCGTACGTGCGCAACAGTCAGGAGGGATAAGAAGCGATACAGAACAGTGCGAGGGTAGCTCACGGTACGTCAAGGTACATTTGGGTACACCATAGTACGTCTCTGCCCATAAATATACCCGAGCCAACAGCAGGTACAGAAAGGTACCCACCACGCTTACCAAACTTCCAGGAACATGTCCCACTCTTCCTACAATAATTATGTTCCCTCTGTGGAGCGCATTGCCACTAACACGTATTATTCTTCAGCCTATTAAGGCTAAATAACACTTCCCTTTTTCGTAGTCATGGCATCGTCGGAAGCGTGCTAAGCGGACAGTACTGGGAGGGGTTTGTAAGATTACCCTGAATTACCAGTAGCGGACAGTACTGGGAGGGGTTTGTAAGATTACCCCGAATTACCAGTAGCGGACAGTACTGGGAGGGGTTTGTAAGGTTACCCTGAATTACCAGTAGAGGACAGTACTGGGAGGTGTTTGTAAGGTTACCCTGAATTACCAGTAGCAGACAGTACTGGGAGGGGTTTGTAAGGTTACCCTGAATTACCAGTAGCGGGCAGTACTGGGAGGGGTTTGTAAGGTTACCCTGAATTACCAGTAGCGGACAATACTGGGAGGGGTTTGTAAGGTTACCCTGAATTACCAGTAGCGGACAGTACTGGGAGGGGTTTGTAAGGTTACCCTGAATTACCAGTAGAGGACGTACAGTACTGGGAAGGGTTTGTAAGGTTACCCTGAATTACCAGTAGCGGACAGTACTGGGAGGAGTTTGTAAGATTACCCTGAATTACTAGTAGCGGACAGTACTGGGAGGGGTTCGTAAGGTTACCCTGAATTACCAGTAGCGGACAGTACTGGGAGAGGTTTGTAAGGTTACCCTGAATTACCAGTAGCGGACAGTACTGGGAGGGGTTTATAAGGTTACCCTAAATTACCAGTAGCGGACAGT
>LQNS02277602.1:22893147-22921084 GCA_001587735.2 Parhyale hawaiensis | reverse complement strand
CCCTGAATTACCAGTAGCGGACAGTACTGGGAAGGGTTTGTAAGGTTACCCTAAATTACCAGTAGCGGACAGTACTGGGAAGGGTTTGTAAGGTTACCCTAAATTACCAGTAGCGGACAGTACTGGGAAGGGTTTGTAAGGTTGCCCTGAATTACCAGTAGCGGACAGTACTGGGAGGAGTTCGTAAGGTTACCCTGAATTACCAGTAGTATCATTAGTAGACTGGGACGCGCCTACGTAACCCTCTCTGATAAAGATCATCGAATTGATTAGTTTTAACCTCGTCTCGAATTTCAATCTTGAGCGTTCAACAGGCCACTAAGGCTCCACTTTCTGTCTTTAATCACAAACTAATTCAGCTTGAAGCGAAGCAATGCGGAGGTTTCTGTCGTGTTAGGTGTAATAGGTTTTCGGTGAAGGAATGAAATTCCATCCATAGAGGCGAATCAAACACTCAGGATGGACTTTCCACAACAGCTAAAGCTAATCAGATTAAATTGTCTAAATCTAAAAGTGGGGATAGAACTCTGAAGCCCTGTTCACACTGAGCCTCATGCAACGCGTGACCAAGCACGAACGTACCTTCCTGGGATTTTTCCCTCGATCTTGGTAGTTGCCTTAATCTTGAAACCATAGAAATATTCCGAAGAAGAAATTAAATCATGTATATATAGGATCTCTGTATTTTAATCGTATTTCCAAAGTACGAATGAGTGAGAATCTGACTATGAATACTATAAAATGACCCGAAAAATATCAGTTGGCTTCTTAAAAATAAGAACTAAAGTGCCCAGCTTCAAATTGGGGATTAATTAGGTAGCAGTTTCCATTTAATCTTCGAAGCAACTGAGATCACTATCTAACAATACGGTACAGAAGGCTGCGCGATCGACACAAGCTAGTGATGAACTAGTATCAATCGAGTCATAGTACGCACAGTGACTGTGACTGTAATGGTAGCTTACCAAAATATTAACTAAAATTATGGCTTGAGTTTAATTTACACATGGCATAAGTAATGCCAAAATGTAACGACATCAGTTGTTTCTTAAGAGGTATCCGAAATTCCCAAGGGCATGAGCGACAAAATATAAAAAAAGCCTGGAAAAATTCAAAGAGTGGCCTAACTCGTGCCTGATCCCGCCCTACATGGCGCTCAGTGTGAACAGGGCTTAACAAATACTCATAATAGCGAGATGCTATAGGGCTGTCCTTGTACGCTGTGGGTCCCGCGTCCGTATCCCTGCAGGTGGATTATTAAGACGCTTGGATTGCAGTGTCAGCGATTCTAGCATTGATACTACACTGCCAGGGCCGTGACTTAATCAGAATTGGTGACGGTTGGTGGGTCGCAGTTATAACATAAACCTTCCGTCTCTTACGCCATAGCTCCGCCAAACTGAGCTGGACTGCAGCCGGGTACTCTAGTTTGGCTTAGTGAGCATCGCTCTGCAGCACGAATCAGTGCAGTAAAATACCTGGTCAGGGTGTGCGGTCACGCTAATTTTACCTTTGCGTAACAGGCACGTTAATTAGGTGATACTGATAATGTATATAATTTACTCAGTAACACATGCTATTCTTGTTTCTTTGCAGTTTTAATTCTTTACCTGACGGTTGAAAAGCACTTCGCATTTGCAGTCCACCGTATGTCGTCACTTACCCGACAAAAGAATAAAAGAGCTATTGTAACGAGAAAGAAAAGTATATTTGCTTGGCTATATTGGGTTATGGTTTAATGGTAGCTAAAGAAGACATTGTAACGCAGGCTTAGGGGAAGTCATGGTACGTATAGCCTGATGCAGTCCCGTAGAGCGCAGCGGAAGTTATGTTCTATTGTAAGACAGCATGTGACTGTACTTGTCTGCCACTCGCCTCGCGAGCACTGTCTATTAGCTCTATTTGGGGCTCAGCACCTCTCATAGCCCTATCATGGAGGCTGTGCAATGCCGAGCGCTGTGTGTGTATCAGCAAGGAATTACATTATGGCAAGAAAGATTAGTGCCAGCGAATATTTAGTGCAAGCTGAGAGGAAATAATAGAAGTAAGAAAGTCAGGAAAATGAAGTATGTTAATTTTTTTACAAGCGACACCTTACCAATTTATCTAAACAGGTTAAGTAAAGAGGCAACCTTGCAAATATATTTATATAACTATAAGTCTTCCAACTATTCCAAATATCGAACTTTCAAAGCACTATGAAATTTCGAAAAAGTGAGTACATCAAAGTTTCGAACAGTTGCATCGTTACAATCTATAGGGTATATAATGAGTAGAGGCCGGATTTATTGCGCTTAAAATATTGCAGTTATAGCTCCTAAAAATTGCTCTTATTGCTCCTAAAATTTGCTCTCATTGCACCAAAGAATTGCACTTATTGCACCTAAGCAATAGGAGTGGAAGAAATAAGAAAAAATGAAAAGGCAAATGCAATAAAATATTGAAATCATGAAAAAAAGTCAGATAACAACAGGGAATACCATGTCAGTGGATCAGTGAACACCTATTTCAGTTCTAAATACCAATTATCAGTAGGTGTACATTGTGCTTGTGCTAATTGACAAATCCTCCCGATGACGAGAAAGATTCTTGCAAATATCCTGCCTTACATGTTCCCATGATGTATCCCCAGAATGAAAAACGTAATAAAAATTTAATAGTCAGATTTTGAGATTTTGCAACTCAATTTAATTTTACCCCAGTAAATACTTGGGAGAATAATTGATAAGAGAATCAACTGTCATGGCGTTTGAAGTCTTGTGACACGTGGCAGCGATAATAAGTGACATGAGTTCACACGTCCCTCATCGTAACGCGTTCAATCACGAAAATAAACACGAGCTGTGTATCAACTTTTTTCTGTCCATACATAGAAGTGTGCTTCATTCATAGGAATGACGCTGCGCATTCAGTTATGATATCATTTCTTTACGTTTTCGCTTATATTTCGCGTCAGTTTGAAATCACAAATTCGTATCCCATAGTCTTATAGACTGATGTTGATGGGAATAGCCTATTTTAAAAATAGTTATAGCTTGATAAACCGACAGCAGAGAACTCAGCACAGAACAATCAGTTGGACTGCCAAATCAAAGATGGCGTCCGTGTTCTTATAACATTTTCAGGTTGTCTAGTTTTCTTCTCTTAAACGGGAGTACTGTACAGTGATTCTAATCATTAAAGTGAAGAAAAAAATGTTGACTTGTCTACGATCTGTGAACGCTGCAGAGGATAGATTTAGATTTATAAGTTCTGTTTACTGAAATGGAATGATGCAGCGCGCTTAAAAAAAGGACATGGTTCATTCTTCAGTCTATCGCGTTTGTTGCAGCTGCTTCTCCCAAATCAAGGCGTCGCGTCCATCAGTTTGAGTGAACGCGTTACAATGAGGGACATGTGAACACGGCCTACTATGTTGCATTTATAGCTCTCATTGCAGTTATTACACTTATTGTAGTTATTGCACTTATTGCAGTTATTCCACTAACACCAGAAATTGCAATAAATCTGGGCTCTAATAATGAGCAACCCTTAAATTTAGGTATTTACCTTTCAAATTTTTTAAATATTGCGCTTTAATACATGGTGCTGTGAAAAAGGGTCAAACTCAGTTCTCTAAAGTTGTTACGAGCAGAATGTTAACAATTTAACGAGCGTTTGCAAGCATACAATTGTGGACGTGTTCGATTGGATGCTGAAGCTAAGCCTTCGATGCTTGACTTGTCCGAAACTTGAAGCAGAAGCTTTTGTTTTCTCTCTTTGAATTGTGTTGCAAGTGTTAGAGAAGCGATGCGATTGCGTTGAACCGGCAGAAAATTCAGTTTCACGCAGGAAGCAAAGAATGCAACGGGAGGACTCAATAGGACTAAAATAAAACTTAGCTCAGCTGTGACCGCACGTAGCCAATTTACATCACATCGACAGGTCATACTGAAGAAACTGCACTTTTGGATTTTCAGCACCTCTTGAGGAATTTTGCAGTTGGATTAGTATTTAGGAATACTAAAATGAACAACTTCGGTGGGGGAAAAAATTTTTCATCGACAACAGATCTCTTACTCATGAGGTTAGGTAGGCAAGAACTGGTTCTGCTAATAACCATGTAGGGACAGAGTTGTTGATATATATGAAACTTTTATGTATATTCCTCATATGATATTAGCAGAACCAGTCTTAGCCTACCTAATCTTATGAGTAAAAGCCACGTTGTAGCTGAAAAAAATCTTTCCCCCACACAAGCTGCTAATTCAAGTATGCTTAAATACTAATCCAACTGCAAAATTTACTTGTAATAATCAATAACATCACACTTACCTCTTTTTCAGCTTTATTCATAAGGGTCGCTGTCTTCAGCTGCTGGGAGTATCATACCCGGGCGCTTAAAGATTTGTGGTCATACAGTCATACTGAATAAACATATTCTCCCTATATGTTTTATTGCCCCGACCGCAAGTAGTGCATTTCACAATATTTGACAACACTCCGTGATGACTGAAACTATCGTTTGCAGCATCATCATTTTTATATTTTCTGTATTATAGCCCAACGTTATTCACTACAACCACCGCACGCCATTACAATGCACAATATGCGATACGGCCTACGGGCATGATTATCCTTTGTTTACGTAGTTGCTCAGAATGGCGGAAGATGGCGGATGTGCATCGCCCGTCGGAGAAATGATTTTAAGTATCTTACATATTAATTTCAGTGAATACACTATTAAAACATCAGAAATGGATATTCCCCATCTTAAGTATTATTATTGATGTTCTTACATACTAATTCGTGTTACACTAAAGTGAGAAATGTCGGAAATCCAAAAGTGCAGTTTATTTAGTATAGCCAATCGACGAGTCGCAGTATTTGAGTGTGGGACCTCACACCTATGTAGGTTGTTTTCTTAAACATATCACCGTATTTTTTCGATTAAGTTCATTCAATCTCCTGCTCATGACTGGCCAGCTACTTGAGCTGCAAAATACTGTAAAATGTTGTCGCCAAGTACAGAAAGTTCGAGCAAGAGGCTAACTGTTACTGAGGTTTGTCTCGCGTACAGAACTGGCTATAATGGTGCTCATATTTGTTGGTAAGGAATAAATATGTTTGTGAAGACCTCTGTGAACTGAATATGGAGTGTAAATAAGGCTTCAGTTAAAAAAAAGAGTCATATCAGGTCGCCAAAAGGGACGAAATTCGGCGCTAGTGCTGTGAAAGTTTCCTCCAGTATGCACTGTTATTTTCTATGGATAATTCTATATTGCTAGATTAGTACACATTCTCTTAATTAATTTATGCGCTAAAGAGATAAAATTCGCAGTTTGAGACGATTTTTCTGGCGACATTAGTTAAAATACTTATAGGCTGCTCAGCCATATATTCGTCGATGATGACGTCACTCTTTGATGCTAATTTCTCGTGAGTCCTCCAGTTACGCTCTTTGCCTCCTGGTTATACGGGGCAAGGGTCTGGAAGTGTCAGGGACAACCTATAGAGGGTCAATATGTGAAACTTAGTTCAGCGGGCAGGAGCCAGCGCACCTGAATGAAGTTTCACTCAAATAAAGTATCGAAAACTTAATTTTGGAGCCCAATCGAACATGCTCCATCCCTATCATTCAATCAATTTTATTATTGCATATCCAATATGCTAGACACTGCCCCAATACGCATGGGGCCAAGGTACTATAGACGTATTTTCAACAGGAAAGACCACCACAACTTTACCAAACGGCAATCGACTAAGTTTGCATGGGTAACTATGAGTCATAAGCTCGTATTTTCACGTCGCGTATCAAAATGCCATATGTATATTTTGTAATAAAATTATAGAAATATTGTTCTACACATGACGATTTATTTTTACAAATTTTCTCTGGAACACTCTGGCATCGACACTTCAAGAAATGTACGTCAACGAATTGTCACATTGGGTCCTGGTGCTGGCTACGTCTGCTCTACGAAACCAGAATTTAATCCTAGATAGCAAAAGGAAAAAAACCGCTCGTCTTTGCATGTAGGCTATTGTGAAAAAAAAAATCGCAATTTTCCTCCAATCCCCATTTCAAAGTGGGTTTCTTGAGAAGATGATTCCTGGATCTATCGTAAATTTATTTCATAACATAATACAAAGAACAGTTGTTATGTTCATAGCTCACAGTTCCCGCTGTTCTCTCGTAGAAATTCACTACCCCTCCCTCGCTTCCCACTCAGTGGACCCCTGAATTCTACCTGAAACCCTACATGTGAGTTCTCTCCCCTATTAACCCATTTGAGCCCATAAACAGGATCGTTATTGGATGTGTAAGCGCAACGGGCAGGGTGAATCGGTTAATTGAGGCACGCTGATTTAATTTTCTTATCCTGGCACTTTAATTTCTTCCCGAATCCATGTCTTTTGAGCCACATTCCCTCTGATTTCTCCCTAAATCACCTTCTTTTGAATTCACCCGATACCCCCCCCCTCTCTTCTCTAAATCCACTTTCAGGAAATTCTCCCTAATACCCATCTCTCTGAGTATTTACTGAATCCCTAAATCCTCTCCTGAATCTTCCTGAATTCCCCTTCCCTCCACTGGGTGAGAACTGTGAGGGCCTAGAGGATAAAGTTACCCTAAATTTGAATGCTATCCTCCCTAAGTTTCGCTAAACGCCACCCCTGTGCTCGGCCAGGTGCAACAAACTGTCGAACGAGCACATCGCTCAATATCCGCACCATTACACCGCTTTCGGCCGGTTGGCTCTAACTTCAAAGTATAGCGTAACGAGGCGATGCTGCATAGAATACATTGACAAGTGTTCGAAAGCATTGATGACACTGGCACGTCCAAACACGATACCGTCCCTCATTGTTATTCGACTCATGGGTCTCTGATCGGTCACTTTCGGTCCTCCTAAGCATTCATATTAGACCCAAATTGGTATCAATTTGCCAAATTAACTCGAATCGACACCGATGAGTTAAGTAACAATTACCTGGGACTTCGAAAGCGCCGGCGGAAAATCCCAGGGACTGGGAAAAATTCCCATTCCTGTCGATATGTCAAGGGAAATTTAGACGCAGTTCGGGAGGACCTAAGTCGCACAAAGCGGGGAAGTGCTATCGATAGAGCAGCTAAGGCCATTGTAACGGGATATTGTTTGGTAATGTCGCGAGGTGCTGAAGCTAAACGCTACTCTGGCGCAGGCTTCACACGGCGAGTTGGTGCATACATTTGCCTGTCTTAGTGGCTGCATGCGAGCGAAAACATGGTTGAATATCGAGTTTCGTGCATAGTCCCGTGTTCCGTGCAATAGAGAATGTTTTACTTGTGAGAGCCTGCCCTCAATTTCCGTACACTAACCGCGTTCCGTGCAAGGTCAGCGGTTAAATTTCGTACGCAGCTGCCCGATCCGTGCGAAAGAACTGTTCGTGCGTTGTCACAATTTGCTCACAAATTAGCAGTACTGGAGGGGGCGGGTGGGAGAGGTTCTTGTTTGGTCAAGCAGAGCACACTAGGCTAGTGTACCCACACATCAGCCCACGAATTACGTGCATGAGTATTTCGTGTACGAAAAGGCTGCATCCGTTCTACAATGTGCACTGCAGTCCCTTCATCGGAATGGTTTAAGGCATTTATCCGATTTCAACCGATATGGCTTACTATACATTCGTAGACATCGGAGAGGTGCTCATGATTACCGACAGGACCCTTGTGACAGCATATAATTAAAACTGCTGCACCGTATGTACGGGCCGCCGTTGGAATATAAATACGTACAATGTGTTCTCCTTCTGCCCAGTCTAAGTGATGTGATCTAACACAATTAGCGGTGTCTTATTCTGAACTTTAACTTTGGGTGTTCGGTTCACCGCTTTGTACGGCGTATTAGCTGTTAATCACAAAAAGATAACGCTTGACCTGAACTTAAATTCAAACCTGCTCGCGGGATCTGTCTGTCAACCACCTTAAGCGTAATGGGTTTATAGTAGGAAAATAGTCCCCCGCCTATCTCCTAATGTACATTTAGTACCCGTACTTATTCATTTTGAAGCAAGTTAGCTATATTAAAACAAGTTAAATTACACTGTACAACATTTACCTTTCCTAACCTAATGAAATCAACCCCTAACCTAGTATAGCTTTTTCTAATTGAACGCAGACATATTTAACGACATCTGACTAAACCCAACCGATTCTTGCATAACATGACATAGCTTCTTCTAACTTAACTTAACCTAACCTACTTCACTTACCTCTACGTAACCTAACCTCAGCTAACTTGACCTGAACTTTTTTTTTTTTACAACTGCAATTTAGAGAAAACCAGGCCTCGCCCACCTAACCTTGCCTAATGGTTTGGATCCTTTTGTAATTACCAAACTTTTCGTATGTAAGCAATTTTTGTCCGATAAGCCCAGGAAGCAAAGAGTGTTAGGGGAGGACACAATGGGACTAAAATAAAATATTGCGTGAGCCCGGTACCGCATATAGCCTAATGACGTCACACCGAAGAGTCGAAGTATTTGAGGGTCGAACCTCAGGCCTCCATAGGTTGGGATCTTTCTTAATCCTAACCAAAAATGTAAGCAGTATTATTTTCTTGACGCGAGAGAAATCATAGGGATAATTATTGCCCAAACTTTCTGTGCTTGACGACTATCATTTTGCTGTTTTGTGTATGGGTGCAACTCAAGTAGACGGCCCAGTCAAGAGTGGGATATTGGATGAATAAAGCCCAACAAATACGGCGATATGCTTAAATATATTTTGTGAAGAGCACTGTTTCTCGTGAGTCCTCCCGTTACGCACTTCGCTTCCTGAATTGGAATAACCCGAGATACCCCAATTTTGAATTTCGAACTAGTCCAAAATGTAAGAATTGGCTCCTATGCATATAGCCCAACTAATGTAACCTTATTTCACCTCCATTGGCCTAATGGTCTAAATTCGTATTTTTTCCAACCGAGACTTTTTTGCGGATACCCTTTCGTCCGTTAGTGACATGTCTCAACTCCTGCAGGTAATTCTCGTAAGGTGTACTGCACATTAGCTTAGTTTTTGCTGCTTTTCGGTGGGCTTATCAATTCGCAACAAAAATGCTATGAGCAAAATCATTGACAAGCAACTTACAGATGAAGGCAAACTGAAGCTCTGAATAGAAAAAAGCTTCTACCCTTGGATTTCCATTGCAAACGCCTTGTACTGAACTCTATGATCAGTTGCCATTTTCACACTCTTGCCAATTTGTTTCTCCTGCTTTGGCCGCTTGGTCTAGTCCTACATTGGTCGCGTGGCTGAGAAATAAATGCAGTTTTAAAAAAACACCTCTTTTGTCGGGCGTTGATACCTTTGGATTCGACAGGCATCACCGAACATTTGTCGACAGTGAAGTTCACCTACAAGATCGTGGTACATTCCGTGAGGTCTTTCTAGAATTTCTCTCTATTGCTGTCCAGTAGGCACGGTGGTAGAGTTTCATGTCGTCTACAAATATACTAGCTTTACTGAACATGTTGAGATCAAAATCACTGATTTACAATAAATTATGCACATGAGCGGGTCCAACGCGCTCCCATCGCTTGTCACTCCTCTGAGTTGCACTCACTTTTGTCAGCCTCTGAGCCATACACGGATCCAGCGCGAATAATTCCATGGAAACTTGAACTTTATTTATTTATGCTTTTGATGGGCTAAGATGTGTCACTTTCTACCAGCAACTACGTTACCTGCAAAAGTCTGGCGCATTAGCACAAGTGTGGCAAAATTCCGGACATGTGCGTGAGGCGGCAGGAGAAAAACACCCGACAACAGCGGTACTCAGGACCAGCTCCCAAATCCGGTGAAGTGACGGACGTATAATCTGCAGCTTACGCAATTGATTTCCTATGGCAGAGCCGAACAAAACAAGCTCAGCTCCTTCCATAACAACTTTATGGCATTTGAATACGCACCTCTGCTGGCTGCACTTCTGCACCTGCTCCTGCAGTCTGTGTGTTTTGAGGTAAAAATAAAAAAGTAAGGCGTTTGATGCGTTGAAGAAACACCAAAAAATAAGCGAACAAGATGCCACTTGGGTAAATCTATTGCCACTTAAACAGTTGACATCCATAAGCCGCGTGCCTGGATGTTTGTGAGGCAAACATAAGTACGAGGATGTTTTGGAGATCCAGAACAAATAAGCGAGCAAGAGACCATTTGCATACTGCGGAAATCATGTGCCGCCTGAGCAGGTCCGAGCTATAAAAAGATGAGTCCTCCGCGGAGCAATTTTACTACCGCTGAATATGTGGGTTTTCTGGGGATAAAATAAGGGACTACGATGAGCTGAAAATGTAGCCGAAAAGAGTGAAAATGTCAATTTACATTTGATATAATTTTACCTCTCTTAAACTGGTTTCAACTACGAGGGGTGTATGAAAAGTTTTAAGCAACAGAAAAACTTAAAGGGAGAAGGGATTTTTGATTGATGATTACCTCCGCCGAGGAGGTAATGTTTTTGTCGTGTCTGTCTGCCTATTTGTCTGTCACTAAAATAATTCAAAAGTGATGAACGGATCTTTACGAAATTTACAGGGATTGTTAGTCATAGTAACAGCAACAGATGATTAACTTTTGGTGAAAATCGGTACATTTGTTTGTTTGTTTGCTTGTTTGTTCGATTGTTTTTCTGTCTGTCTATTTTTTTCTTGAGGCCAAAACTCAAAAAGTTATCAACGGATTTTCATGAAATTTACATGAGTTATTAGGCATATTATTTAAAGTAAATGACCAAATTTTTGTGATGATCTGTTAGTTCATTCGTTTGTTTGGTTGGTGCTGTGTTTGATTTTATGCTTGTTAACACAAAAACTAGAAAAGTTATGGGTAGATCTTTATTAATTTTTGTTTAATTTAGTGGAGTCATTAGTAATGTTAAAAGACAAAAATGATTAAATTTTGGTGATGATCGGTTGGTCCGTTTGCGTGTTTGACTTATGTATGTCAGAATGTTTATTAGCAGCATAACTGAGAACTTTAAGAGAAGATCTTCAGGAAAATTGCAAATTGCAAAAATTGTTAATACTATCAAATGGCACAAATGATTAGATGTTGGTGTTGATACAAAGAAAATAATGGTTTCAGAACAATTTGAATTTTTCATTACCGTTGCCATGCTTGGCGGAGGTATGCACTCTCAGAGGGCTCTCTAGTTTATTTTACAACTTGATTTCGAACTGATTTAAAACCTCAAAATTAGGCAGTAATACTTACAAAAGGTTGTACTTCCAAAAATTATAGGTTTGACCCTGCAGCAATGCTTCGCATACAGCGATGCTTAAATTTTTCATACGCCGTTCATAGAAACTTGTCTCAGCTCGAGTTCTGAAGCAAGAAATGAGCATACCACGCATTGATGACGTGGTAAAACAAGCGAATGGGATGCCCTTTGTATTCAAGGTGATTCTTGAGCAACAAAGCTACAAACTGCTTAGTTTTGGGTTTTGAAGCAATAAGAAAACCATATTCAGATTATGTAGTCTGGGTGCTAAAGAGGTGCAATAAACATTAAGAAATAAGATTCCAATTTAGATTTGAAGTAAAACTTGCGCACTTGAAAGTTTCAAGCCATAAACAGCCTACAGTCGTGTAAAAAGAAAAAGCAAACCAATTGTCATTTATCTTGGCAATACAACACGTGTTCCACATTAATAATTCCAAGCTTTACTGAACATCGACTCACTGCTGGAGGAATTTTGTTACTGCTAAAGTTGTGTTCGTAAAACTGTTAAGTAATACGAGGCTGTCCTGCACTGAGGAGGCGCTAATAAGAAGGAAACATCATCTAAAAGTGTCATTGGTGCTACACCAATGATACTCTTGCCGTTCAGAGCTGATGTGTTAGGTTAAAAACTAATTTCATGTCGGTTTTGTATCATTTTTGAATGTTGAAACCGGCAAGAACTTAGTTTCCGACCTAATATAAATTGCTGACTTGTTTGTTTTAAGGGAGAAAAATAAGCTTGTACGAACAGTAAAAACTAGAATCCTTGCGAAAATGCATCGCTCGCGGCATAGCACATCCCTTCCCGACGAGAGTTATACAGGCACTGAGCCTGAAACAGTTGCTGCCCTCGATGCGCTGACCCACTGGCAGAGGCAGACACTGTTGCCTAGACAGCCTCGCTTCCTCTTCTCTACTGCGTTGCTGTAGTAATTGATATATTTTCTTCAAATACTTTGGGCGTAAGTCCTGTGCCGCTTACGCATTTGTACAGTATGTTATGCTAGAACGCCTCATGGCGTATAGAGACCATCACCTGTAGTGGGGGCAAATTTCAATGCCGTAATTTTTTATGGCCAGCTTACTCCACAGTTTTGGCATTTTTCACATCTAGATCAACCCATTTGATTTCCTGCAAAAGAAGAAAAATCCAAAAGCTGTTCAATCACCTTGCTTTATCACTCATCACTCATATTTTCAATAATGAATAGTAATCATGCAATGTCGCTCAAAAACAAATAAAGCTTCTGAAGCCCACGGTAACTTTAGCATTATCGACTCTACATCAGGGCACAGCCGACATTCAGTGGCCCCCAGAAGACACCAAACAAATAGAAAATATAGCACAGAAAGCTTCCACCAGCAGTAGTCGCACCAAGAACTCACAAACTTCTATAATAGCATCCAAAACTCATCACACTGGAACAGCACCCAGCGCGCACCGCACAAGCAGTAGAACCCAGAACCCACCCCATCAACAGTAGAACCCACCCCATCAACAGTAGAACCCAGAACCCACCCCATCAATAGTAGAACCCAGAACCCACCATACTAACACTAGCACCAAACACCCTCCCCACAAGCCGTAGCACCGAGAACCCACCACATAAACAATAACACCCAGAGCCCACCCCACAAGCAGCAGCACCCACAACCCACCAGGCCATCAACAGCACCAGGCACCCACCCCACAAACAATAGCACCCAGAACCCCCCACCACCCAGCACCACCGGAGCAGCTACAACACTACAAATAGAGCAACTGTCAATGGCCTCCTGCTGCCCTCTATTGCTAAGGCTTCTGGAATATTGGAAAACATGCCGGCAATCACAGCACCTGCCTGACGAAACAATCCCGCCTTGCTCTCATGTAAAGGCGCTGCTCCAGTCTTTGCGGGGCACAATGAAACGATAGCAATCTCTTAGCTGCGGGCGATGCAAGGAGGCTTTTGGTCGACAGCCCTACCTTCTCGCTTCTTTGGGTGCATAGTATAGTATGTAGGGTCCTGGCAGTGTAGCTAGTACTGGTGGTGGTCTTAGCTGCGGGCGGGCGATAAAAGAGGGCTGTTAAAGGTAAAGGTAAAGTCAACTTAGACCACACCCTCACCTGGGAAACCCACATGCACTGGTTTGTGCTGCGGGTATAGGCCCACTGGCCCCAGATAAGTAAGTGTAGTCGCAGTNAAGCAGTTCCGCCACGGTGCCGAGCATGCACACACAACTGCCGAGTCAGCACACCAAGATCTGCAAAGAGCTCATGTGCCTCACGGGGGAATCGAACGAGCGACACAAGGTGTTAGAGCTGAGAACGGAAGCATGCAGCTACCGTGGCGGCTTTTGCTACCTTTTTTTTTGGTGTACAAGCCTATCTGTTATCTACAACCCTACCTACAAACCTACAGTACCTACCTTGACGTAAATGTATTCTGGAGCTCTCTCGTATGCTATTTCCCATTCAAACCAGTAAATGAAATATCCATACTTTGTGGCTTATGGCGTCAGCGAGCGGAAGACAACACCAAGCTCATACTGTTCAACTATCTTACTGGCACTTATTGTCCACATTAACGAAATTTTCATTTTCAATTCTTTGGTAGCTTCGACGAATATAGTACTCCGTATCTAATCTACTAACCGCCGTAAGTTTGCAGGCCGTGCTACGTTTCTAACATTTAAAAGCTAAGCATCCTTAAAAGTAAATCTCATGGATGATTTACTTGCAAGCTGCAACAATGTCATTCCATAAGATAGTGTTACTAGCAAGGAGCTGGCTCAGCTACGTTTTTGTAGGTTGTTTGGGATGCATCAGACGTGACAGTAATGGCACTATATAAACAGATTACTACACTGGTCCATGCGAGTAATCGATATGTGTTTATTAATTTACCAATCCATAGTATAATTCTTTGATTACAGCGCGATATACTTAAGTTAGCACTTAATTAAGTAGGTTTTCTTATTTGCTATCAAAGTATCAAAGAAAACAGAGTGAAAATTTTTTAAAATATCATTGTTTTAGGAGGGTAAAATTAAAAAAAAAATCTTCCTTTGTTTTAATAATCATTCAGCGAATGGATAAAAGCTTGTTTCCATGCCACCACCATTGTTATTTACATTAAGATAAAGGACGCATTCGATTGGGGCATTAAATCAAGTTGCTCAGCTTAAATCGAGTGGAAAATCAATTCAGACCGTTCTTTGAGCCACTTTGAGTTGAGTTTAAGACCTTAAGTGGAACCGGCTTGGGCAGAAAACTCAATGCTGGAGCGGAGGCAGTTTGAATTTCTTAAGCGTACTGCCCATGACCTTACCATAATGTAAACAACAATGGTGGCATGGAAACCAACTTTTTTTCCTCTCGGGCATTTTATATTAAAAGAAAGGGAAGAAAATTTGCAATTTTAACCTCCTTAAACAACGATTTAAAAAAAAAATATTAGTTTGCTTTCTATGAAAGCCACAAAAGAATATATGAAAGCCCTTTTCAGGGCTAACTTAGGTATATTGCTCTGGGGCGTGTTGCAATCAAGCCTTCGTTGTCACCAGGGGTGTGTCGCAATCACGCCAAAACCAGGCTACCGCATCTTGCGAAAAGGTTACCGTAACCCGAAAATTGGTTATGAGAGCGCCGTCTAGCGACGAGCGGAGTAAGCTCAACTACATTGAAATTCCGTTTTAATTTCAATTTTTGTCAATATCAGTTCCAAGTAACTGATTTGATTTACTTATTCTAATATACGGAGTTTATTTGTTGTGTATTTGAATGAATTTAGTGCTCTTTTTATTCAAAATAGACGTTTGTGTTCGGTGACCTGCATCACCGTAACCCGTGTCGCAGTCGCCATTTGAGCTATGATTGCGACACGAGTTGCAACTGGCTGGGTCACCGGTGTTACGCGGTGTAGCACCGGTAACCCAGAAATGCTGATTGCGACACACCCCTGCGCTACACCGGCCTCCACTGCGACACATGTTGGGTAACAGCGGGTGACACCGATGACACCCTCCAAAATTGCAGGGTTATGAGCTGGGTAGGCTAACACTGCCCTTGTTTACAAACACTGACTTTAATAGTGAAAAAGTTAGTATTACAAAGTAGGGTATTGTCTCAATTACCGAATGCGCATCTATTACCGAATATAGGTAGGAATCTTATTGCGTTCGGTAATAGAAAGGCATTGGGTAATTGAGACATTACCCTATAGGACAACTATATATTGCTGAATTACAACATTTGAAGCAGTTTTTTTTTTCTTTTTTTAGTAGTTTTCTTGACCTTTTCATACAAAAATACAGCCGAAATAAGGCTCCGCCGATATGTATATGTTCAAGCTTGCTTAAAATTCCGCAGCACTTTGTTGGGGCGCTGAGATCGCTCGTCGCATTCACTGCTACACGGGTTACACCAGGAAGCAAAGAATGCAACGGGAGGACTCAATAGGACTAAAATGAAACTTAGCCGTGACCGCACGTAGCAAATTTACATCACATCGACGAATCGGAGTATTTGAGTATGGGACCTCAGGCCTTCGTAGGTTGTTTTCTTAGACATATCACCATATATTTTCGATTTATTTCATTCAATCTCCCGCTCATGACTGGCCAGCTACTTGAGCTGCAAAATGCGGTCGTCAAGTTCAGTAAGTTCGACCAACAGGCCAACTGTAATTGTGGTTTCTCTCGCGTACAGAATTGACTATAATGGTGCTTATATTTTTTGGTAAGGAATATATATGTTCTGGGAAAGCACTGTATACTGAATATGAAGTGTAAATAAGGTTTCAATTAAGAAAAAGAAAGCTAAATCAGATTGCCAAAGATGACCAAATTCGGCGCTAGTACTGTGAAAGTTTCCGCCAGCAAGCATTGCAATTTTCTGTAGATAATTGCTAAATTGGTGTATATTCTCTCAATTTATTCATACGCTAGAGATGAATTTTGCAAGTTAAGACGATTTTTCTGGCTAAATTAGTTAAAACACTCCTAGGCTGCTCAGCCATAGAATCGTCGATGATGACGTCACTTTTTTGTGCTAATTTCTCGTGAGTCCTCCCGTTACGCTCTTTGCTTCCTGAGTTACACTGTGAGGGTTACACCGGCGTGTGACTGCAACACGCTCCTGGTGTCATATTACACTCTCTGCTTCCTGACTCATAAAATGGATTGGTAAAATGACAAAAATATATCAGTCGCTCGCGCAGACCAGAGTTGTGTTTTGTTTAGGTAGTATCATCACTCTTGTGCCTGACACATCATAAACAACTAGCAAAAAATTAACAGAGCCCGCTCCATATTTCCAACCTAGCCTATCTTAGGGAACGACATTGTTGCAGCTTGCGATAACAAATCCATTATATTTGCTATCAAGGATGCTGAACTTTTAAATTTTAGGAACGTAGAGTAGTTTTGGTAGTGACATCACAGCTTAGGTAAATATTTTACAGCTTAACTCTTAAAAGCCGTGCAATTGAGGCACGCTTAAATCGGTCTGAAAAGTCAAGTTAAGTGCACTTAAATATTCAACAGTGATGACTCAATCGAAAACATCTAAAGTCAAGTGCATCACGCTTAAAAAAAGTTAAACTACCTCCGAATGAGACTTGAGTTTACGGCCTTAAACTCAACTCAAAGTGGCGAAAACAACGGTCTGAGTTGACTTTCTGCTCGATTTATGCTAAGCAACTTCACTTTATGTCCCAATCGAATACGTCAGCTATATAACTTCTCTCCTCTTCTGTACCCTGTACCGAATTTAATGCACGGGGTACAAACAGTGTTGCCACTGCAGTCGCTCTGACATTGTCTGATGCCAATTAAACATTGCGCTGTGGAAGGCTTCACAGCAGTTACGTAAAACATTGCAAAGCCGTTGAAACCAGTTTAGTAAAATATCTCAACTCACATGATGCCGGTTACGTCGTATACGGCGTAAAGTATATATACGAGTATATATAAAACTACAGAGTGAAAGCTGAGCATCGAACAGACAATATTCCATTGGATATGATGAAGGTGTTATCTTAACTATATATCTTGTGCCGCGTTAGCCGTATGACCAGGTGTACCATCTCTTCCTCATACCAAGAGAAGCTGTTTATTTCGTTACTAGTGTTTCCCGCCGTCAAAATGACGGCAAAGAATTTGTGATGACACTTCTATGTTTATCACTTTCGTTACTAATTTGCTTATCCTGCAACTGTCCACGTCTGCTGAGAAGTGCAGTTCTTCCTTACGTTCACCGGCACGAAGAAAAAAAAATATTAGTTACATCTAGTAGTCAAGTACCACTCATGGATAAGTTGAAATATTGGACACTCAGGATTCATATTTTCAAGTATTAATAATATCTTCTGAGTTATAAGTTTTACTGATCGTCGCCAGGGGGACGAAATTTAGAAACGTTAGAGCTATCAACACTGCCTAAGTATCCTATATACAAATGCAAAAAAAAATTGAATAAAATCACTTACTAAGTTGTGGAAGAGTCCTATGGTAACTTCTGGAAACTTTATGTGCCTGTCAATAGAATGATGATTCTTACGAGAGTAAAATGCTTCTAAGAATAATCTAGATTTGAGGTTCTTTTCGTTAGCCAGAATTTTTGGTTCGTCAAAATTCATTCGATGTCCATTATCTCTAACATGAGTATTTACTAATGATGATTGTGCGTCTTGTCTGATATTTTTATCGTGCTCAGCCAGCCTCACAGAAAGTTGCCTTCGGGTCTCGCCTATATAGACACTGTCGCAGTCATGGCTGAACTACATTAACAGGCTAACTCATCGCTTGACCATTTTGAGACGGTTCTGCGCATCTCCCTGTGTGACGTCACGTGGGGAGAACGCTCGTGAAAATCGTCAGTGTTGCTATAGTATCGATATCATTTCGAATTTATTTTTTTACGATTTTTTTGTTATATTGGGATGTCGTTTGATGTTTGGCTGTTCTGAAGCACATGTTGGTAACAATTCATTAAAGCTTCATCGTGTTCTTAAAGCGCTACTGGTGTTGCAAAAAAGAGCGTTTGGACTTGCAAATGAGCTAACTCACGTTCCGCTGTAGCAGGCCGCATGTGCTTTAGCTATTTTTTGCCTCAGCAATATGATTACCGCCTATCTCTCATCAGTACAATGCTTAAAGTAGGAAAATGTGCATCTGTGAGTTGTTGATGCCGCAAATGGTGCGAGACTTTTTCGTTTTAGCAGATATTTGGCTTTGGAAATAAGGCCTCAGGGTGTAGCACTAAAGGCTTCTTGATTCTCAACAATCTACTATTTCTCTTCGTAATGGTTCAAAAAGCACTCATAATAATAATGAGTGACACAATTTTCCTTTCAGGCTTACCCAAGTAACACTAGTCAATACTCATTTTATTCAGGAATTTCATGAAAATTACTCAAATTAGAAAAAGCTCGTTGTTTGTACGCCAACGCGTTTGTAATGAGAATGGCCTGGATTAAGTTTTTTCATTATCTCAACAAGAAAATTGAGACAAGTTTAATGGGGTATTGTTTTATTACTGTTGCCGATGACACACGATAGTCAAAAGAACGAGTATCGCAATATTTTCGACCAAAGGTTATGTTGAGCTCCTCTAACCATAGCTTTGAAATTGCCAACAAATGGCGTGAAAACGTTTACCGTCAGTTCAGTTTACTTCGCTAGTGCCGTTAGTTAGCCTAACCGTCCGACGTATCATTATATCTGGAGAGAATTAGAATCCAAAATCTTTTGCAAGTGTGTGCTATTTATATTTAATTGGGCAAATCAAAACATTCGGACGAAAAGATGGCGATACTCGTTCTGTTGAATAGCGTGTGGCATCGACGTGAGAGAGGAGGTGCGCACTCATTGCCAATATAGAGATATGTAACGCTGAGACCGGCAAATCACACCCATCCGCTTGACAATTGGATTTTCTTGTTAAGATAAGCCCTTCATTGTTTTAATATACCTAATAAATTCGAAGCTAAACTTCTTAAATTTCTACTTAAAAATTACTTTTAGAGCTTTCAAGTCTCGTCCCACAAGATGTACGTTCAAGTGAGACTTTTCGACAAAAATCATGGAGAATTGAGGGCGATGTGACTTACTATTGCATCGCTGGTAATTATTCCTTTATCAATGCTCTATTACGCAATAATTTAATTGAGAGATTATATATTAACTTACACTCCTGCGTTAATAGTGAGCAAAGTGTTCACTACACCGTCTATCAAAGTAATCAAACCAATTTCAACTTTCAATTGCGACATGATTTTGGCGCTGTATCCTAATTGTTTTCTTGAAACGTGTTCTTTTGCTATTATTTTTGACAGTGGAGTGCACTACTATATAAAACACTAATGTGGTGACGAAGAACAACCCATGTTAATGTAATACTGAAGAAATCGTAGCTATGTTGCTGCACTTGATTCCTTCATTTATTTGACATTCTATTACGTTATTTCTCACTAACAGATATTTGCACGGTGAAATTAAGAGCTGTGACTGTGTGAAAATGATTTCCATTGTTTCTCCTCCATGTAGGCCCTCGCTCACTGTATTTATAAAGCAAGTGACAGGTAGGAAATAATGAACACGGACTGGAGCCTATCTCCCCACGTGACGTCACAGCTGAGATGAAGTGGTGGGGCTAGCCAAGGAGCTTGTATAGAGAAGGAGGGAGCCAGTAGCCTAGCTCGTTGAAGCTCAAGAGTCTCTTATGGCTGTCAGCCAGTCATCGGATGCACCAATCGCATATCAGTAAAGAGTCTCTTATGGCTGCAGCCAGTTGCGTATGCACCAATCGCATAACAGTTTCTCGGTTTGTCTGCTGCTCCCTCGTGAAACTCACTGCTCAACGTGACATCCACCAATGAGATCTCACAGCCATAAGAGATCTGGTTGACTCACTGGCGAATCTGTATTTGGGCCGCAGGGCTCCCTCCTTCTCTATAGAAGCTCCTTGGGGCTAGCAACCCGACCTGTGCGTGAGTCAACCTTTAACGTAGTTCAGCCATGGTCGCAGTCATTACATTCAAGTTGATACACAATATTATGTTTCTGTTTGATGCTGCCTGATTACCAGTCTCCTGAAAAAAGTACCACTCATGTAAATTTCGTCCCTGTATCACAGATACTTTAAGGTATCATATTACTCGACTTTTTTCACTCAATCAGAAAGCTCTTTCGCAAAAGGAAGAAATCAAGTTAGGCTAGAAAACAAACGGCTGAAAGGAAATCCTCGAGGTCTTCGCCAGTCTGCTGCACACCGTAGATATTTTACCCTTTGTTCAGTTGATTTAAGCGTCACCTCGGAGCAGTTGAGTTTTAAATATCAGAAGAGTACGAAACTAATCAAGATGGATAGCTAGAAGTGCTGAGAGAAACTGTATCCCCGGAGAAAAAGTGCATTCAACTGCTAGTTTCCCCACAATATTGCTGTCACTCTGTAACCAGGTTCATTTTTCCCCAATCTGTTTATAACAACGGAGCGTTACAGGGAAGCCACAGTTTCCAACCCTGCCTAATTTTCACCTATTTGTGTTCTTCAAGCGTGACAGAATATGGAAAGATGAAGAAATAAACAAACTAGAGAGCAATCTGAGAACGCATACTTTCGCCGAGCAAGGCAACGGTAAGGAAAAATTCAAAAGGGTACTGAAACCCTGATTTTTTTTTCGTATCAACAACAAAATCTAATTATTTGTTCCTTTTGATAGTATTAACATTTCCTGTAATTTTCATGAAGACCCGTTCATAACTTTTTGAGTTATGCTGCTCACAAATATTAAGACATACAAGTCAAACACGGAAACAGCTAAACCGATCATCACAAAATATAATCATTTATGTCTTTTAACCTAATTAACAACTTTTGTAAATTTCATAATGATCCATCCATAACTTTTTGAGTTATTGTGCTAACAATCATAAAATGAAACGTAGGAAAAAACAAACAAACGAAAGAACACATCGTCCCAAAAATAGCTATTTATTCTTCGTAATATACCTAACACCTCATGTAAATTTCATGAAAATCTGTCAAAACCTTTTCGAGTTATGGCCTGACATACAGACAACACGCCTAACAATCCCTGCAATTTTCATAAAGATCAGTGCATTACTTTTTGAGTAATCTTGGTGACAGACAAACAAGATACAGACAAATAGACAGAAGACAAACAGACAAAGAGACAAACAAACACGACAAAAATAAAACCTCCTCGGTGGAGGTAACAAACAAACAAATAAATACACTTCGGTCTTAACTACACTGTCGACACTCTGCATTACAAATAGTATCGTCTGACGGCGGCACGCTGCTTTCAACCCTATACTTTTCCTAAACTCTACTGTGTAACGTTTTTCGTCCTCCCAAATTCAGCTTTTCCGTTTTCTTTTTCAATATTATTTCCATAAACAACTAAGCAAAATGAATTTTGCAACCAATCTCCAGAAACGCCCCAATCGAATTGTTTAGGTGATTAGCGGATATTATCCACTATCACTCTTAGAGATATTGGGTGATTGCCTATCAGATAGGACCACATTTGCACTAACAACCCACCGGTTACAATTTTACATTTGTCAGTTGTGAATTTTCACTAACGATAAACGTTGCCTATGGCACGATGTAAAAAAAATAGGCTTAACTGCTGGTCTAGAGTTGGGTTTCTTGGTCAGTCTAAGAAAGAATATCAAATCCAATCCAATTTCGCTTTATCTGTGGACTTTTCCAGAAAAAGTGCTACTCAAGTCGGCGTCGCTTACTTGTTCTAAAGGCATGTTCACACTACATTCAATTTGCCTTAAGTTCGTGTTTCTTTTTTAGCGTCTGAGCTTTACGCCGTGTCTTTGTAGTTTCTTAAAAGAGTAACTAAAACGTTAGCGGACGTAGCAAGTGACGCTTGTGAAGCTTCCTATGCATCTACAAGTTTCTGGATACAGCTATGCATTTGGACGCTGGGAGATCCGAACGTCTGGCAAAAGACTATCGTGTGAGTCCACTTTTACACAAGTCTTTTCAGTGTCAGAAGATCACAAAGACTGCTTTTGACCAGCGTTACCAAGCGGACGGATCCCTCTCCTGCAGTAGCTCGACACGTAGCATTCTTGAATAAAATGTAAAAACGTCAATATGGAAGAGCGATT
Source organism: Parhyale hawaiensis (assembly GCA_001587735.2). NCBI lineage: Eukaryota > Metazoa > Arthropoda > Malacostraca > Amphipoda > Hyalidae > Parhyale > Parhyale hawaiensis. The sequence goes on along the minus strand of LQNS02277602.1, from coordinate 22,898,705 downwards.
CTAGCCTCTTAACGTTGTAGCGGCAACTCATATCTTGCAGACGGCGCTCTAGTAAACATTCACCAATGTTGTAAACATGTCGAGATCTCTCAGTCCACGCCCCACCAAATCCGGACGGACAGACACACACACACAGACGAGATAAAAATCATACATCCACGTGGATACTCACCGGACTGCAATCAAACTAAAGGCTGTGACACACGCTAGCCAAAAGCTAAAGAAACTCTCACAAACGCGCAAAATACTTTGCACAAGACCTCACCTCCCTATTCACACGTGAGAATGGTCCGTTGGTCAAGAAACGTCGAGCTCCGTTCATTTAAACGACGTTGTAATGGCTACGGAACGAACACAATGACAAAAACACATTTGAAAAGAATTTTACCATAAATGCTACCCATTACCTTGAAAGTAATATTAAGTCTATTTCTATGATAAAATGTATTGAAAATAATTAGCTGAAGCGAACTGAACAACCTACACGCCGGTAGATGTCTCTGGTGGCGTGTTGTTTACAAAATTTCGCGCGTTCGACCAGTGCATCGAGCGCAAAAGTGCTGCATGCTCTGTCCCAGAATTTTACGCAAAAGCGGGAGTGTGCAGGTTTTTAGACGCCAGTTTTGCTCGCAAAACTCGGATACTCGTTCTCTTGGATAGCGTGTGGCATCGGCGTAAACTACCTTAACTGCTTTTTGCAACTACTTTTCAAAATACTGTAGTTGAGTAAACTGTATTTATTACCAGATTAGATTAGATAGGCGCCAGTAAATGAACCAATAGGCCCATTCCCGAAGAGACACCGGAACTTACACCTCGGCCCTCTATGAGCTATTGCCATTATGTTAGTAGGATGTAGAGGACTGGAGATAAGAGAATCAAAGGGGGAAATAATCCCTGTCAAAGAGACGATCACGGATGCACGCAAGCACGATCAAGAGCCGCTGACATGCGGAGCTTACAGACGTCTAACTGTGTAGTTGTAGCGCGGGAGAGAAGAAGACGGATTAAGGTGGCCTCGGAAGCTTAAGCCGTTAAGAGTTTGCGACTCCTGGAGGAGGAGTTCTTAGCTGTAGAGGAGGAGTTCTTAGCTGTGGAGGATGTCTCTCCCAATGTATGTCAAGACGATTTTTAAACGCTTTGACTGACTCCGCACTAATAATATCGGATGGGAGTCTATTCCAAAGGCTGAATATGAAATACTGAAAGAACCGCTGACTTAAGGTTGTTCTTCGAGCTTTATGCTTCAGTTTTTGACCGTTATTTCGCAAGCTATCATTGAGGTCTCTTTCAAAGAGCCCCGTTGTAGGTACGTCGTTGAAGCCATTTAAATACTTGAACCTTTCTATTATTTGCCCCATGAGTCGTCTTTTCTCGAGAGGGATTTGCCCAACTCTTTAAGGCGACATTCATGCCTCTTATTTCGCAGCTAAGGTTTCAATTTCGTTGCCCTGCGTTGGACTCATTCCATTTTATCGATATCTTTGCACAGATGTGGCGACCAGAATTGAACAGCAAATTCTAAGTGTGGCCTCACTAACGCCTTGTAGATGGGAACGATAATGTCCTTGGACTTGTATTCAAAAATTTCTGGTGATGAATCCCAGTACTTTGCTTGCCATTTTCACACTCCTGCTAACTTGCTGACTGTGTTGTAGTTTGTTTGTAATAGTGATTCCCAAGCCAGGTCGTTGGGTGACAGTAACCAAGACCGTCCCGTTCATTTTCAATGGGGGTGAAAGGTTCATCAGCCCTATGTGCATTACTGAGGATTTGTCGACATTAAAGCTCATCTGCCACGTTGTGCTCCATTCCATGAGATGGTCAAGGTCTTGTTGGAGCTCGGTTCTTTTCGTGAAAGGATGATATAGTTTAGTATCATCCGTAAATTTACTGATTTTACTACGGATGTTAAGATCGAGATCATTGATGCAAATTGAGAACAGGAGTGGGCCAAGCACTCTACCCAGTGGAACCCCTGATGAAACGGTCGTCCAGGCGCTCGTGTTTCCAAGGTTTACTCGCTGCTGCCGACCCGTAAGCCATATCCTGATCCATCGTAAATAGTATCCCTGGATGCCATGAGCTTCCAATTTTTTCATTAGCTGGTAATGGGGAACTTTGTCAAAAGCCTTTTGGAAGCCTAGATACACAAGGTCTACTCCCTTTTGTTCATCTTTAAGATCTGTGACTTTTGAGAACAAGTCCAGTTGGTTTGTTAAGCAGCTTCTTCCATTTCGGAAGTCATGCTGAGTTTCGGATATGAGCTGCTGCATCCTCAGATGATCAGTAATGCGCTTTTTCAAGAGGCGTTCGATGGTTTTGCTGACGACCGATGTAAGACTGATTGGTCGATAGTTGCTGAGGTTTTTCTTATCCCCCTTCTTGTGTATCGGTATCACGTTAGCTAGTTTCCAGTCTTGCGCAACTTCTCCTGATCTTAGAGACCGATTAAATATTTCGAGCAGTGGCTTCACGATGACGAGCCATTTCCGGTAGTACACGGGGAGTAAGATTATCAGGGCCAGGGGATTAGTACACATTTAGATGGGTTAGTTCTTGAAGGATCTCGATCTCCGGGAAAACACATCTGTTTATGGGAGCAACTGCATCGCAACATTTTCAACAGTAAATACAGAGGTAAAATAATCGTTCAAAATTGTAGCATTGTCTCTTAGGTCATTGGCGATTGCACCTGGTTTCTTATCACTAACGAAGTAATATTTTAGCTACAAAGCAATAATAATTAATCGCAAAAGACACTGTTGTTCATCACAACGTTCTTGTTCATGTGTTGTTCATCACATACGACAATGTGCATTGACGCAAATTCAAACGACAAGGTACTTTACAGTTAACTAATTTTGCTCAATGGCAGACAACTATTTTTCTATGTGCTCTTCTACTGCATTCTACGTGAGCATCTATTACAGTAGTAAGGAAGTTATGATCTGTGTAGAAATGTCAGCATAATTATTCATCACCGTCATGTTGGGCGGCACGGGGACTCTGGTATATAAATAACTACACTGTTGTCTCTGCTGTTGGGATTTGCTAGTTTTAGTCTTTCGAACTTTAACGTAGTCTTTGACTATCAAACCTAAATGTTGGTAGCTGGAGCAATTCGGCGTATCATGTCTAGAAAGTTGCCATGACACGTGGAACAGCTTTGCGCCACCTTATAAGTACCTATTCCCCAGTCACATATTTTGTTATTTTTTCTAAGCTTCTCTAAGCAAACAAACAGCAGGTATTATTGATACAACAAACTCTTTTCTTCGCCTCATTTATTAATACGCGCTGCCACAACAATTTTGAGGGCTTCTTAGGTGGCATATGATTAGTTGACTGCGATTTAACGGGCTTCTTTTGCCCACCGGTGTATTATTTTCTTAGAAGGAGACGCTGATTGCGAAGTGGAAAAAAACGTGTTTGTGCATTAGGTTGTACCAAGCGCAATACTCGTGTGTACCTCGGGTACAGTGACCACACAAAAGAGGTTGTTGTTGTTGTTGCGCCTGAGATACTGGATTTCTCTGGTTAGGTAACGTGAAGCGCTAAAGAAATAACAACCCACGAAACCAATTTAAAATTTTGTGGGCTAAAAGTAGTAGACTGGAATTAGTGGAGTGAAATTTGTAGGCTAAAATTAGTAGAGCTAAAATCAGTTGAGAGGAATTATGTAGTAGGCTGGAGTACGTGGTGTGAAATTTGTGGGCTGTAGAAGCGCTGGGGTAGAAGTAATGGGGCGGATTTAGTTGACAGAAGAAAGGAGTTGTACTGAGTGAGTTGGAATTAGTGGGGTAGAATGAGTAGGTTGGAATAATAGTGGAGTGAAATTAGTAACCTAGAATTAGTGGGATGGGATTGTTATTGTGCTGCACCGTTGCTTGAAATAATTTTTTTTTTAATTTTTACCGACTAAAGTAGACAATGTCGACTTACTGTAAGCTAATTGATTATATAATATTACTCCTATATCAACTGCACCCGTGCCTGGAAATACAGTAGTTGCACATAGAATACCTGACGTCCTCCTATGTACTACCAAATAGGTCTTACACCTAATGGATGAAACGACAGACCACACGACACTCGACTGCCCACTCAAATTTCCAAGTCAGGCTGATAACAAATGGATTAAACTTCGATAATATCTTTTCGAGTCAGCTGAGCGACCTCAAACAAAAAGTTAACTGTCTTCGGTTATATATGAAGCGACATTATCAGAAAGAAAAACCAATTCGTTGCTAGATACCAACTGTGGACGACGATAATTGAATCTTGGGACACGAGAATGACCTACAATTGGCTAAAATAAATTTTGCACTGCAATTACCATTGGCCGTGTGAATGTATGCGTGCTTCTGTCCAGTAGATGCGCTGCTTGCGTATTCAAGAATAGCTTACTTTTTCGTTCAGGGCTGTGCTGATTGGAAAAGGTTCAACAGTATCATTTTGCCATCAGCCCAACTAGCGAGAAGTGGACAGTGAGGTATCGTGTGGTTACCTTACCTTGAGTTACCTTGAGAGTCTTCGGAAGAAGTCCAGGTGACGTTGCTCACGTCACCCCACGTGTGTGGAGTCACTCTGCTGGGTGTCTTCTGTGGTGCCGCAGTTTGCGACCAAAGAGAGAGCCAGCAGTTTACGACGAAACCTATAAAAAATCTTTTCTAATCAATATAGCAAACTCAGACATTAAGCAACCTGTTCACGGTAACACTAGGATTACACATATCAGTAGAAAGCACCCGCTCATCAGCAGAGGCCACCGGTAATACAGGGAGTTTTCATTAATGTTAGGTTCATTTTATGCCTTAAAATTCAATGGTTACCACCCACCTCTGACCTGTAGCAACAGCTTTGTGTTTATCACTGGTAAACACTTTTGTGTATCCCTTTAAAGAAAATATTTCTTGGTGGAAGTCCTTACTTACTGACATTCCATTAGTGCAAATCTATAGGTCAACAGTCATTTTTCCCCTGTACTAACCTCAAGACAGAATACCTCAGGGTGCTAGCTGTGCCTCTCGCGTGATAAGCGCAGCATACAGCTGCGAAATTAAATGTATTTTATTTTTTATTTATCAATTTTTATTATTATTATTTTACTCCGCCAGAATTTCATAGAAGCCCGGAAGTTATTTTGCGTTGTTAAGTTATAGGGTGGCAAAACCTGTTAGTATGTTAAATAAAATGTATTAGATATGCTGAAGTTTCATGCCTCATCCGTATAGGATCTATTGACCATTTCTAGTAAGCAGTCAAATATAATTCAGTCCATGACTCGTACATTTGTATTATCACGAAATAGGCTGTATATGAGGAGATAACATAGGAGGAAATTCGAGTTATCCATACAACCAAGTTCCTTTAAACCTAAATCAGCAATACAGCAGCGTACAGTGGTCTGTTATAGCAGCGTACACTGGTCTGTTATAACAGCGTACACTGGTCTGTTATAACAGCGTACACTGGTCTGTTATCACAGCGTATAGTGGTCTGATATAACAGCGTACACTGGTCTGTTATAACAGCGTACACTGGTCTGTTATAAC